>JBBPBQ010000002.1:22969214-22995857 GCA_037974755.1 Cicer yamashitae
GGGGGGGGTAAGTAAAGAAACATCATAATCTTTAAATGTTCGAATTTACAAATACATCAACAACTATATCTTTTGTTAGTAATTTTATGGCTTAAATTGACCAACAAAAAACACATCAGAAGACGTAGCTAAACCACCATATGTGTATATATATATATATATATGACGACCGAATTTACCAACCAAAGACATATTTATATATATGACGACCAAAATTACCTACTCATATTGTTCGATAAAAGATACATAGAGAAAAAAAAATTATACATAAAGGTTGCACTAGGTTTCCTCTCAATTGTAGTTGCCTCTTACTTTACATCCAAAAATATGAACCCTAACAAAAAATTTGATTTTTAACTTAAATAATGTCTTGGAAAAGCACACCAGCGCATTGCATTGAGTATGGGCGCAATGCGCTACAATAACATTTATTATGGCACAACAAGCTACGGAATACGCTGCCTAGAAGCAATATGTGGCGTAGTAAGTTGTGTAGTGCACTGCAGTGCTCCCCTAGTGCGCTCAAAGATAGTCTGTTGTGCCAAGATGAGCACTGCATTGCAGTGACTAGCACAATACGTCCCTAGTACTTCCTATTGCGCTCTAGCTCTAATCAAAAGGTAGTTTTGTGCATCTGAGATCACCTTGTGTCAGCATAGACGTTTTATAACTTCTCGAGTGTTTGTTCCTTAATGTAGTTGACCTATAACATCAAATCAACAAGAGAAAACTTTGAGAACTTTTCTAGTTAGAAAGGATTTTTACCAAAACATTTAAAGATAATCCAAGACGATTCAAATTCCTTTTCGTCTTCAAATAACTATAAAACTAACTAGAATGAGTGAAACAAAAATTGTAAACAATGTGCTAAAAAAAATAAGAGTTGATGAAGATTCGACAAACCCCAAACTTAATATGTTGCTTGTTCACAAGGAACACCACTTTTCAAAGAAAATATTCAATTTGATTAACCTGGAAGTTCACAACATCCTCTGCTATCTTAACCTAACTTGTCAAAATAACAATTGTGCTAGTACACAAATATCATGCAACGAATTATCCCTATCTGCAAAAAGGAAACCTGAATATTGTATAGAAATTCAGACAATTCATCTCACATATACCTTTCAAATTCAATTTCCTCATCACAAAACTCACCTAACTTCTCTTAAGTGTTTCTGGGTTTTGTGTTTATTACTCTGATACATGCACAAACTATCATATGCTTGAAGATTTTCTAAACAGGTTCATAATGCAAATTGTACATACATTTTCAGAGGTCTTTTAAGGTTGTTATGAGGCCAAGGTACAGGTGGGTCATTTGGGATAGTGGGTTTACAACTTGGAGTTAAGCAAACCTGCTAATCATTAATTTAATTTTTCACCATGACTTGACAACTTATCAACCAGTAAAGTACAAGAAAGTAGAAACAAACTTTCTTTTTCCTCCTTTTTTTTTGGTACTCCATCTTTGGACATGAATGATGTTTTGAGAATCACCCAATTACTACTTAGCAAGACAACACTTTTTTTTCTCTTGTACCTTACCCTAGACTTAAAATGTTGTTATTCCATGAGCAACCCCAAACTTAAATTTTTTGCCAAGTCATAAGATTCAGATCTTACCGAACTCTAAGTAAGGTTTACGATAAAATAATTTTGGCTATTAACTTGTTATAGGGCTCAGTAACACAAAGATAATGATCCAGGCTCAAATGGGCCAGCGAAGGATAATAATTAGTATAGGGTAGGTAGAAAAAGCTCAAAAGGTAATGAGAAAAAAATGCCGCAGTCTATGCCCAATTTACAAGTAAATACATTGCAGAGAACAAATACAAGCTCTTAAGAAATGATACATGTCAGAATGTACACACTCAAAAAAAACAAATGATGTGGTCAACCTCACCTGCTAAGTAAGAGGAAATAAAATATTCAGGTATCATGTCAAATGAATAGTCAACTATGTAAGCATATATTGATGATCCCAGACAATCCATGCTGCTTTAAAGTAAAACAGCAAACAGAACAAACATGCAAATCCATAAACATGCAAATCAATACACAGGCATGCAAATAAATGAACATACATGGTTGTCCCTAACACAGGGCTCCCCCTAACTCTAAGTAGTTATACTTAAACTCTTTCTCCCCACATGCATATTCTATCTTCCCCAAATATGTAAACATTAGAGAATTTAAATTGTTCTCAAATCTCTTTCTCCCCCTTTTGTCATCGAACAAAAAGAATATAGTTTAAAATCCTATGAGCATATAATAATCAGAGCATCAACACATATATAGATCAGAACATTAAACAGATATAAATACTAGGTTTAGATTTTTCTTAATAAATTCAAATATTTCTACGGCTAGAGGTTTAGTGAATATGTCAGCCTATTGATGTTCAATGTCTACAAACTAGATATTTAACACACCTTTTTGAACATAGTCTCTAATAAATTGATGTTTTATTTTAATGTATTTAGCCCTTGAATGTAGAATTCGATTCTTAGTTAGACAAATAGTAGATGTATTATCACATATTATGGGAATGTTACTTTAAATTATTTTGTATTCCTCCAATTAAAATTTTATCCATAGTAGTTGAGAGTTGCATCTTGTTGTTGAAAGGTACCCAGCTTCTGTTGTTGACATTGCAATTGTGTTTTGTCTTTTGCTTGACCATAAGATCAAATTTTCACCTAGGAAAGTGCAGTATCAATTGGTGTTTTTTCTTTCAAATTCGTCTCTAGCATAGTCAACATCACAATATCCAACTAACATGGACTCAGTTGACAACTTATAGAACAAACCAAGGTTAGAAGTACCTTTCAGGTATCTAATGATCCTCCTAAGCGCTATTAAGTGGGATTCCCTTGGACCAGCCTGAAATTTGGCACATACACACAGAGTAAGATATAGAAGTTACCCTATCATTCCTCTGTATGTTTTCTAGTCAACTTTCTTTCCTAATTCATCTTTATCAAGTGACCAGGTAGGATGCATTAGTGTAGTCATAGGTTTGCAATCACTCATCTTAAAATTCTTGAGAAGCTTTTTTGTATACTTGGTCTAATGAATGTATATTCCATTTTGACCTTGCTGAATTTGAATTCCTAAGAAGAATTCAGTTCTCCCGTCATACTCATTTGAAAGTTTTGTTGCATTAACTTAGCAAAATCTTGACAAAGGGTGCTATTAGTATAATCAAATATAATATCATCATCATAAATCTGAATAACAAGAATTTCGTTTTCAATAGATTTTTTGAACAAAGTGGTGTCAACCTTTCCTCTATCAAAACCGTTTTCATGTAATCAGTTACTTAGCCTATCATAGCAAGCTCTAGGTGCTTGTTTTAGACCATATAGTGATTTCTTATACTTAAAGATGTGATTAAGAAACTCTAGGTTTTCAAATCATGGGGGTTGTTTTAAATATACTTCTTCATTAATGTTACCATTTAAGAATGCACTTTTAACATCCATTTGAAACAAAGTGATATTATTATAAGTAGCAAAGGAGATTAAGATACGTATTTCCTCTAACCTGGCCACTGGAGCCAATGTCTTAGTGTAATCAATACCTTATTGCTGCTTGTGTCCTTGTGCAACGAGTCTGACCTTGTTCCTGAAAACTTCTCATTTTTCATTTGATTTGATCCTGAATACCCACTTGGTTCCAATGGGTCTCTTATCCTCTAGTGTGAGTACTAGATCCTAAACATCATTTCTTTTAAATTCATTAAGCTCTTCCTGCATTACAAGTATCCAGCGATTATCTACCATTTGCTTCACCAACAGAAGTAGGTTCAATTGAGGAGAGCAGACCAAACATAGGTGTATCTTTCAGTGATGATCTGATTTTCAGGGGATCATTTGCACTTCCAATAATCAAAGTGTCAAGTTTAGATGACTTGTATTTCCATCCAATTTTAGCTTCTTAATTACTTTGACTGGTTTTAATTTGATCAGATTCATCTTGTGATGTTTTGTCAAGTTCCTCTAATTGTCTTGTATCCTCTAATTTGTCTGGTTCTTTTGGTTTGTCTTAAGGGATTTTACCAATTGTGTCATGTCCAATGATCTGGTCTTTCTGCTTTCCTCCAAAAGTGATTGAGCCTCCGTTGATCAAAGATAGGTCTTGGAACATAGACCATTTTATCCACTGTCCGAGTACCATGACTGGTGTTTCAACTTGGCTTCAAAGAACATCTTCAACATAGACAATTTTATCTTTGGGTACCCAAATTTGATTGGGTCCTGGTATGTTAGCCTTGAATCTTTCCTCTGAAACTTTCCTTTCTGCAGATTTGGGTACAATGTTCTTCTTTGGCTTTGAATTTTTCCTCTAAAACTTCCTTTTCTACAGATTTGTACATTCTAACTTAACATGTCTAGGTTCATTGCATCCATAGCAAATGATGTTTTTCTTATCGTATTTTTCATTCTTTCCTCTATAAGACTACTTGGAACCTCTCTGACGGAAAGATTTCCTCTTGTTGTGCCACATCCTCTGAATTTTTATGAATATGAAGGTAATCTCCTCCTCGTCTGAATCTTCATTCTGATTTTCTAAATCATTAGCCTCTAATTATGCTTCTGCTTGGATTTCAGAGCCAAAGTCTTGTTCTTTTTCTTGGGCTCATCTTCTAGTTTAAGAGTATTCAGATCCTTTGCTTCCTGAATGGCAGTGATCTTAGGTCTCCACTTGCTGGGCAGACTTCTTAGGATCTTCTTGACATAATCAGCAATTGTATAGAACTTTTCAAGTATTCTTAACCCTGAGACCAAGGTTTGAAATCTGGAACATAGCCTCAATGTTTTTGTCTTCCTCCATCCAAAACAGCTCATACTTTTTGACCAAAAGATTTGTCTTTGCCTCTTGAAGCTGCTTTCTTTCTTCACCGAATCCAAACATGTTGAATCTTTGGATCTTTCCTCAAACACTATAAAGTGCGCAAACATGAGAAAGGGGTTGAATTGTGTTTATCTAATTTTGAAACTCTTTTCTTAAATCTAATTTTGATTCAGTTTTTGTGACTTAAATGTTTGGAAAAATCAGAGGCACCAATAAAATGATAGAGCGGAAGTAAGAATAACACACCAGATTTTATCTTGGTTCAGCATCAACTTGGTAGCTACGTCCAGTCCCTTCACACATAAGGATTTGTCCACTAATTCAAAAGATGAATTACAACAGCACCTGGCTCTACAAGTCAGTCTTCTCAAAATAACCTGAATATACCGACTTTTGAGGCAAACCACACATTGACCATACAAGTCAATTCTTCCCTACACAACCTATAACCTACAGATTGTTAGAGGCAAATTAAAGCCATTACTGGGCTAGGATACAAAGGGGTGACATTGTTTCTGTTTTGCTTCTTCTAAGTAGATTTATTACAATGATTACACACTAACAATGAAGCACTAAGCACTGAATAATATAAAGTTGAGCGAGCGCATGTTCTTGAACATGAAACCTTAAACTCTAAATACTTAAAGAAAAATTTAGCTCTTGAAGTTTTCTGAATAACTTTGATTTTAAGGATTTCTAAGTTCATGTGTTCATGTTGTGCATCCTCTTCTTCAGCTTTGATCCACTATTTATAGATGAAATTAGGGTTCATGAATTTATTGCTGAGTTTCTGAATCGTATCTTAAATTGACCTTGGTTAACAAAGATTTCTTCCAAATATAACTTTGATTGATGCAATCTTGATAATTTGACCGTTAGGCAATTTTTTATTTGCCAATATCATATGAGCAATTCTTGTAGAAAGATATTGTTCGTATTTGTTCAGATTACTTTGCAAATTTATTCACTTGAGTTTTCCTTCATACGCTTGATTAGATTTGGGCAGAAACAAATCTAGGCTTATTCTTGAACCTTTAGAAGTAAGGATAGGGCTAAGTTCAATTAAGTATTTTTCTCAATCTATCAGATCTTTTGACCTTCCATCATAGTTATTGACTATTCTCTATCAGAATTATTGACTTTTATTCTTCATAGTCATTAAATTGATTGTTGGAATCAGGTGATGTGATGCTTGAACAACCAAAGTCAGAGGCAGATGCAAAATTGTGTAACTAGGATTTGGTGGCATGGGCAACTTCACCTTTGTTGCATTATCAGCGTTAGTGCAACTTCAAAGTGTGTTGTGTATCAAAGGCAACACTCTGGAACAAGTTGCAGTCTTTAGAGTCAACAAAATATATGTTTCAGACGCATACTTGAACAGTGGCTTCACACTTTAGAGGCATGCTCAAAAATATTGTTCATTAGAGGCATGCTAAAGTTATTGTTCATTAGGGGCATGCTAAAGTTATTGTTCATCAAAAGCATGTTATAGTTACTATTCATCATAAGCATCATACAAGTATTGTTCATCATAGGCATAGAGAAGTTATTCTTTATCAGAACCATCCTATAGGTAATATTCATTAGAGGCATGGAGAAGTTACTATTCATCAGAACCATCCTACATGTATTGTTCAATAAAGGCATGGAAACTCCAGACACAAGCTAAATTTTCATAGGCACTGAATTCTTCAGAGGCACTCTGATTCTTTAGAGGCAGACGCACAGAATCATCGGAGGCATGTTGACCAGAAGCACGCTTCAGTCTTCAGAGGCAGACGCATAAACACGCTGAACTACCAGAAGCACACTATTAGAGGTAGATGCTCGAAATTTTCCAGTGCTGCATTTTTTGATTCTGAGGATTTCGATGGCTGGTTTGATTTCGTTTCCCCTAACCTTTTTACTTCTACTGGCCACTTCCTCTACTAACTTCCTCTAGTCACTTCCTTTGGTGACTTCCATTGGTGGTATCCTCTAATTTTTCTGCTCTAAATTGGTGCACACTTAATGAAGCCATAAGTGCAATTAATTGTTGTCACAAAATACCTTTGTTAACATCAAAACCACATGGAGGAATTGTTCCTGGAATCAACTTGTTTCCAACATGGCCAACCCTATGCATGGAAAGTTGAGGTTCATTCCTTATGGAAGACTTATATCTTGTATGTTGGAATCATTTCATCTGATAAAAAAACTAGAAAAAGAGTGGTGGCCTTCCTAAGGATGAGTTATTGGTCTGCTCCTTTGCACATCTCTTCAACATCAATAACGTCATCAAAATAAGTTTGATGAGTTACAAGGATAACTGCGAGCCAGATGGAGAAGGCAAAGAGAAGAAGCACATTATTCAGATTAGTGGTTCAAAGGATACTCCCTTCAGTGTTGGAGACTTCAATGCTCCAATCTTTGAAGAGGAAAATAAATATGTCATCCAGAATTACATTTGGATGTCTCTGACTGACCAGAACCACGAAGTCCACTTTACCTCCTTCTTTTTGCCTAAGGTTGTGTTTGCTTATGTTAGGAAAACAAAAAGGCAACGAAGATGGCTATTATGGTAGAAGAAGATGGAGCCAATGAGGAAGAGGTTTTCCCTCCTCTAAAAAGAAGACGGAAGGTAGTCCCTTTTTCTATGTCTATTTTTGTTTCAGCCTTTGTTAATGTTAGCAGTAGTGTAGATATAATTTCATCCCATGATGAACCAGATACAACCAACCCAATCTTACCCTCTACATATACACAACCCCAATCCCAACCTAAAATTCAGCCTTCCTCTAACATTGAACTATACCCTAAAACCACAAACACCATCCCCACCTCTAACCAACCTAAGGGGAACATAATTCATGTCTCTCTAAATTTGAATCAGACTCATTTGAGCTCTCAAATGATGCTTTTCTTAACATCGTTCAATAACAACTAGAAGTTGCTAGCTATGTAGAAAATCCTTACCCCTTACCCTATAAATTCCCAACCCAAAATGAGTTAACCTTAGCAGACACAACACCACCAACCACCCCAAACACATTAAACCAAACATCAGCCTCATCTGCGACCCCTGCATCTGACCCTTACTCACCCATGTTTGTGAATCATTTCCATATTACCTCAAAAGTAGTAGCCCAAGTAGTCCAAGACTTAGTCTTTGAATCATCTACAAAAGACTCTCTACCAATACCCAAGCCAATCCTATCCTTGAACCAAACACTACTATTCTTTATAATCTTGCACCATTCATCCCCTCTCTACCCTTTGGTTTCCCAAATTGGGATGACTTTAACGTAACTTTCTGAGATGTGCAGATGCTCTAACACAAGCTCTGATAGTGATCATCTAAGTATAAGATTTTTCTTACACTCATTCTCAACAATGTGATCCTTTGATGTTTCTGACTTAATGATCAAGATAAACTAAATCATCATAAAGCTAAGAAAGGAAACATAATAAATGTGAAGATTCAAATCATCTGAATAATTGTATGATTCTTACATTTTGTACGAGATTTGCAACTATTCAAAATTATAGAAAACAAGTGAATCTTCTTTGAAACAATTCCTTGCATATAGAAAAGAAAAATAAAGTTCTTGAAATAATGTTAGAGTTTTTACTCAGTATTTACATTACAAATATTCTCTTAAAAGAGGTACCCAAAAATACTTCAACCTTTTATATATGTAAATTGGCCCACTCGTGGCTGCAATCTCAAAAGTCATGACACTACAAAAACACACATTGATTTTTATACTGGTTCGCAACAACGGTAGCTACACCTAGTATTTCCCTTAAACAGACATTTGACTCGATACAGTCAATGACTTAATCTACTATAAACAAACTGGTTAGAAACTCTTAACCGCCACTTTAAGTGTTTCGTATTGTTTATCAAAACCTCATCAAGCTCCTTGTATTATAATACCTCAACAGGAAACCAGAAGTAAAATCTCTAGATTCCTCAAGAATACTGGAGGACCCTACTTTTTAAGTTGAGTTTGAACAGTACATCTTCATGTCTTTGTATTGTTCTAACCATCTCTTTACACTACCACTAGAGAACTCTTCATTCATCTCAACAATCTTGGCAAAACACCTATTTTGTGTTGTTAAGGAATCAAGTATTATCAAAGCCTTTCTAGGATGAATAATATTTTGAGCCTCTTCAGGCCAATGCATTCTCAACAAATTTGGCTTAATTAGTATTGTTACACTGCATCCTTATAACTTCAGGTGGATACAGATAGAAAAGCAACCTGCTACCCCCATTAAAAAGAGCATATTCAGGATAATTTAGCATTCAAAGGAATGCCATAACAGTACCTTGTCTTTACGTAAGTGATCCACTATCGCACACAGGTCAAATATGAGTTAATAAAAATGTAGCATAGGGAAACAACTAAAGTCGTCGCGTAAGGACTTCTGACTCAATTAACCGAACTTAGAATCAATAAAAACAAAAAGGGGTTTCAAATTTAGGTTCAAGCAAATTGAGAAAATGAAATTAGAATCACGTATATTGAAACGAGTAATCCAATGGTTTGGGAAATTCAGACCTATCATAGATTTTTAAAAGGTTCAATTTCTAACTAGGATTAAAAGGTTCAATTTCAAACAAGCGTAAATAAACCCTATGGCAATTATGTTTATTTGACTTGATTAAACATCACAATGAAAGATAGATTATATTTAAGAATCAAGAGTCGCAAAATCTACAATTGATTTAGAAACTGAATTCTATCAAACCAAATTTATCAACCCTATTTAGATTCGAATTAAGCAAACAAAATAACAATATAACCGAATGAAAAGAAATAGAATCATCAAAATAAAAGTAACAACATAAGATAAATCTCATGGTCTTGACGAAATCCTAAAACAGTGGATTAATCCTAGAATTTAGCCTTCCATGACAAATCTGGAAAGAAAAAAAATGTCACTATTCTAATGATGAAAAACCTAAACTGAGTACCTCTTGCCAAAAAAAACTTCCCTAACTTACTCTAAAAAAAGAAAAATATATAGTACTCATATTTGGCTCTATAAGCTCCAAGCCAAAAAACAAGTGACCCAATATTCATTATTATTAATTAAGGCTTCATGTCGCGTAATCAACAGTTTTGACCAAGTAGAGTTCTAAATTAGGCTTTGGCATCAACATAAAATTTGTAGATGTCTCTTATCTTTCCAACACCTTCTTGCACGCGTCAATTTGATATTCAGAGCTCAAGTTATAGTCTACAGAGCGAGGAAGGATCAATATGCAAATAATTTCGAAAATAAATCAAAAAATTATATTAAAACTCAATTATGATCCAAAGTTTAAAATCGTGCTATAAAACTAAACTTAGGTTGAAAAACCTTTCAAAATGTCAAAGTACAAAGCCAGAAAGATGTGTCCAAATGCATTGATCAGTAAGACAATCCTACTACTAACTCCCTCAAAGTTTCCTCAATCCCCGAGCTCCGATTCTATCACGACACAACCCTCAACATTTCCTACTATATGAATGCAACACATAACATTCATCATCAACAGTCATAGTCTAACAATGCTCATCTCATATTTACAATTAGGTGTGATACATCAGATTAACATTTATCATCAATATATCAAGCAATATCAACCATAATCGATAATTAAATTTCTCAACCTAATCCTATTTTTTATCGTATCCTTGAATATCGAAATTGCTATTAAATTAATAACATTATTTATTATTATGAGTTGACCTAATCAATTAATCCTTAGACTAATCGTCTATTTAATAATTTACTCCTTTTATGATTCTATCCCTTGTCAATTAACCTTGAGTCTCTGAACGATTAAATCATAACTTAGTCATTTTCTAATTTTGATAACTATAGTAATTTAAATAAGCTTCACTAACTAGTTATTTATTAACTTAAATGTTACGCAATTATAGGCATCATCTTAATCGATTACCAAATTCTACCTAATAGGTTATTCTTTGTTAACTTAAACTAATCGACTATACTTGCACCACTACTCATTAATCTTAATCAGTTTTTCTCATTTTCTACAAATGGATTGATTAAACCCTAATACTTAACAATTATTATATAACGAAAAAAAAAAAAACATTATAGGCATTAATCATCAACAACCATCATCATCAGAAGGTAAAGAAACATATAGATTACAAATCATACATACTAATCACAACAATTAATCATATATCAAACATAACCTCTAATTTTTATAATTCAAATAAAAAAGAGAAATCATACGGATGATATAAAAAAAATTAACGCATAGCTTATTCCACTGTCCCCATAATGATTCTAAACAATCCAACGGTCGATGAAAACCTAGAGATTGAGACAACCCAACATCCCATCGATGAAAGCAAAAGCACACATAATATACATAACATTAAGTTTTGTGGTCCATGGAGACACCACTTGCAAAGCATAACAAAATAAAACATCAAGTAGTTCAGACGAATCGCACACGACACCAAAAGGTCCTACCTAACGATATGACACACGGGCAAACCAAAAAGTGAAACAAAAAAAAACATGAGTATTGAACAACCGATGGCCTCCAACATCAACCAAATCAACGACTAGTACCAAGAGCTCCATGTCAGGGATTATTTACACTCAAACTCTCTGAGGATGTCGGTTCCTCCTCATATCTCCTACCTCTCCCAAAAGTCCCACTACATCCTCGCATGAACGATTTGCATTCACATCCACGACCATTCATCGAGTGGGATAGAACCTAGTCAGTATTCCAAATCATTGTAAAAGATATACGCTCAACAATTCTCACAACTCTTGTCCACTTGGTGTTCCCTAAGCTTGATCATTGGTGGATATACATCGCCAAAATTGTGTAAGTTGTCCGGTCACTTGTTGCATCCAATTCCCACCACTACTCTCTATTCTCACACATTATCTCAAAGTCATAACACACGGAACACTGCATTGGGATTTGTGGTGGCGGCCAATACGCCATTTGTCTCTATAAGATACAAGAACAGAGAAAACACAAGGGCTAAGATTTATGCAACATAATAAAATTGGGATAGGAGTATGTAAAATAAATAAATACAATGCCAAACACATGCAACATATAAGAACATTCATCCTTATATCACCTCAAGTCCTATCTACCCACATGTTTAACCCCTATATGCAAACACTTTGGCAAATGCATGATGCCACAAATGCTCCCAGTTAACGGTTAGTTCAAGCTCCATCAGACGTCACATGGAGTTTGGACGTTATAAATCATTCACAGCCTCATCAAACTCATATGACCTAACCTTAAGTGTCATCTAGTCAATAAGACTAGGATAATCTTGTGGTAGCCTTATCCAATCTCCTAGCCATGCAAGTAATAGTATCATAATATTTTAAGTAACCATGCCAGCAATCAACCACGTGTGCCCAAACTGTATGTCTCTTACTAAACAAATACTTCCTCGATCAAACCATCATTTTCTCAATCTCAATATCATCAACATAACCATTTCTCATCTCAATATCACATTACATTTACTTTAAGTATCCACGTTTTTCACTCAATGCGATACTCTCAATACAACCATCTTTAATAACAACATTAGGATATTACCATAAGTAATCAAACTCATATAAGCAAGAAAAGCACATATCAAATTGGGAAATACACGTATCTCATATAAATTCTAAACATGTTAATACAATCACAAACAGCTTACAAAAATAGTAAATAACAGTCGACCTCAAATCAATAGGTCAACGTAATAGCAAGTGGTTATCAATGGTCTAACCTTCAAGTATTATTACTCAAGAGAGATGCTAATTGAATTTTAAAGTATTCAATAACTATTAAAACCTCTAGTAAGGATTGCGACACCTTACGCATAATATTTTAAGCTATTTTACTCTAATAGTTTAGATGTATGCTAAATCTTTCCCCAACCTTGTGATAAGTTAAACGTCCAAGAAAGTTCAATAAAACACCTCATCACAAAGACAAGCTTTGAAGGCTAATTCTACTGCCCCAAACAAATATAAATAATTGCATACAGATTAAGTCCAACAGATACACACCAGCGATCCATCTTTTGCACATAAAATAAGTATACGATCAGAAAAAATTATAGATAATTAGAACACAACATATAATGGAAGAAATTAAAGTCCAGGGGCTATAATAACCTGGTTAGTCACTTCCTTTCTTAAAAAAATAGCTTACAAAAATCATACCGTAAAATCGATTGCACCGAAATAACTGATATTTTATCAAGAGTTCAAAAACAGTAACATATAGAATTAAATTGAAACGAAAGACATATTTTCGTGCCATCACAAAAGTGATACCAATGGTTAAAAGCTCACTAAAAATCCAAAAAGGAAATGACATAAAAGCTATTATACAGCCTATGAGTCGTTTAAAACCTTAATTTCTAAATAAAACCCTAAACTGATAATACATGATAAACAAATGAAATAAATAGAGTTAGAAATTAATGAAAAACAATAGAACAGTAAGGTAAGTGAACTTACAAAAAAGGAAATGAATGGTAAAAGCTTTAGAATCAAAACCCTAGCTTGTACCGAAACATCGAAAGTTGATCGGATTCTAATGCTAACAGTAAGATAGATGTTTAAGTGATGGTGAATGACTAATTTGTGTGGAGAGAACCAAGGGGCTCGCTTTGGCAGAGCTTCAATAAAGGAAGGAGTGAAAACATTGAGTAAAAAGTGAAGAAATGAAGCCTATTTATAGGTGAAATTTGACCAAAGTGCGTTAAGCGAATTTCTCAGCACTCAGAACCGTCTTTTTCCTTTCTTCCTGATCAATCAAAGTATGTCACATCAAAAGAATACAAATTACACTAACCAAATTTCATTTCGCTAAGCGAATTTGCCTAAGCAAACCATCCTATGAAGAAAGCTTTTAGCTAAGCAAAACCCATGTTGACTAAGAGAATTTGGCTGACCAAAACTCATTTCCCTACATTTAACTACTACAAGGGTTTCCTCCAAATCCCTTCCTAAACACATACAAGCATAGAAACACACTAAAACATTGTAAGTATCAACTAGAAAATGAAAAACAGACGTTATAGAGATCATGTAACTTCCCTGTTTACTAGATCTTCTCGATCTACTTATCATATCAAGATTCAAAATCTCCCTTCGTACCTTAATCAACTTGAAGACTCGGTTTACAGAAAGGATGGTTCTTTTCTACTCAACATCGAAATGTTCGAACGGAATACAATTAATTAATAGAAGTGAAGGTTTTATGAAAATAAGTAAAAAGAAAAACTTCAACGTTAGTTTACTGATTGAGAATATTTCCAATCGGTGATTAAAAAAGAAGTATGAATTGCAGCTCTTTGAATTACTGGTCGCACAACAACAATCGAAATCAATTTCGATTTAACAAGATATGAGTAATATAGGATTTATGAAACACTTGAACTAACCAATATAAAAATCTATGAACTTTTGAGGTTAAGATGCTTTATATAGCTATGTTAAGTGATTAGATGGCTAACAAAAAGATGGGATGCATATTTGACTACCCAAAACTTAGGAAAAATTGTTATTTTAGAAATTTGGTTAATTTGATCAGGTTGTTTATAATATACTAATCTATTAACAACACACCATATAATGGATTAGTAGAGTAAAAACAAGAGAGTCTAGTGTAGAATCCGCGTATTAATCGATTACTCTACTTAGTCTAATAAATTAATTTTTTTCTAAATCATTAATACTATTTATTAATCGAATAACAATCTTCAAAACAGTTTTTTTGTTTTTAGGAATTCAAAATAGTTACTATCTATTTCTAGCTATACTATATTCATATATAAACATTCAAACATCTAACAACTAATACAACTAACTCTTATTTTTTTATAGTTAATACAACTAACTCTTAAGAGCCTAAAAAAATTTAATATAAATACAGTGTTACGTGACATCCTTAACTGAAAAAATTATGAATTGAATCATAATTAAAAATATTTTAATTATAGTAAAATGAGAAGTTCGGAGAAACATTTTCTCACAGCTAAAGACATCACATGGATGCTACGAAAAGTAAACGTTGTTTTCTTAAATATCTTAAATAAATTAAACTTTGGTATAAAAACTCTTCATCATTTTTATAACATGGTGTCTCCCAACGATTCATAATTCATAAACGAAAATGTGAAATAAAATAATATTCCAACCCAATGTCAATTATCAAAGCCGACCAATTATCTCATTAAACAATAATACAATCAATCAATAATTGTATTAATAATAAACTCTTGATTTTGTCTTTACAAAATTTCAACCTTCAATTTTAATCCTTATAAAATAAAAATACAATTTTTAGTTCCTATAAAATTTTCAATAAACAATTTTAGTCTTTGCTAAAAAGAAACAAGTTTAATTGACCTTCAAATTTAAATTTTTTAAATAATTTTTTTCAAGCATGTTTAGAAATTATAAAAAGTTTCTCGACAAAAATTTAAATTTTTTTAACTAGAGATAAATTATATATGAATTTTTTAAATGTGAAAAACTAAAGATAAAAGTAATGAAAATATGGATCTAGAATTTGAATTTTGAATTCATTTTTTGTGAAAAAACTTTTTATATTGTTGTAAACATGCTTGAAAAAATGTCATTCAAAAATATATGTTGACTTAACAACAAACACTAAAACTGCATGTATGATGATTTTGTAGGAACTAAAAATTATATTTTTATTATTTTAAAATTAAAATTAAAAAGTTAGAAATTTTATAAAAACTAAAATCCTTTTTAATCTAAACTCTTCAATTGATTGAAATTTAAATTGACCCCATTAAATATATGTGCAACATAATTTAATGGAACCCATTTAGCGTAAGTTAGTTTTGGCGATGGCTCCATTCTTAATGTGCGTCTATTGCGAAGCTACCATTTGTAGCTTTTAGTTTTCGGCTAGAAACTGTGCAGTGACTAAACATGCTGCTGAACAATACTTAATTTTTAATAATTTAAATATTTTTTTTTGTCTTTGCAAATATGCTTAATTTTTTTTGTTTGATTTATATCTTACAAAATCTAACAAGTTTTAAAAAAATCTTTTTATAAATTTTTTTTTTTTAAAATAGTGAAATGACTCATTTTGATGAAGTGACACATGGTGATTGTGTAATTGTTGTTGATTAGACAATATTTAATATTTAAAATTAAAATTTATTTTATTAACTCATTTAATTATTTAATTATAAATTTAAAACTAATTAATTAATTAATTAACCAATTAAATAATAAAAACTCAACAATCTTCATCTTAAACCCCAAATTTTTTAATAAAAACTCTACTACCTTCATCTTCAACCTTAATTTCTTCATCTTCAAATAACAAATTTTGATATCTGAATCCAAATCCTAAAAATTCAAATCTCTTTTTTTTTTTACACCATAACTTGTTGTTTCACCTCAATCTAAACAAGGATTGTTAATGGCACAACAAAAATTGTTACTGAGCAGACCAACTGAATACAAATGATTTAATACTTAAATGGGTTATATCATTAGTCTTGTTATTGTATAGTTGGTGATATTCTATGAAAGGCTTGTTTAATTGCTAGAAAATATTTCAGAACATGAAATATATTTATAAATTCTTTTGAACATCCATAACTAGTTTCTTGGTAACATCAATATATTGTATTTATACGTTTTCTTAATTATCGTTGATATTGTTTTGTTTGTTTCTTGGTATAATTTTGATATTTAATCCTTCCAGCAGAATAGTACTTAAAATTTAAGTTTCATGAGTTTGATTGGGTTATTGTGGCATTAACAATCCTTGTTCAAATTGAGGTGAAACAACACCCTCCATCTAATTCCAACAAAGGAATCGTTAAGTTGTGGTGTAAGAAAAATGAAAGATTAGAATTTTTAGGGTTTGAATTCAGATATGAGAGTATGTGCTTTGAAGATGAAGAAATTAGGGTTGAAGATGAAGGTTAATGAGTTTTTATTAAAAAAATTGGGATTGAAGATGAAGATTATTGAGTTTTTATTATTTAATTGGTTTATTAATTAATTAATTAGTTTTAAGTTTTTTATTAAATAATTAAATGAATTAATAAAATGAATTTTAATTTTAAATATTAAATATTGTCTAGTCAACAACAATTACACGGTCACCATGTGCCACTTCATCCAAAATTAGTCGTGTCACCATTTTTTTACTAAAAAAGATTTATAAAGGACTTTTTTAAAACTTGTTAAAATTTGCAAGGGTATAAATCAAAAAAAAAAAATTACAGAAACTAAAATCAAAACTAAACATATTTGCCAGGACCAAAAACATATTTAAACCATTTTTAATTCATTAAAGAGTATGTGTTGAAAATAGTGTGTTAGGGAATATGTATATTACTAGAACTTCTCTAATTGAATATATGGGATTTTTAAATGATTATTACTATTTTTAATTTATTATAAGAGAAATGACATGTGGAATAATTAACGTGTGAGTCATTTAACAATTTTATTATAATATATTGTATTAACAATTAGTGTAATTTCAAACTACTCTCCTCATGTTATAATTATTGTCACTTTTGTTCATTTTTACGTATATTAAAAAATAATTATCAAATAAATAAAAGATAATAGTTATTTTATTAAATTATCTTCTTTTAAGTAGAATAACATTTATTTTGAGATAAAATTTCTTGCTAAAGTAATATTGATTGTGACACAAAGGGAGTATTTCAAACTTATAAGGTTTAAAGGCTTCGCTTTGGTGGACTTACTATAGGGTCGAATTTGGTCATAGGTCTAATATAAATTGAACGAAAATTCAAATATAGTTACGCAAACATCGCAACAAACATTTCGCTACAAATTACTCTCTTTGTTTCACAATGATTGTCATTTTTGTTCATTTCATACATATTAAGAAATAAATATAAATAAAAGAAATAGAATAATCATTTTATCAAATTATTCTCTTTTCTTAATTGCACTTTTGGTTCTTATATTTTCATCAACTCATAGAATTGCTACTCCAATTTTAAAATCGGACAATTTTGGTCCCTCATTCAAATTTTTTAACTAAAAAAAAGGTAATTTAGTATCTTTTAAATGATATGACATATTATTTCACGATGTAGAATTATCTAGATGTATTAATTATTTATATGTTAAGCTTAATTGAGTTTTTGTCTCTTTATTTTCACCAATTCATGAAATTGCTTCCCCTATTTTAAGAGTCGATATTTTGGTCTCTCCCTCAAATTTTTTAACTAAAAAATGACAATTTGACATATTTTAAATGATATGACATATGATTTTATGATATAAAATCGGATTTTCTTTTTAAATATCCCTTTTTTTATAACCAAAATGCCATACATTGAAAACATATTACGCGATTGCCCTACTTTTTCAATTCAATAGGAGGTCGCTTCCTGGGCCAGCGACCAGCTGAAACCCATTTTTTTAAACTCAATAGGAGGTCGCTTCCCCAATGAGCGACCTGTTACTAGCAATTCGAATTTTTTTTCCCTCATTTTAACAATTGTTATTAATTATTTAATAAATTAAAATTAATTAAATTATTTAAAAAATAAAAATACTAATAATAAAGTAAAATAAAATACATTAATAAATAATAATAATAATAAATAATTGTTATAATTATAATTAAAATGATTATAATTAAAAATAGTAAATTATATTATAAATTTCTAATAAAAGAAAATACATCAAAATTTAAACAAACAATAATAATAATAATAATAATAATTTTTTTAAAAAAAAGAAAATTATATTAATAAAATGAAAATGAAACCAAATAAATTAAATTAATGAAAAAAATACATCACATTTGAGAAAAGAACATCAAATTTATATTAATGATGTCCACCAAAATGACCTACAGTTCCACATCTAGGATGTCGTCGAACTCGTTTAGCTCTTTGGACGAGTTGAGGTTCTTCCGGTTCATCCTGATTTTGATCATTATCCTCAATGTAAGTTGTAGGTGGACATCATTAATATAAATTTGATCTATTTTTTTTCTTCAATTTTGATGTATTTTCTTTGAAATTTATAATATAATTCACTATTTTTAATTATAATCATTTTTAATTATAATTATAATTCTAATTATAAAAATTATTTATTATTATTATTATTATTTATTAATGTATTTTATTTTACTTTATTATTAATATTTTTATTTTTTAAATAATTTAATTAATTTTAACTTATTAAATAATTAATAACAATTGTTAAAATGAGGAAAAAAAAATTCGAATTGCTAGTAGCAGGTCGCTCCCTGGGGAAGCGACCTCCTATTGAGTTTAAAAAAAATGGGCTTCAGCTGGTCGCTGGCCCGGGAAGCGACCTCCTATTGAATTGAAAAAGTAGGACAATCGCGTAATATGTTTTCAATGTGTTGCATTTTAGTTATAAAAAAAAAAAGATATTTAAAAAAAATCTATAAAATCATCTAGATGCATTAATTATTCATATGTCATTAATTAAATTACAAAAAGGAAAAATTTCAAAAAGTTCAAAGTTAAATTTTTAGATGGTTTTATTGTGATTTCATTGGTGTTAAGCATTCTATATCATTGTATCACATGTCATATTATTTAAAACATGTCATGTTGCCATTTTTTAATTAAAAAAAATCAAAATGAGGGACTAAAACTGGCAGATTTTAAAATAGGGGGATCCATTTCATAAATTGGTAAAAATAGGGGGACTAAAACTACAATTAAGCCTATATGTTATTAGTTACATTACAAAAATGAATAATTTCAAAAGTTGAAACGAAATTTTTTAAAGAGTTTTATTGTAATTTTTTAGGTATT
The DNA here is from genome assembly GCA_037974755.1 of Cicer yamashitae. NCBI lineage: Eukaryota > Viridiplantae > Streptophyta > Magnoliopsida > Fabales > Fabaceae > Cicer > Cicer yamashitae. The sequence continues at coordinate 22,988,927 of JBBPBQ010000002.1, forward strand.
AATCATTTAGATCATTGTATTATATGTCATGTTGTTTAAAGTATGTCACACCATCATTTTTTTAGTTAAACAATATGAGGGATGAACAAAACTATTATATTTGACAATAGAGGGATCAATTTTGCAAATCTGTGAAAATAAGGGACCAAAACTGCAGTTAAGCGTATTCATTTTAACTATTGATGTGTTTCTCACTAAATTTTGGAAGTAGTGTACATAGTAATAATTGAATGGTATAATTAGAAGAAAAAATAATTAGTTTCACTTAAAATTGAAAATGACATTTATTTTGAGACAAAATTTTCTAATGAGATACTCATTGTGAAACGAATGAAGTATAATGAATGTTGCTCAACATGCAATACTTCATATGCATATGATAACAATTGATGAGTCTTTATCACTTCTCATTTTTAAGCGTTTTAGTATTAGTTTTATTTCATATAGTTTTAGAATAAATTACATAATTTAATATAAAAAAAATAGTTCTAATCTTCTTGAATCATTTTAAACGTTTTTCAACTGACCTTTTCTAATCATACAAACTCTCATAGTATTTTTTTTTCTTGTTTTAACGTTACAGGTCAATTACATTGAGGAACAGACACTCGAGAAGTTATAGATGATTACTGTAGACGCAAAATGGTTTTCATAGTGCAAAATGTCTTCTATTAGAGTCTGGAGCGTAACATGCAAGAAGGAGCCAAGGCGCATTGCGCAAGTCATTGTATTGTAGTACACATGCTAACACAACTCTCTTCCTCTGAGCGCAGCAAGAGACTCTTTTGTGCATTGTGCCAACTTGTTGCGCACTCATGAATTGTCTGCTAGCGCATTGCACCGATACTCGTTGCAATGCGCAAACACGCGTTTTCAGAGCCTTTTAAGTAAAAAAAAAGTGTTGATTTATTAGGGTTCTAATTTTTGGATGCAATTGAAGAAACAACTACACCTTAGAGGAATCTTTGTGCAATATTTATGTGTAGTTTTCTTCGTGCTCTGTATTCTCTATCAAACATCATGAGTAGCTAATTTATTTATTGATTAAGGAATTTTATGAACCTCCTTGAATCTATGTAATTTGGTTTTGTTATGTTATTTATGCAATTATAAAGTGTTTGATTATTCATCTATTTTTTGTCTTAATTTTTTTCTGTGCTTGATCACCATGTAATTGAATTTAGGTATTACCTCGTTATTGAAAAATAGGTTGTAATAACCGAGACTAAAATAGATATTCATATTTCAATATTGATATAAAAATATAAAATATTAACATGTGTCCTCAGAAATTAATGTTTGTACATGTTTTAAATAACAAGTCTAATTACTTAAGAAATTAAAATTTGTTGTTATAAAAAAAGATTTTGAGTCAAGTTAAGAATTAGTCTTAGTCTAGTTGATTAATTTGACAGTCTAACAAGAAAAATAATCTAGTAATGTGACACACATTTGATTGTATTTGATTACACGGTAAAAATTTACATTAACTAATCATGTGTGTGTTTTAAAAGTATAGAAATTAAACAAATAAATTTTGAAAAATTGTAATAATACTTTTATAAAGATCTTGACTCATATTCTACGTTAAGCTTCAAAATGCCTTTGGGCAGCCCTTCTCACGTAGATATTTGTTTACATATTTGTTATAATAATGAATGAGCTTCGTGGACGGATCTATGAGCATTCACAAAGAGTTTCTTATGCTCAAGTTTAGTCGTATTGTTACCCATCATTCAATTATAATTTATAATATCAGTGCTTAATAAGCATCCAATTACTTCAACTTAACACTTCAAAAATTCTATGTAAATAACTCAAAAAATAGATTAAGAAATACAAAGAAGGTTTAAGTATAAACCTTTGAGTTTAAGAAATTAACATAACTACTAATTTATTAATATTTTATTTATAAAAAAATTTAGCAATTAAAAATATTTATTAAATAGGTTTCATTAATAATAACTATATATTAATACTCCTTTTAATCTTATTTATAAACAAAAATTATGTCAACAAAAGTTAATATATATGATTCAAAATTTAAAATAAATATATCAATTTTTATTATTAGCTCACTTTAACTTTTCTTATCAAATTACAACTTATTAAATAGATTCTACAAAAAGTTGTGAGAGAGTGTTTGTAGAATCAATGGGAGAACTTAATTACCCATTTCTTATCTCTCATGCTTCATTGCTTAGCATATTTCACCATTGGAGAGTGCCCAGGTGACAAGTGTCATTGCTTAATTTTAAGAGATGTTGCTTCAACAAGCAATCCGAAAAGTGAGAACATATATCAATTAAATATTATCTTTTACTGCTGCTGCTTTGAATCAAAATTAAGTTAAAATAAAAATATATAAATTAGTAGGGTCTAGCATATATAAATTAAGTGGTGCTTCCGATTGAGTAGAATAATCTTATTAGAGATATTATAATTGAGTCTTATCAATAACTCTACATATTTATATTTTATAAATAAATTACTTACTAAATCATAATCTTTAGATTTTTGAAATATTAAATTATTACAAAAATTATAAAATTTAGTTTTACTTTTTTTCTAATTATTTGAATAATTCAAAAAATAATTAAAAAACATTGTCATAATTTTTTTTTATAATTTCAACTTATTTAAAATAACGATAAAAAATGTGCTCTCAGGTTGTTATTTTTTTTTTTTTAATATTAAAAGGAAATAGTGATAGAAGAGAAATAAGGTTATATCTATTATAACCACAGAAATTTGGTATTTTAGCTCATAATTAATTTTGAGGATAATACACATATTTCAAGGAACAATTTATCATTCGTTATTTCATAACTTTCATTTAGAAAGTAGATGAATATCTTCATTATAAAGAACTCAATAAATCAATTAGATCCATGACTTCAAGGAAGACAAAGAAGTAAAGACACGTTAATTTTGCCTCTAGTGAAGCACTCATTATATAAAATGAATAAAATACTAGACAGCAATTGGTGACTTAAAAGAAATTTGTCTTTGGTGGAAAAACACTAATTAAAGTGCACCTAAACTATTTGAAGAACAATCATGTAGTCATTTGATAAATGATTGTCATCAACTTAAAGTTCAATTAAGAAGTCAATACAAAATTCAACAGAACATTCAACCAAAGGATTTGAGTGTTTCAAATTAACACCAACTTTTTTTTGTGATTGCAAGTCTCCTTAGATTAGGCTTATAGTGCATGTTTGTTTTTAAGATGAGCCATCATAATTTTATCAATTGTGAGATGGTTTTTGTGTCTATGTTGAACTCAATACTCTCAATATGCATTAAAGGTTTTGAGTTAGAAAAATTACTCTTAAAAATATCTTTCTATCATGTATAACATTATATGCATGTTAGAATCATTTTGAAAGACATGAGAATGCATTGAAATCTTTTTTGAAACAATTTTGCATCAATGAATCGATTCATAGTATGTACGAATCAATTTACACATGTCTTGTATTTGGTTCATGAGGTTGATGCAAATGTACACTAGAGTAATATATATATGAGTTGTGTTTGGTTGAGTAAATCGTTAGATGCAGTTGGATATGCTGCGAGTTCAGTGCAACTTGATTTCAAGATAAACAGGTGAAGAAGAAGAACTTGTTTCAGCCTACATGGGTGTGTGTGCCATGCTTTTAAGATTCCAAATATCTCTTTTTTTGACCAAATAATTATTAATCTATATTCTAATTATTTTTGTATATATTTTGGAATTTTGAGATTTCAGATTACACCGAATTAATGTTATACCGTTCAATAAAGTTTTAACGGATACAAATTTTATAAAATTTACCATTTAATTGAAAGTTTGTATCATATTTAAATTATTCATGTAAAATTTTGCACAAATCTTAAATTATTTGATTGGTTATTGAGACTCATCAAGATTAGCGACGTTCAATAAAAACACATAAGTTAACTTTGATTTATCTCAATAACATATTAAAGGATTTCAGAATTTTGTAAAATTTTACATAACTGATCTGTATGATATAAACTTTTAATCCAACGATAGATTTTATAAAATTTGTATTTGTTAGAACTTTATTAAACAGTGTAACATTACATCCGTGTTATTTGACTCCTATATATATATATATATGAGAGATCAAATTACATTGATTTAATGTTACACCGCTCAATAAAATTTTAATGGATAAGGAATTTATAAAATCAACCATTGGATTAAAAATTTCTATCATATATAGATTATTTACGTAAAATTTTGCACAAATTTAAATTCATTTGGTAGGTTATTGATATTTATCAAGATTAACGACGTCCAATAAAAACACATAAGTTAATTTTGATATTTCTCAAAAACATATAAAATAATTTTAAATTTTCAAAAAATGTATATACAAAATTTATATAATATAAAATTTCCGATCCAACGATAAATTTATAAAATTTGTATGCGTAAGAACTTTATACAAGTATAACATAAAATAGTTAACAAATTTTGTATAAAAAAAGATAGTTAAAATATATATACTCATCCGTCAACTATGTTCTTTTATACAAAGTCAACTATGTTTTTCTATTCGCAATATTTTAACCTATAATATTATTTAAGGAAATAAATGTTAAAATATAATTTTAAAAGTGTGCAATTATGTTATTTGTTTATTTTGTTGAAATATTTCCTCAAATTCTATCAACAGATGAAAAAAATAAAATAAAAAATTATGCGGCTGCATTAGTAAAATTCTTTCACTTTTCCGAAAAATAAGAAAAGAGAATATTTTCATATATCTTTTGGACAATATTTTTAGCACTATCTATTAAAAAAAACAATATTTTGACTCCGAATAGTTTACCTATTTTTCTAAAGTTAATTTTAATTTTTTTTAATAAATAAATAATACGAAAATGGTAATATAATAATAAAAATCATATAACTAAAAAGGAAGTTTTTAAAAAAGAAAAAAGATGTGAAAGGAAAGATTGTAGTCAATTTTAGGATATATAAAAGGTGCAGTGTATAGACAATTATGTCCTAGCTGGATCTTTCATCCCTTCTCCCCTACACTTCTTTAAATCTTCCTCATTCATCTTCCTTTATTTCTTCATAATTTTCCCTCTTCAGCCAGATCCAAACCCAGAGAGAAAAATATGGTGAGTAATTGGGTTCTTCTTTATACACACATCTAACTCTAATTATCTTTATTCTCTTGATATATATTGTCTATGGTTCATTAAAAAAAATAATTAATTTTTACTCTTTTTTTTTAAGGAATTTGAACATCAACGGGGGACAAGGTGGGTAGGCTATGTGGACTGGAGAAACAGACCTGCCCTTAGAGGCAGGCATGGTGGCATGCTTGCAGCCTCCTTTGTTTTGGGTATGTCTCAATTTTCTCTTTTTCTTGACTCATAATTTTTATTTCATACAAAAAAAAAATTATCACCAAGAAGGAATACTTTAACTCATTACATCGTAATTTAATTAGTTTAATAATAAATTGATTTTTTTTTTATAATTTGTATTAATTTTTGATTTGATTTAGTTTTAATTTATAACCAGCCCAAATTGTTTAATTTCGTATCATTGACGATACATATAGTCAAACCATAGTTTTTTTTAATTAAATTTAGAATAATAATAATAAAATGACCCTGTTTGTTTTTTTGTGTAGTGGTGGAGATATTGGAGAATCTAGCATTTCTAGCAAATGCAAGCAACTTGGTATTGTATCTAAGTGAATACATGCATTTTTCACCATCAAAATCTGCAAACAATGTAACAAATTTCATGGGAACTGCTTTTCTTCTTGCTCTGCTTGGTGGTTTTTTGTCAGATGCATTTTTCACTACTTATCACATCTCCCTGATAAGTGCAGTTATTGAGTTCCTGGTATGAACCATAAACTAACTCACACCTTTTCTCTTTCTCTCTCTATCATTGTGTCGTTGGCATGTGAATGTGTCATGAGATTTTTCCTCTCTCACCACTTCTTTAATTTTTCTCAAACAGCTTTTTTTTTATTTTTTTTATTATATTTTGATTTCTCAGGTTAGTATTGTTATATGATTGCTTAATAGGAACGGTGTCTCTATGTGCCTTTGTTTGTGTTTTTGTGATAAATGTATGAAAGAGAAAGATAAAAGAAAAATTTAAAAATTATTTTCAAAAGAAGTTTTTAGTGTGGTGACGTAATCTAGTTATGATTTTTTTTTTTTTATTTCTTTCTCTTTCATTTATCTTTTAAGTAGAGATATAGATACAAAGTTGAAAAAATATTTAAAAAAAATTAATGAGGGTAAGATTCCGCTAATAATGAAATCTATTAATTATTATTTTTTGTGTCTAGTTCTAGACGAAGTAGAAATTGAAAGTATTTCAATTCGGCGTAATTAGATATTTAGATGACTATGTTCAAATAAATTTATATTGCACTTCAAAACATTAATTGCAAAGGAAATACACTTAATAACATTGACCAGACAAAGGAATAACAAAAACAATTCAATGCATGATTAGGGATTGAACTAACTATTTAGTAATGGTATGATACAGATTAATTGTATCTAAAATATTGCATATTAATTTGAATGATTGACTCTCATATTTATTTTCATTGTAATTATATAAATATAATTTTCTTACTCTCTAAAACCAAATCATTTTTGTTATAAATTCTATTTTTTTACTATCAGAAAACATAAATTAATTAAGGAGAAATTCAATCCACCTCCTCTAAATATACCTTTTATTTTTTAAATAAAATAAAGACTATTTTGTTATGAGGGAAGTTACAATTATCTCCCTCCGAGATTATTTAAAGGACATGAAACTCATAGAAATGTTTTTTATACAAGAATAAAAAAAATAATAATAATAATAATAAAACGATATACTGTTTTTTTTTTGTAAATAATATATACTGTATTTAGTTATATG
>JBBPBQ010000002.1:22996023-23018150 GCA_037974755.1 Cicer yamashitae
AAAAAAAAAAAAAAAACCCAGAATCTGAGTCAAATTCAAGTTGCAAAACACAAGTTGCAAAGTGGGGTTGCATCAAATAGTGCAACCAATATGAATCCCTCAAAAATAAAATAAAAGATGTCAATGATATTTTCTTTTTAGAAAAGAAATAAAACTGTCTTATCTATCCATTTGTGAATCTTTTTCTTTTTGCTGCATTAGTTTTCCCACTTGTATTTCCGAAACCTCAAGAATTGCATGATCGAACGCCCACCCACTAATAAGATACCGGTCTAAGTCAAGAAGCGATGTATTATTAATTATTAATTGTTAAAATTAATCTTCATAAATTTGAAACTTTGAATTCATAAAATATATATTATTTTTAAAATACAACAACTTTAAACAAACACCAAGTATTTCATAATTTTTTACAATTTTTGTTCCAAAATTTCAACAATATTCTTAGGGTATATTTTTCACCATACGTTTGTTAAAAAAATATCACACGTATTTTTAAAATTAATTTGGCTTCAATGCTTGGTCTCTTATTTTGCCATAAATAAATGTTTAGTTTTTTTCATTTTGGGAACTGTTTTTTTTTTCTTCCTATTAATTAATTTTTGGAATTTGTTTGTCTCCAGCATTTTTTATGATTTTTTATGATGTAAAACTCTCGTAAATGACATGACATTTAGTACATTTGTGAGTTAGATAAAATATTTTTTTTAAATTATTATATTTGTAATTAATTTTATTATTTATTTTATTATATATTAAAATATTAACATAAAATAAATAAAATTTAAATATTTTTTATCTAAATATTTTAAAATTTTAAATTATAGTTGGATAAAAGTAAATTTTAAATATTTTAATATTAATTAAAATAAAATAAATTTGTTTTTAATATTTTAATGTATTAAAATTTTAAATTATTAAAAAAGTTAAATAAATTAATAAATTTAAACATTTTATTTAAATATGTTAAACTTTAAATTTTAATTTTAAATATTTTAATATATAAATAAAATTAATTACAAACATAAAGTCATGTAAAATATTTTATTCAATTCAAAAATATTATATAAGTGTCATGAAATTAATCAAAGTATTACATTATCAAAAATAATAAAGGACTAAAAAAATTTTAAGAATTAATTAATATAAAAATAAAAAATTCAATTTTAAAAATAAAGAGATTAAAAATCATTTTAGACAAAATAAAGAGAAACATTTAAACTGATTCATTTTTATGAATATGTACATCTCAATTATAGAGGAGGTAGGGGAAATTTTCAATCAATTTGTAGGCAAAGAATGCAAAAGTGAAAGGGGAAAAATATAAAAGAAGACGAAAAGCATATAGGTAGCTTTATTTGTGTATGCTCTCACACACTTAGATAATGTTAACTTTGAACTCCCAAAATAACAAAGACAAACATAAGTGGCATGAGATGTGGCTATACAAACAAAGTGTATATGAGACAAAATAACAATAATTTAGGTGGGGTTTTTCTTTTTTCTTCCATAGTAAATATATCAATAGTATTAATATATATTTATTGTTGGTGTGCCGTAAGGGAAAAAGAAGGAAGGTAAGACTTTAGGGAAATTAATTTAAAATACTATAGAAGTGGACCCCACATTAATTCATTATCATATTCATGCATACGTATTTAGTTTCGTCGAGAATGGCTAGGAACCTATGTTTCTGTGCCATTGCCAAGGTGGACTAGAAACTTCTTCTCCCATTCCAAGTTTGAACTTTGAAAGCAACATTTGTACATTGTCGTTAATACGTTGTTTTGGCTTTCAAAAAATCTTTGTCCTTCTCACATGGAGTGGGCTATGCTTAATATGGTCAAAATTTGCTCTTCCTTAAATATAGTCGGTTACTTAGTATTTAGACTTCTCAATTCTTATCCTTAGACCAATATATCCTGTAATATGGCCCAAATTTGTTTAAATTTTTTTTAATGAGATATAGTAATTACCAAAATACAACCGTAACATTGAATTTAAAATATAATATTTAATTTAATAATATTAATATTTGTCGATTGAGTTAACATTTAAAAATAAATTTGTTTAAATATCGTATCAATTTATACTAACAAAGATTTGCATTGTTTTAAGCGTGGCCCAACAAAACGGCAAAGCAAGCCAACTAATTTATATATATACACATATGGGTGGAGTTCCTTCTCACATGATTTAATTTTAAATGTTTGATAAAATTAGCAATTAAACTAATTGAAAAGTATAAAATGATATAAAAAATATATTTTCAATTAATATTTAAACTTTTTCAATTAAAACAATGATAGAAATAGAAGAAAAAATAAAATGATATACACTCAAATACTACTTCAAGTAGTTTATAAAAAAAACATTATAAACATGAGAAAAATACTATAAACTCATAAGAACAAACAATTATCAATCAGAGCTATTAACTTAAAATATCTACTATAACTTCCTTTTTTGGTTTGCCAATCTGATAATAATTTAATGTCGTTTGTAAATTATAAAAATATCCTTACATTAATTTTTTAATATTATGAGAAAATTATCATTATAATTAATTGAAGCGAATCATTGTACTGACTTGCATGCTAATTGAGGACACTCCTCTTTAGTTTGTTATTCTATGCAAAATATATCGAGTAATTCTTTACACAAAAATATCAAATTGATCATTTAATTTTAGTCACTTATATGATTTTTAGTTTAATTTCATTGTTATAAAAAAATAGAAGGATAGTAAATATATTTATGTTTTTATGTAAAATTAAAAAAAAAATTAAATGTATTAAACTAAAGCAATGTTAGACATTACGAAAGTGTTAATCACAAAATTTTACGACAGGGTTACATAGTTACATAACCATACATGTGCAAATTGGTCAAATGAAAATTGAGTGAGGGATAAAAAGATAACAACCAACTAAAAAGTAAATGTTCATTTTGTTTTGTGTTTGATTGATAAATGTTGATATTATTAGATTAAATGTTTTGGCCCGAATTTGAACTCGGAACCTCACAGTTAAGTGAATTAATTACGATAAAAATTACCATCTTTTCTAAAATTAAAAAAAAATATATGTTCGTTATTTTTCATATGTATTGTTTTCACACTAGCATTTTCAATTAAACTATTATCTTTAATTGTAGTGAAAGTAATTAGTTTTATTTATAATTGAGATTACAGGGTGTAAGACAATAACTCCATAAAAGAAGTAAGACAATAACATGATGAAATTAAAGTAGTTAAAAATTGTTTAGTATCAAAATTATTTTTAAAAAAAAAAACTTTATCATTTTTATAAAACTTATTTGGTGATTGAAAAAATTTAGACATTATTTAAAAGATACTATACTATTCTAAAAGTATGACTAATACGAACCTCTCAAAAATAGTTTAAAAATTAACGCTGATTTTTCTTAAAAAATAAATAAATTTTATAATAATAAAAATTAAAAACAAATATAAATATTTTATTAAAAATATGAAATCTACCTTTAGACCAAAACTATATTAGCCATCTTATGAATGTGAGGAAAGTTGTTGAATATTTGTAGCAGCTATGAGCTACAATCACTCACATAGAGTGAGGTATTCCTATGCCCAATGATCCAAACTCGCTCTCCTTGGATTTATATACATGGTTAAAAACCAAATGACACCATAGTCCATATATTCTCATCAAATATTGAGTTTCATTTCATACTTCATTCATTGTTATTCTATTTTTTTTTTCTCACCTACTATAGTTACTGTAATTACTGGTTCATTGAATCTGCTGTGAGACTAACCATTGAGTCGATAGTGGGACATTCAAATTTCTTTCACGAGTTTTTATTACTCCATAACAAAATATAAATTAAAAAACATATATCGTAAGCAAATTTAATTCAGATAGATATATATATTTTTTTATATTTTATTACTGCTTCTTTATTTTGAAAAGTGTCATCTACTAACTCTCCAAACACTATGATGGTACTTGAAAAGTGTCATCTACTAACTTTGTTTTGAGGAGTTCGAAAGTTATTAAAGTTAAGTTCGAAAGGTTAACACACAATCAACATATTTGGAATCAAACAAGCCAAAATAAACACCCCTGAAGTTTTTTCCGAATAAAACAACCTAGGACAACCTAGGGGTGTTTGTTTTATGATTGGAAAATAATTCTTAGGAATGTGGAGGTTACATATTAGATTCATATCTTTGTTACAAAGTTAGAAAACTAAATTTAAAGGAAAAAAATATTCTAAGGAGCAAAATAATTTTTCACTTATTCATGGATTCATCCCGAAGAAAATGAGTGGGAAATAAAAGTTTTCGTGGTGGAATAAACTTTTGGTAATTACTCATATTCTTATTCATACAGATAACTCCTACAAATAGAATCGTTTTAATGTCTTTTAGAGGCACTCTTCGAATTTAAAAATTGAGTCTTTAAAATTACAAAATTTTAACATCACGATTGAAGATTCTAACATTTGATGGTGTATGGTGGCACCTAGTAGGCTACGGACATTGTCACATACTCAGTGGTAGAAAATTTGTTATTTCACTATTTATTTCAAGCATAAGTTAGAAATATAAATTTTAGAGTGTTTATTAGTATATTATCAAAAAAAATTGGGACCCTCTCTAATTCGATGCCATGTACTAATGTTCTGGTTGCATTGATCGACTATCATGTCTACAAATATGATTAATGTTAACCAAACACAATTTCTATAAAATATCCAAGAATAAAATTCTCAAAAGAAGTTTTAAGTTTCTCAAAAGAAGTTTTATGAATTCAAGGACGTGAATGTCACAACCTACAAAGAAAAAGTTAATTAAAGACTCACCACTTCATAATTGAGTGTTGTTAATATTAGGAATAAATTTCTACGTGTTAGATTTTTTTATAATTAAGATGTTAAATTTTATGCTTAATTTGTGATTAGTATGCGTTTCTCAAATTTTAATAAAATCTCAAATAAAAACAACATTTTAATAATTCCGTAAATATAATTTAGATGGTATGTATAAGGATATTTAATATATTGATACATTGATTCGAATTTGATATGCTATTTTTTATTCTTCATATTTAATATGTATGAGTTTGGTTATTAAATTTAAATTAAAAAAACAAAAGCATTTTGACAATGACGTGAAAAGGTCTATTCTTAAAAATATATACCTTACTAGTAGTTGATAGTAGAATACAAGAATCAATAAGCCATTTTTAGTGCTATGCCTTTATCTAGAGATGTGGACATTTCTTTATTTATTTGATCGCATTTTATGAATGGTACTACATACTCCGTACCTTTATTATGATGTGATATTTTGCTGGTTGGCAAAACAAACAGAGGCCTAATAAGGATCAATTTAGCTACCAAAACAATAATTAATGTCGCATGAGAATCTTGGTCAATGATTTAAATTGCAATCACATTAATGCTTGTTGTCGCATTCCACTTGTTGATATGGTAGAGAACTATGGTTTACAAACACAATGTGCTGGCAGAGAAGAAAAAAAGTAGGGTCTCTTTTTATTATTTGAGTTTATTTATTAATATAAATATTTGTGAGATTTTAGAAAAATTTATGAAATAATGTATGATATATTTTAAATTATTTTTAATTTATTTTAATAAATTCTCTATAATATTTAATGAAATTGGTTTGAATATATTTTGTCATTTTATTATATAAATATATAATTTATTTCTAATCATTTATATATTAAACATTTATATTATAAAAGTTTATTTAATTATATTGTATATTCAAATAGTGTTTTGGGATTCAAATTATAATTATACATTTTTTTTTTAAATTGTGATATCACATGTTTATTAAATATTTGTTAAAATTGTATATGATCAATATTATTTCAAAATTTTGAATGTTACGTGTGAAGTGAATGTCTTTTTTATAAGTCATATATATAATTAATTATCATACATTGTTAGTCAAAATTTTTACATTGTTAAAAAATCATAACAATTTAAACATATGACTTTAAAATAATTATAGTTTAAGTTAAATATAACTAATTATATGTTAGACTTTAGAAATACTTATAATTTAAATTAAATTGAACTTTAAGATTTTAATTATAATTGAACGATAGTGTATACAAATTAAATTTTATATATATAAAATAAAGAAACACTTAACTTTTATAACAATAAAAAACTTTGAAATATGCATAACATGACTTGTGACTATGGAGATTCATTTGGAACTTGTGTAGGGACTTATTGTGCTCACTACACAAGCTAGTGTATCTTCACTAAAACCACCATCATGTGACCCAACAATTACATGTCCAGAAGTTAATGGTGCAAAAGCAGCAATGTTGTACGCCGGACTCTATCTAGTGGCGCTCGGAGTTGGAGGAATTAAAGGATCGTTGGCGCCGCACGGCGCCGAGCAATTCGATGAAGACAGTGTAACTGGAAGGAAGCATAGATCAACATTCTTCAACTACTTCATCTTTTGCTTGTCATGTGGTGCTCTTATTGCTGTTACTTTTGTTGTTTGGATTGAAGATAATATTGGATGGAAATGGGGTTTTGGAATCTCTACTATGAGCATATTTTTGTCTATCCCTGTGTTCTTGGCTGGTTCTCCTAAATATAGGAACAAGATCCCTACTGGGAGTCCACTTACAACCATTTTGAAGGTAACCACCTCATGCATAATTAGTTTGTATCTCCCTCTTATTTTATTTTAATTGTTCTATTTGTAATATTCATTTGTTTTAAATTAATTATTTATCATTTTTTTTACAAAATCATTTAAAAATATCAAGGTAGTATTTATTATTTTTAATAAATTTTTTGTTTATTAATTAGTATATCAAGCTATTTATACTCCCTTCAAACTTTTTTATTTTTCACTTTTGTAGAAAAAATATTGTTCTTGTTAATTTGTTATTTTCAAAATTTTAAGTAACACTAATTCTTAATGTTTTTCAATAATACTTTTAATTATTAATTGTACAGAGAAAAATAAGTATAATGAGATAATAAATTTAATTAAGAGTATTATAGAAAAATAATAATAATTTATTTTAAGGAAATAAATTTTTATTGATTTTCTTGATACATGTAAATAATTTTAAAATAATAACTAAAAGATAATACAAAAAGTGTTAGTTAGCCTTTCCACTAAACTCTTACCACAACAACAGATAATACACTTGAAAAAGAAATATAATTTTTAGCTTGAAAAGTAAGTATGATTAATGATTTTCTAAGACATGTATGTATACAAAACATTACTTTATAAAAGAGTTTTAACTAGGAGATTCATAGTTCGAAAACTAAAAACTAACATAATCACTTTTTTATAAACATTTGACTATATAAAAACAATACATTATACCTTAATTATCAAAAAAAAAAAAAATGAGACTAATTTGACTAATATATAACCTCTGATTTTTGAATGAGCAGGTTCTGATTGCTGCTTCAATGAACAACTACGTCTACAAAAACTCTAGCAGTGCTGTTGTGAATATGACATCAAGCCCATCAAATCCAAACTTGACTAGAACACAGCAAGAGGAAGAACAAACATCCAAAGAAATCAAACAATCTATTGCCCCAACAAACACACTAAAATTCCTAAACAGTGCAATTGAAAACGAAACAATAAAATGCTCTGTTGAGGAAGTAGAAGATGTGAAAATAGTATTAAAAATACTACCAATATTTGGTTGCACAATTGTCCTAAATTGTTGTCTAGCTCAACTATCAACATTCTCAGTTGAACAAGCTGCAACAATGAACACAAAAGTTGGTTCCTTAAAAGTGGCACCAGCCTCATTACCAATTTTCCCAGTACTATTTATCATGATCCTAGCACCAATTTATGACCATATAATAATCCCATATGCCAGAAAACTAACAAAATCAGAAATGGGAATCACTCATCTCCAAAGAATTGGAATTGGATTAGTACTCTCTATAATTGCAATGGCAATTGCAGCTATAGTTGAAGTGAAAAGAAAAAGGGTAGCAACAAATTCAGGTGAGAAATATATTGGTAACAACCGCAAATAAAAATTAGGTTTGATTGTACTTTTGATCTTCATATTTTACCACATTTACGAAAATCGTCTCACTATTTTAAAATTAAATTTGTTTATCCTTTATTTATTATATTTGTTGCAATATTGGTCAAAATCCATAATTTTTAACTCAAAAATTATGATTTTTAGCCTCAACAGAGGTGGTTTTTGCCCCTAAAAATGGTATTTTCACTTCAATACAAATGTGGCAATAAATCACCATTTTTTTATTAGAAATTACGATTTTGAGGTCAAAATCTATGTTGGAACTAAAACTGCAACAAATGTGATAATTGAGCTATAAAAAAAATTAATTTTAAAATTGAGGATTATTTTTTTGAATGTGGTAAATAGAGAGACCAAAAGTATCATTGAATCATAAAACTACGTGGGTGCCAAAAAAAAAAAAAAAGTATACATCCTTCAATTATTTTAAAAATAAACATCATTTAATTCTTTCTTCTTTTCTATATTTTTCAGGTTTACTTGATGATGCAACGAAACCATTACCTATCACATTTTTTTGGATTGCTTTTCAGTACTTGTTTCTTGGATCAGCTGATCTTTTCACTATGGCAGGGTTATTGGAATTTTTCTTTACAGAAGCACCAATTAAAATGAGATCTTGGGCCACATCACTTACTTGGGCTTCTTTGGCTTTAGGTTATTACCTAAGTTCAGTGATTATATCAATAGTTAATAGTGTCACTGGTAAATCATCTCATAAACCTTGGTTATCTGGTTCAAACCTTAATCACTATCATTTGGAGAGGTTTTATTGGCTTATGTGTGTACTTAGTGGGTTGAATTTCCTACATTACTTGTTTTGGGCTATTAGGTACAAGTATAGAGGAACAGGAAACTACAAGTGATGAGTGTAGATTAGAATGGTTAAAAAAATGAAAATTTTCAAATGTTACTTCATTTTTAAGTACTTTAAGTTTACAAATTAAGCTTTTGTTCAAAATTTTGTCATCTTCTATAGTTGTAATTGTTCATACTTCTTTTTTAAGGAAGTAATTGTTCATATTTGCACTTGCTTTTCAGTACTTATATAATCAAATTTATATTTTATAAAACTAATATATACTGAAGGACAAAGAAATCTAAAACATAAGTCTCTCATGAAATATAAGTTTTAAAATAATTTATTTGTCCCTCATGAAACGTAAGTTTTATCAAACTTATGTTTTAGATTTCTTTATCCCATAATGGGCCTTGCTGTACAGCTGAACTAGATTTTTCTTCACCCACATGACAGAAATCGGGTCGCAACAACCCATTTTGACCTGGTTCGATCTCTTTGTTAAGAAAATTGGATTTTGTATCCCCTCAATTGGACTTTTACCCCCTTAAAATATTAAAAACCTAAATTTGTCCCTTTAATTTTCCTTAAATTAATGGTAAAAAAAAATTACACCAAAATCTCACCCCCCTCACCAAAATTTCCGGTAAATAATCTTTTTCTCCCAAATATCCGGTAGAGACTTTAAAAGTATCAGAAATTTCAAGGCACAAACTTTCTGGTAGTAGAAATTATTTACCGGAAATTTCGCCAACAAAATTTCCGGTACATTATTTATACTACTGAAAATTTTGTGCCTTAAAATTTCCGGTATTTAATAATTATGGTATTCGTTAATTAGTAATACCATATATGAACAATATGTTCATAATGATGGTATTCGTTAATTAGTAGCACAAGAGATGAAGATTCATCTGCAGATTCAACTGGAAATTCATGTGAACGATATTTTTTGCAAAGGAAGTTGACATTCTTTACGAAGGAAGTTATGAAGTGTTGCACATGTCAACACAAATTATGTTTGTGTCTTAAATAAAAATGGAGGGATTGACTAAAAGATTGTGAACCACGATTTAACTGTGTCTTCTTGATCACATTCCTTAAAGATGCATGCTGGAGATTGAACAATTCTTTTGTAGTTTGTAGGTCCTTAAAATCCTTACCATGAATTGCAAAATCTTGTAGATTTCTTTTATAAGCAAAAGTTAGTAAATTATTTGTTATGTTAGTTTTTTCGGGTTGAACCCGATATCTTCTTCTTAAATCTTGTTCAACATCTATTAGCTCACCAACTGAGCTATCTATGCATAACGCAAAATCTGGTAGATGATATCTCACACCTTGGAGTTAAAAATTTGCGCCTATTAGGAAATCTACATTCCACAAACAAATATTTACCTAATTACAAATAATATACATATAAAAGTAGTATAAAAGTTAAAAAGAACATATTAATGATTTAAAAATTAATTAGTTACCTTGAGCACTTTAAGTCAATTCCTCCTTGTCAAAGCATCACTTAATAGTTTGGAATCATGAGTTGAATCCTTCCACCCACTAAGAACATGCATGAATTTTAAATTAAAGTTACAACCAACTAATATATTTTCTGATATCTTTCCATGACGATGACAATAATTAGTTACATCTTACCAATGTTGGAATATGTGTACCATCAATAGTTCTAATGCAATCCTAAAAATAAGGATAAAACCATGTAATGAAAAATCCATATTATTCATTACAATTTTGGTACAATTAGATAATAATGAGTAAGAATAAAATCTTGTGTTTCCCCTTATTTTAGTAGACACATTTGTGCTTGATTTAGCCATTAAGTCGGGTGATATCGAGTTCTTGACCTTCAAAATTTTGTGTAAATTTTCACTTGCAAGCACTTTTTCAACACAAATAAAGTTTAGGCTTAATTGCACTTTTGATCCCCCTATTTTAGGTGAATCGCGAAAGTAGTCCCCCCATTTTATTTGTCCCCAGTTTTTGTCCCCCAAACAGAATTTGAGTCCAAGTCGTGATGAGTTGTCATTTTTTAATGACATGTCCAAAAAATGGTGACGTGGCAGACGTCTATGTGGATTAAAAGTCATTATTATATTATTCCAAATTAAAAAATACAATTTATGTTTTTAAAAGCTATTATTATATTGTTCCAAATTTTAAAAGAAAAGCCAAAATTAAAATAAAAAATCAGCAAGGCATCAGCCCCATTAAATCAGTGAATATTATATATTATATATGAGAGGAAGTGCAAATGAACTTATTGGGTTGATAAGTTTGGTTATTGATGAACCTGTTAAGGCAACAACTAGCAAAACGAAGAACAATAAAATTCACGAGCAAGTTCAGAAACAACAATTGATAATAAGATATAGGCCTGGACAAAAAATTCAAACCGGCCCAAAACCGTCCGATCCGCATGGCCTGCGTGCAAATGGGCGGGTGAAATCAGGTCAACGGGTTTGACGAAAAAAGTCAACAGATTCATACGGATATGGACGTGCGGGTGCGGGTGAAATATTATGGGTCGTTGGTAACCGAACTCGTTCGAACCAAAAATATAATGCTACAATGTCATATTAATACAAACCATCTTACTCTACCCATTTGGCTCAAATCCATTACAAATGAGAGGAGACTGGCCCAAAACATTTGTTTTCACTATAAATATCATTGATACAATGAACCCTAACAAACCCTAGCCGCCGAATCCGATTACCATCTTCACCCTCTCAACGAGAATACCATCTTCATCCTTTCTTCTTCCTCTCAAACCTTAGGCTTCATCCTTTCTTGTTCCTCTCATATCTTAGGCTTTCAATATTTTGATTTCATCATCCATTCTCAGATCTCATCTCGATTAACCTTTTGTTGTTTTATTTCCCTCTTTATCTCATCTCACTAATAAAAAGTAGGTTTAAATATGTTTTTGATCCATGTAAATATAACCTTTTTTGATTTTGGTCATCATAACTTTTTTTTTTTTGGTTTACATCCTGTAATATCAAAAAAATTTATTTTGGTACTTAACGTTAAGTAGACGTTACAAAAACGACAAAGGGAAACAGTTTTTAGTCCCTGTAAATATAACACTTTTCAGTTTTAGTCCCTGAAAAATATGTTTTTGAATTTCATCCCTGTAATATTCAAAAATTTCCTTAAATATAAAATAACATACAAATTGATATTTATTAATAATAATCTTATGCCAAGTAATGTTTAAAATATTTTCACTTTAATAATTTAAAATTTATTAATCTTCTGTTTTATTTATTTATTATTATTAAATTAATTTTCATTTTCTGTTTCAAAAAATCACTAAAATCTTCTATTTTATTTATTTATTTATTATTAAATTAATTATATTAGTATAAAATAATAATTAAAATAACTTTAGATTTAAGCTTTATAATTTTAACTAAAATCTCCTTTTACACTTTAGATTTTGTTCATTATAACTTAAAATAAATAAAATATATATTAGGTGATAGATTTATTTTAATCATTATGTTATACTAATATAATTGTAGTTAATATTATATTAATTTTATTTTAATTATAATATAATTAAAATAAACATATAATCTAATATAATTAATTTAATATAATATAATTAAAATAAATATATAATATAATATTATAATTAAAATAAAATTAATATAATATTAACTACAATTATATTAGTATAAAATAATGATTAAAATAAATATGTCACCTAATATATATTTTATTTATTTTAAGTTATAATGAACAAAATCTAAAGCGTAAAAGAAGATTTTAGTTAAAATTATAAAGCTTAAATCTAAAGTTATTTTAATAATTATTTTATACTAATATAATTAATTTAATAATAATAAATAAATAAAACAGAAGATTTTAGTGATTTTTTTGAAACAAAAAATGAAAATTAATTTAATAAAACTAAGTAAATAAAACAGAAGATTAATAAATTTTAAATTATTGGAGTGAAAATATTTTATACATTACTTGGCATAAGTTTATTATTGATAAAGATCAATTTGTATGTTATTTTATATTTAAGGACATTTTTTAATATTGCAGGGATGTAATTCAAAAAAATATTTTTCAGGGACTAAAACTGAAAAGTGTTATATTTACAGGGACAAAAAACTAACGTTTTTGTAACGTCCACTTAACGTTAAGGACCAAAAATAATTTTTTTTGATATTACAGGAATGTAAACCAAAAAGAAAAATTACGAGGACCAAAATCAAAAAAAAGTTATATTTACAGGGACCAAAAACATATTTAAACTTAAAAAGTATTCTTTGAAAGGTTATGATTTTTGTTAGGATTTTTTTCATTTATGTTCAGCATTTTTATTTCTTAACATGTGATTTGACTAGCATGTGTTTTTATCTTGCGAAGCCATGGATCGTATCATACTTTCTTTTTTGGAAGCTCAAAGTAAGAGGATCTCAGATAAAAAGAACAAGGTTAGGGTTTTATATATATTTTATTTCATTATATATATATATATATCAAATGAACTTAAAAATAATCACATGTTTGTTTGTTATTTGATTAAACTAAATTCTATATATTATGCTTTTGATTGTTACATTTTATGATTTTATATATGATTCTAATATATATTGTGATTCTTTTATTCTACTTTCTATTTAGAATTATACTATAGTGTTTCTATTCATTTTAACAGTTTGCATGTTAATGATTATCTTGTTTTTATTCTTTCTTATATTAGTTTACATATCATAATTGTTGTATTGTTTTCCATGTGCAGATGCAACAATCTTCGTCTTGAATACAACTATTAAAGACTTATTGAGCACCAATCTTTATTAAAGACTTATTGATCACCAAATATTCATAGTGTTGTATTGTTTTGTTTTTATTTTAATTAAAATGATTAGTTGGTATTGTAATAATTTATATTTATTTATACTTACGATGGTGGAACACTCAACTGGTAGATAATTATAAAGGCAAAATCCTTATTGATGGGAAAAAAGCTTATGAAAAAAGATATACAAAAAAGTTAATTAGTCTTTAAATAAAAAAAATATAATAAAAACATGGAAAGGATACTAAAAATATATAATAAAAACATGGGAAGGATACTAAAAAGATATATTAAAGACTTATCCATAACTTTTGGAATACATCAGGATACATTCTATATACTTATTGAAAACTTGTTTGATCATCATTCAATATTTGATGTATATCGTCATATCTCATGCTATTAATTCATTGTCGAGTCGAGTTAATAAATGTTCAATATATTCACCATAAGTCATATTCAAAACTTATTTAGCACCTGCATTAAAGCATAAATTGTCATCACATATATGTACATAACTTCATAAAATTCTTCATCATTTGTTTCTTCCTTGTCTATATTTTCATCTATTTGATCTTATTTTTTCGTAATCAATTTTTTCATCCTTTATATATTGGTCATATTTTTGTAATACAATATCAAAAATAATATCAACATAAGTACAATCATAATATATAGTTCCAAAAAACACCAAATACTTCTATCAAAGTACATCCACAAAAAACACAAATACTTCGACCAAAGTACGGTCAAAATATAAACCAAAATAATTTAGTTCATCGAAATCAAAATGTTAAAAATATTTCTTTTAATCATCTTACTTTAGTAGCATAGATATAGAAACTACAACTAAAAAAAGGATTAACCACAAAAGTTTATACTTCAAACTTTATTTATAAGACTCATAATTTAGATATTGCGTGTTTCTATAAGATATATAGTTGATAAGTATAATAAAGTACACAAAATGTAAAAATAATTAAACAAAAAACAAGACTAAACTACGAACACAATAAAAGTGGTGCATAATTAAACGCAATAGAAATGAATTTTAAATCCTGATCATTTCTCAAAAGAAATGGAGAAACCATTACTGTAATTTTTTGTGTATAAAATCAATAAATATTTAATTCATGTTACATAGTCTAAAATTATGTGCAAATATACACACGAAATTAAAGAAGAAAAATAATGAAGAAAAATAATGATGAAAAATATAGAGAATCCTAATTCAATACATGTAAATAAAATCTTTTATGTTAACTTTTGATAAAATATATATTCCACTTAATCCATACTATATCACCCTTAATAATTTTTCACTTAATGTAATGCTTACTTAGCTAGCTACTTACAATCAAGGTTATCACATATGATATAATGTATTTTATGATTAATTTTATTACAATTTTATTTTTATATGTATATATTTGTGTATACCACAAATTCTATTATATTACAGTAAATGTATTAAAACACATATATTATATAAATTATAAATTTTAATCAAAATTATACAAAAAGATTTAGTAAAATATACACACATGTTAGTGCAATAAAAAGCATATAAATAGAAACAGACCGTCGTTTACACGTTAATATATAAAATGAATATCAAGTTTCAGTGTTTTTTTTTTCATATTTTATCATTCATTTAAATTAATTTATTTACTATTCTATTCTCATTTATTCAATAATTTTTTAAATGACTATAAAATTTATTATTTCTACTATTTTTGGTGAAAAAAATGGAAAGACAAAAATATAAGCAAAATTTAATATAGATCATGGGCCACCCTAAATCATACTTGAAAAATAAATAAAACTTCAACTTTTAAAAGAAGATGTTAATGATTATTGTCAAGAGTCTTAGGGTGTTTAGGAGGAGTTGGACTCACAAAGAGGTAATGAGTTCAATTTATCTCTTTAACAAAATTAACAATTAATTAATAACATTGATTCTTTTTTTTAATGATTATTTTCATTTCTATGAGATAGTAACGTTATAAATGTTACTGCGTATTTCTAAATATAGAATTTTCTTGTGATTTTTCTTTATCCTTTTTATAAGATATTTTTCATTTTTTCAACTACATTAATTATTTTCTTACAAATTTATCTATAATTATTTTAATTTTATATGCAATTTATGATAATTATTATAATAAAACCATAAATTAATTTTTTTAAAAAAATAAATTAATAATACAGTCTAAATTATCAATTAATTAGTAGTAATAATTGAAATCCATTAAAATGATTAGGCAAGGCGTAAATGTAATATTGCTGAAATGGCCGATTGGACAGACAGCCAGACACCACTCAAAACGGTGCGTTTCAGTTATTCTCGAATTAAGAAATTGGGTGTTCGTTCAGTGTGGAGAGTGAAGAGTAGAGCAGATTCAGATCGAGATTGAAGTGAATTGGTTGGTAGTAGCAGCATAACCAACTCCAATTCACATCATCAGGTACATTCTTCTTCCAATTTCAATACCCATAGATAGATCCCTCTTTCCTTCTTCACCACTCCAATTTTCCATTTCCATTTTCATCATTCATCGAATCTCCAATCACTTACACTAATTTTATCACTCTCACTTCATCAGAAAAAGAAAAAAAAAATCTCACTAACTGTTTTCATTTTCTCAACTTACTCAAAAACCCTAACCACTCACTTTTAGAATTCAATTACTTATTCGAATTATCATAATTTGTATTTTTCAGGTATCGAATTCTTGTACAATGAATTTTTTGATGCGTTCTACGTCACAAGTGTATTCAGACAGAGATAAACCTTCGTCGATTCCAGAACCTCGCGTTGATCCGCTTCCTCCACCTTCTCCTCCTCTTCAAGGCTCTCATTCTTTGGAGAGTCTTTTGACGGAGGACCCGTACGTTCAGTATAGCACAGTTGAACGGTTTGAGGGAGAAGTTGTAGGCGAAAACGGCGATTTGAAAAATGATGCAACTTTTTTGGCCAAGCATTTGGATGTGTCTGAAGATGAAGGATGGATTGCCATTCCATATAGTATGTGTTTAGAATTTACATAGTAAACCCAATGGATCAGACTCCTCTAAACTGAGCAATTTACTTTCGAGAGTAAAGTGACAAATCAACTGTTGATATTATATGCACCCGCATTAAAAATCACTGGTGGTTTAAATACTATTTGACTGTTGATTTTCTCACTTTACTAACTACTTACTTTCGAAGAGCCAAATCCAAATCGGATTTGCCTATTAGTGTTATTGGGTTTTAAAGTAGTGTTTGGTAGACTTGATAGAACATATAAGATGTATTATGTGCTGTGTTTTGGTGTGCTGCATTCTAAAAATAGAAAGTGATGTTTGGTAGACTTGTAAGAGCTTGAAATGAGGTGTATAAAAATGGTATTTTATTTGAAAGGTGGAACCAAATGAGTACAGGATGGTTATCATCGTTTTGTTCTGTTCTCGTCCACCAAACAATTCCTTGGGGTTATGGTTGAGTGAGACTACACATCACAAATGATTTCTAGTTTTTATTTGTGTTTTAGAGTGATTTGGATTCTCTGCAGTCACTTATTCACGCGATTTTGGATATTGGTTGTTAGTTTAAAGATCAGACTACTGTTATTACGATATGTATTTTAAAGCTGATTTGGTGAAGTCAAAAGATGAGTTGTTTGATTTTCATCCAACGATCGAGATCCCTTGACTGCGTGATTGTGTGTTTTCCCTGACTGCGGGGAATCTTGCTCTGTGTTAGAGATAGAACATTGTAGGACATTAGATTAAAAAATGGTACATGGCATTTTGATTATTTTACTGAGGGTGGAACTATGGAGGACTGAACAAAACTGTTTGATTCAGTTGTCTGTTTGTCAAATCGTAAGTGACGTAAATTTTGGACATGAGTAAAATTATTATTACAAGACAATTATTGTTAGCATACAGTTTGAAGTGGTAGGGTTTAGAATTTGAAGTTAGGGGAGTAGTTTTTTATTGCCTTTGCTTTTATATTGTCTGTTCTGCTTGTCGTAACTTGATATATCTGGTTTCAATTTTTTTTAATAGAAGAGCTTCCTGAAGACTGGAATAATGTGTCAGATATTCAGTTCCTACGCCCTCTAGACCGTTCCTTTCTCTTTCCTGGTAAGATACTTTCGTTCTTTGGAGCACTAATCTCGGTGTTGAAATATGTTATTTGGTCTGCTAGCTCATTTAGAAAGTTAGGTGGACCTAATTTATACCTTTGATTCAGGTGAACAAGTTCATATTGTGGCATGCTTGTCTGCATGTAAGCAGGATACAGAGATTATCACTCCATTTAAAGTTGCTGCTGTGATGAGTAAGAATGCAATAGGCCACAGCCCTAACAAAGAAAATGGGAATATCGAGAACAGAAATAATTCAGTACCCGGAGAAGCGCAACTTAGTCCTAGTGGTCGAGATCAGAACAATGAAAACGTGCCAAAGGCAAAGACTGATCACTCGGCAAATGTTTCTTCTGGTGAATCCTTACTAAGGATGGAGGTTCACAGAAGACAAACGGCATCATTGTTGGAAAAATTCAAGAGTTCTCACTTTTTTGTGAGGATTTGTGAGTCTGATGAGCCACTTTGGTCTAAACATGGTTCTTTAGAAAAGTCCATCTCCTCTGAAATAAATGGCCAAAGAATCTCAACAATTGAAGTGAAAGAAACTGCAAAACATGTGCCTTCTATTAGTGCAGTCATTGATCGAGCAAATTTTGATGCAACTATTTCTGGTGGAGTGGCAAGAAATTCTGTGAAGTGTTGTGCCCTACCCAATGGAGACATAGTGGTATGTGCCATAGAATGTTGGTATACAATCCAACGTTTTCTTGAACTGAAGTTTTTGTAGTTCTTTAAGTTCAACTGTCAGTTGGGGCATTATTTTTCGGTTCAATTGGGGACTGATTACAAAGTTCTCCCCCTCATCCCTTTTGATCACATATATTTCCCATTTCCCTAACATGCACACATACTAGCGTCTTGGCCATCCTTTACTTACAATATGCAATTATTTGTAACTTTTAGATGCAATCTATATGTGTGTGCATGCACCTGTGCCTTGTTTATATTAGGCTAGAAATAGTGTTTAGATCCAAGACATGAAATTCAGTTCATTTGTTCACCCTGATTGTAAAACTCATAGATGAGGTTGTGCTATGAGTTGTTGCATACTCAGCTCTGGTTCTTCCAGTAATTGCATTATCAACATTTACAATCTTTATATTTCTCTATGGAATTTGGAGCAAAAGATTTCTATATGGTACTTGGGCTGTTAGGGAGTATATTTAACTTATGTAATTATCATCATTAATGAAATTTCTAGGACATATGTTTTGTGCTGGGAAATTATTGCTTTGTTCTAGGTGGTCCCTTCTCTTCAGTGAACTTGAGGGGCTTTTTTTCAAGCTTCTTTAATACACCCTATGGAATGAATTATAAGCAAAATTAGGCTTATTTTTTTGGAATAAAATATAAGAAAAAATAAACTTCTCTCATTTTAATGATAGTATCTCTAAAATACCCTCCATTTAATGTAACTTTTTCTATTTCCAATAACCAAATTTATTAGTTATGGAGGATAATTTGGGCAATTGACTTAATTTTTATTGTGATTGCATAGATTAAATATGATCAATTACCTTCTATTTTTACTTATATTTCATATTTCATTCCGGAGGGAGTACATCATAAGATCTTTATGAAATATTCCTATGAACTCAAGGGGATCAAGAAGTGCTTTTTTATAACTTGATTTTGAGGCATTTTTAGTCTTCAGTGCATAAAATTCTCCTAATTATGCCTGGATAATCTCATTTGCTCAGAGTACTGATCTGATTCTATTTTCCTGTTTGGAAGGATCCAGGTTCTTTTACAGGTGAATGTTGGTGTTGATTTTCTTAGAGACCCTTGTATAGAAATTCTCCAATATGAAAAATTTGAAGAGAAAATATTGTCTTTTGAGAACCAGGACACTTCAGTTTCTACAAATCAGGATCCATGTGGAGAATTATTGAAATGGATACTTCCATTAGATAACATTTTCCCCCCCGCTTCTCGCCCGCCGCCATCTCCTCTTTTGTCTGCAAACTCTGGAATCGGTAGCACCTCTCAGAGGTCCAATCCTTCAGCCCCATCTGGCTCTCCAATATTCTCTTTTGGCAGCCATTTTAGAAGTTATTCCATGTCATCATTACCTCAAAGTACAAGTGCACCAACTGTTCCTTTGAAAGCAGCTAGTTCCAAGCCAAATTTTGACATTGATGATTGGGACCAGATCTCATCTCAGAAGTTTTTAAGGAAAAAAAATGGGGCGGAAGAACTCTTATCTTTTCGAGGTGTCTCATTGGAGCGAGAAAGATTTTCTGTTTGTTGCGGATTGCAAGGTATCTATACCCCAGGAAGAAGGTGGAGAAGGAAGCTTGAAATAATACAACCTGTAGAGATTCATTCTTTTGCTGCAGACTGCAATTCAGAGGATCTTCTGTGTGTTCAATTAAAGGTTTGAACTCATACTATTTTTTGGGAGTGGGAGTGGGGGAGTGGCCATTTATACTGTCAATTGTTGCCATTTTTAGTTTTCCATTAATATTTTTAAGCTGTTCTTCAGAATGTTGCTCCTGCACATGCTCCGGATATTGTCATATTTATAGATGCCATTACAATCATATTTGAAGAAGCTACGAAAACTGGACCACCGTCATCATTACCATTTGCATGTATTGAAGCTGGAAATGACCATTCTTTACCAAATTTAGCCCTCAGGTTGTTATTCTTATTATGTTTTTTAGTATTTCTTATATTGCTCCTTATCTGATATCATTTTGCATACCATAGGTTATTCAGTTCTATATATTCTTTTGCTGAGTGATTCTAAACCCTGCAAAAGAGGGGAAAATTGTTTCAATATGCCATGTAATCTATCCCCTTGCCCTCCTGCAAATTTGTGAGGAATGGTTTTCTTAACTTTTAGCAAACTAAGGGACGGGGTTCCAATTTGTCTAATTTATATGAATCATTTCCCCTCTTCTTTCCGTGAAAGACATTCCTTCCTATAGCTTATTCTTCTATTACCCCAATCAAAACATTAGCTTACTAAAATAGCTATGCCAACTTCGCTCTGTTATTGTGCCAGGGATTTGGGGTTAAAGATGTAGAGGTAGGGTTATGGAATGCAAGAGTAATTTTAAAATATATATTAAGATGAACTGTGGTTTATAATGATTAAGATAATTTGTTGGACGAATATCGTTTAATGTTATTGAGGCCTTTTCTGGCTAGAAGCAATGATTCCAATTATGTATAAATGCTTCTGGATAAGATTTTGAATTACTTGTTAGTATGAAGTATATAATAAGGCATAAAATACAACAGCCGTATCCCACTAGGCAAGGTCGGTTACATGGATCACACCATAATGTTCTATCATGAATTATATCTCTAGTAAACTATTGGCCTCTATGTTTTTCTTAATACTCCCTATGTTCCTTTTTAATTGTCGTTTTTTTAGAAAATATTTATTCCTTTTTATTTGTTGTTTTCAAAGTTCAAAGTAGTATTAACTATTGTTTTGTCAAAATTATCCTAACTATTTATTGCAGAGTGAGAAATAAGTATATTAGGTAATAAATAGTTAAGGGTACTGTAGGAAAAAGATAAATAATTTCATCAAAATTTAATGTTTTTCTTGGTACGCGTAAATAACCTTAAAACGACAATTAAAAAAGAACGGGTGTAGTAGCTTATCCTAAGTTTTTTTTTTTTTATTCCTATGCTCTGGCGATTATAATAAGGAGAGGGTTGTGTTGGGCTGTCAACGGCCAACGTAAAACTTAGTTGAATCTCTCTGAAATAATAAGGCATAAAAAATCCAAAAAATTTCCTTGGAGAATGCCATATTTATCTTCGTTTATGAACCCAAAAATATTTTCCACTCAGATAGTGAAGAAATTGTGTTTCACGAACACAGGCATGTATCTTAGAGTTAAATCAATCTGATCAGCTGTTAGGAAAATCATTACTTAATTGGTAAATAAAATTGGTGAAATTCAGAATTTGGTTTATGTAGTTAGCTTTAATATTCTTCATCTTATTAGAAGTTTCTAATTACAGGAGAGGTGAGGAGCATTCTTTTATCCTTAAACCTTCAACTTCAATGTGGAATAATCTAAAGGTTCTGGATGAAAGTCCTCGCTTTTCAAAGTTGCAATCTGGAAGCCCCGCATCAAAATTAAGTCTTTTCTCCAATAGTCTTGACAGGAGTAACATTTCTTCTATTGACGATCAGTATGCAGTTATGGTGTCATGTCGATGCAATTATACAGGTAAGCCTTTTGTCCCCTTGGTTTGTTCTACTTTACCAATGAATATTAAGGTGCTAACTAGTATTTCCCCCC
>JBBPBQ010000002.1:23018283-23046343 GCA_037974755.1 Cicer yamashitae
CCCCCCCCCCCCCCCCCCTTGGTTTTGTGCTTAATACAGCATCAAAATTATTCTTTAAACAACCAACCAGTTGGCGTCCACGTTCGTCAAGGGATATTATGATTTCTGTTGCATCTGAGATGTCAGGAGAGTCTCCAGGACCTTATGAAAGAAATTCCCAACTTGCCGTGCAGGTCAATATATGTTTAAATTTTGATTATCTCGAGTTGGGATCTTGCATTAAAGCTTATATTTAGTCTGCTTTGATTATTCTCCTACTAAAATTACAATTAGATCAATCTAACTGCTGCTACTTTGTCAGGTTTTGACTCTTCAAGCTTCGAATTTGACATCCGAGGATCTAACTTTGACGGTGCTTGCTCCAGCATCTTTTACTTCACCCCCTTCAGTGGTCTCTCTGAATTCACCCGTCACTCCAGTGAGTCCTTTTATTGGTTTCACAGATTTTTTGGGAAGGATAAATGGTGAAAGGCATATTGGTGCTGCCCAGGGGCAAAGCTTCATTTCCCTTGTAAAAGAAAATGAAAAACAAAGTGATGATGTCAGACCTCAGACAGTTTCTATGACTAATGATGTCGTTCCTAGTTCTGACCTGAGTTGTACACATCTGTGGCTCCAAAGTAGAGTTCCACTGGGGTAATATATTATTAATGCCTTGTTTTTATTTTTGGGATTTTGTTTATACTAGCACTGATCAATTTAAAACCATGTATTCTCCACGTCAGATGTATCCCGTCTCAATCTACAGCCACCATTAAGCTTGAGCTACTCCCGTTGACTGATGGCACAATCACTCTCGACTCTTTGCAAATTGATGTCAAAGAAAAAGGTATGGATCACCACACATTTGATGATGCTTTTTCTTCTCAACAAAATAGATGTTTGGGAAATTGCACCCATTGTGGTATTGGTTTCTGTATTTATGCAGTACAATATATTATAGTGGACACAAATACCCTTTCCATATTAATCACATGCATATAAAAACTCAATTCACAACACTCCCCCCTAAATTGGGCCCAATTTGTTACAGATACCCTACCCTACTCCAATTGAGTGCCTTGGTGAAGATGTTAGCAAGTGTTCTCTTGTTCTAACATGTACAGTAAATACAAGCCCTTGCTGAATTTTTTCATGAATTAAGTGGCAATATTCCTCTGTTTCTTTCTTGCATGAAGCCAATTCTCAATTAATATGACATCCAACTCAACCTGTATCAAAAAACGTTACTCTGTTTTGCCCATTGTTTTTATAGAGAGCCCTATGACTTGTAACTTTTTTCAGATATCTCAAAATATGCAAAACTGCATCCTAATAAGAACTTTGAGGAGATGACATGAATTAATTGACACATTTCCTGGGTAGGAAAGGTTTGGACATATTGGTTAGATAGTTAAGTTTACCAATGCCATTTAAGGTTATGAGCAAGGTTATCAAACTTGATAGTTTAAGTAAACTCGTTTTACCTAGGTGAACTCGACTAGTAAACTCGAATCGTCCTCATATTAAAATATAATTAAAAATAATATATACATGATATATATACTTATATGTTACCATAAATACATAATTTTAACTCAATTATAGAGAAAATATTAAATAACCATAATAAAAGTGTCATACTTATAAATTTGTGTTAAATTAGACATGATGAAAGTTAAACAAGGCTTCATTGTTTTTACATAAATTAATAAAACTAATTTAATTAACAAATATAAAAAAATAGAAACTGTAAAATTAAAAATAAAAATTATATGCCCAATACTTATTATCAAGTAGAATAAGACTGTTTTTAGAAGATAAAAATGATCCAAATGTTAACAAAATAGGATAATAGCATAGTATTGTTGTTAAGACTTTCAAACATTTAGTTCCACATTGGAAGGTTGTTCAAAATGGAGAAAAAGATTATCCATAAAACTAACACATGGTGCCTGTGTAACTTGGATTGAAGTGATATCCACGGTATGCATTTAATGCGCCATTTCCTTCCTTTATTTGTATCCAATTAATTGGTTTTTATTTTTATTGGTTAAATGGTTTAATTTCACCATTTTTTTAAATAATTAGTTCAAACATTTGATTAGATATTAGTTTGTGGGTTTATGCGTTTTTAACACGAATTAACTCGCGATTTCAATTGAGTTAACTCGGTTAGATCTCCGAGTTTATAAGTTTTCGAGTTTACTACCGAGTTAACTTGAAATTGCTATCTAAACTTGTAAAATCGTACGAGTTTATGAATTAACTTGCGATTCTGACAACATTGGTTATGAGAATTTCTGGATCAGATAGCAACTTGCCATCATCTGGAGTGTGTTAACATATCGAACCATTGGATATCAGAAGGTTTGGTTCCCCACATGCCATCCTCAGAAAGTGATTGAGAAAATTCCCCGTTTTACTTCTAAATTTTTCATGAAGTACTTCAAAGTACCTAGTTCCTTGTATGGTTCCCCACTGCCCACCTGCCAACCTCCGTGACTAGCATGTTGTGTCCATGAAGGATTATTTTGGATTTCTTTTGGAAGAAGGGAAAAAAGTAGAGGGACAAAAAACTCAATAGAAAAATAGAGCTGTGGGCACAGCTCTCTGCATTTATATCAAGTGCTGAATGTCGTGTACTACACTTAGTACAATATAGTGCAAAGGGGACATACCCTCTGCACACAAATGACATGCCTCATATTATCTATGAGGACATACCTATGTACTTGAGCTTGTATTTAAAGAAATATTTGGTCAATACTTCGTAATGGGATGATGAGAAGATGAACTAATAACTCATCGGCATAACAATAAATATTGCTACTTAAACAAAGCAAATTATAGTCATGCATATTATATGATATGGTCTTGTATTGGTTTCCCCCAGCTGTAGTATTTCTGTGCAAAGCTTCATCTGGCTTCATTTTCTGTTGTTATTTATTCTGCTTTGGATTAGTAATTTATTTCCAGTTCTCCGGTGATTACTTTAGGTATTTACACTTGCAAACTGCAAAGCATATGCTCTTACATATATTTCACTCAAATATTTTTACCATGTTTGGTTTATTATATATTCTGGTTTTAAGCAGGTGTTACCTACATCCCTGAGCGCTCACTAAAGATAAATGCAACTTCTAGCATTTCGAAGGGGATTATTTAGTATAGACAAGCTGGTTGCATTTCATTAAACATGTAATCTGGGGATGTAGAAGCAAAAATGGAATGATTTGTTTGCTTGGATTTTAGAGTTGCTCTTGTGACTTGCTCTCAGTGGCACAAAGTATCTCCTTTACTGGAGGAGCTGATCGAGTTGGTGTGTTTATTCATTTAGAAATAGAGCTTCGCATTTGTATTGTAAACCACGAGCTTAAGTATAGATGATTGTTACATACCCCTTTAAGGGGAAGAATGTAATTTTAATAGATAAATCTATTTTTTGTGAAGATGTACGTATCCGACTTCAGATTTATAGCAATGAATCGCTTCTGGATCCATGGCAGTGGCACCTGCTATTTAGTGTCTTTCAATTGACATCAGTGGAAGCAAAGCATTGTAATCATGGATTTTTATTTTATTTTTTATTGACACATTAATACACATGGTTGATGTTTGTGACTTGAGTAATTTGCCCCTAGCTTTTTTAAAATAGCAGAGGCACGCTTTTCTGTGGCCTGCTTATTTTATGGAGAACATTTTAACATTACTCTATATCTGAGACATTATAACCAAATTTGGCTTTTATGCATGGGAAACATGGTTCCTTCCAGCATATTTTAGCCATCCTCTTCCCACTTTTATTACATATACCCAAACAAAAATCTAATTGTCCCTTAAGTCGTGGACAAGAATTAACTTCAAAACAAATGACTGTCTACTTGCTTTAATTTAATTTAAAGTGTATGTACATGGGTTGGAGACATTAAATCATTCTCTTACAAATGCAATGTTGTGTCAGTAGAGTCGCAAATCGTAATGGGTCTGATCTTTTTCTGAATTCTTCTATGACAAGAATTCTATATTATTAGGTTTGCCCTTTTGCAATGTAATTTTAACTAAAATGATTTAAAGATTACATACATGTATCTTGATTATACTTGAAATTAAGACTACGAATGAGAGCCTATATCTATCAAATTAATTAGAATACCAATCTGTCATAACGTATAATCTTTAACGACAGCATTCAACTGACAAAAACATATATGACAAAGAATTAATGAAATACTTAAATAGAATTAAAAACATATTTAATGAATAGAACTTAAATAGAATTAAAAACATATTTAATGAATAGAACGTGAATGCTTTGCATATTCAATATTAGGAATTTATATTTGTTTCTTTTAATTTTCATTCACTGTTTAAAAAATTCTTATGTAGTGCTTTCTTTTTTGACAAAATTCGTATGTATTGTTTTGAGAAGCTATGTAATGTATAAGTCAATATTTATCCCTATATTTTTACATTTATCCCCGCGAGTAAATCTATATATTTATATTTAAATGATTATAATTGTTAATATCTGTCAAGATAAGACTTCAAAACAAAATCCTTGCAAATAACATAGTCAATCACATTTAGAAGACATTGCTAATTGTTTTTTGAATGGCATTGCAGAGTTTTCTTTATTGGTTTAATTAATATTTTGTATAAGTTGAAGTTATTGTATTCTTTTACTCATCGATAATATTTTAATTTTAAAAATACGTTTTACTCTATATTTGACCTCTTGTAGAAATTAAGATAGTATCGTCACTTGCTTAAAGAAGTATTTGCAAATTTTGATTGCCATTTTCAACCCATGTATAGGAATTATTAAGTGTTTGTGAATGAAACATATTATATATCATTAATACTATTGGCAAGAACAAGTTACATAACCTAGGAATCACTCACTACTCAGTACACCACAAGTTTGTAGCAATATATATACTAGCTATCTCCATTCCATCTCACATGGGCACAAGAGAAAAGAAACACAGAACACATTATATTACACTATCCTATAAGAAAAAAGTACTAGCAACATTTACTCGTCAACACTCTCTCTTATCGGATAAAATTTATAAAGATCCCAATATTTTTTGTGAGATCAATTCTCAAAGTGATGGATCTACATAAATTTCACAGTAAAATGAAGTCCGCTAAAAAGAGAGTATTTCAGTGAATGTAACTAACACTCTTGGTGTTATAAATATGTAGAATCTCTAGTGTAATTAGTAAATTTCATTCTAAAGACGAGACCGAATGAAAACTCTCTTTCCATTTTTCTGTAGAAGATCAATTCCTTTAAAACCATCATCCATTTTCTTTGGAGGCTGTGAATCTTCAACAAGTTTGGTTGATGTTTTGTACTGCTGCTTTATAATGTTCATGTCTTCCTTCATCAGTTCCTCCACTTTGGTTTCAAAATTGAGTTCATTTGCAACCTTTTTATCAAGTTGTTTCTTGGTCTTTAATGGTGTTGAAATGGGTATATTTATCAGTCCTTCTGGCACCATCTTATCTGCATGCTTTCTACCTGTAATAAATATAGTAATGATATTTGAGAGATACTTTCTCACATTAAAGGATAATATGAAATGTTATGGCATTTAATTGAAAATCATCAATAGTTGAATATAATCGACTTAAGTGGTTTGAATATGTGTGGCAGATATTTTAGATTTCGTAGTAAAGAGAGTTGCTCAGATGCATGGTAGTCTATTTACTAAAGGCATAGTATCATCAAGGATATCAATGACAATGAGAAAATTATCATGAGACTATAACTGAGTTTTTGGTTTCAGATTTTAATTTGAGTCTATACTATAGTACTTTCATTCTCTTTTATGTTTTCAAAATTGTAAGATAAATTTTCAAAATATGGAACAAGATAATACAACAAAACATTTCCACAATCTTCAAATCAGATAAACTTCTTAAGCACTTATAACAACAGAAAAGTTGAAAAGATTTTACAACAACTATAAGCTTCTAATCAATAGATTCTCATGTAAGTTAAAATTAGTTTTGTGTGTCTCAATTTTTCCAAAGCTCTCTCTTCTTCTGCATAAACACTTGTAAGAGTTAATCCAAATCAGCCCCATTCAGTTTGGATAACTTTGAACTGTGAATTGCAGAAAAAAATTTAAATGACGTTGCGATATCTCTGACTTTTATACTTCATAGAAGTTAATATTAACATTAGTATCTTTCATAATCTATCTCATCTAACTTATTTTGGTCAAAGAAAAATCTCATCTAACTTATTTACATTACATGTATTCTAGAGTGGACTTTGGGTCGGTCCAAGTTCACTATCACCTCATCCTAACATAAAACAGCTACAGTTTTTGACTATATAAGTTTGATATCATCACAAATCAAGACATGATTTCATTCTAACCCAAAGCCTCTCACCCACCTCAATCACCTACTGACTTGAGGGTCAGAGTGTATCCAGCTACACAAGGGTTTTAAATAGTGGTTCTGCTAATGATTGCAGTCGCATCGAGATTCTTGATATTGCTGACAATTACGATCAAGTGAAACCAATTGTTATGTTGCAGCTCAGATTGAGGCCATAAACCTTTATTTAAAACCCTAGATACACCCCTCCCTTTGGGCAGTATCGCCGTCATAGATCCCGATCTTATTCCACCATCTCTTGCAGCCACTGAATCTTCACTTTCAGGTTCATAACAGAACAACATGTATTTAAACTTATAAGCCTTTTAGTAAATCGAAATTCAATTTCTTATTTTAAATTGAGTTTAAAGGTAGTGTACTGACGGTGTAAAACAACTTTACACTATCGTTCAATCATACCTATTCAATTTGCCACATCACATTATATAGATTTTAAATCAAAAGACTAAGTTATCTAATGTTTTGTTGACGTGGAGAGATATTATTGGTTGTAAGTGTAAAACAATTTTAGATTGACAATGCATTTCATTTAAATCTTGCGGTGTTAATATAAACTAGTTTTACACTAACATCGAATAAGAATATTGTATAGGATAATTATTTTTTAAAACTAACATCGAATAAGAATATTGTATAGGATAATTATTTTTTAAAAATTACATAACAAGATGATGGATTCTGATTCCACCATGCATAACAATTAAACTCTTTTAATTAAATAGCTCCAGTGCATAATTAATATAATCTAGACAAATACCAACTAAAAATATAAACATATAAAATAACTATGATGTCACTCAACCGTGCAAACATACAACTTCCTTCTACAGAAAAAGAACCAAATTTACTAATCACACCACCATATAAACCATCCCAAAATTCCCAATTTTTTTTTTTCTAAAAACGATTATGAAAAAAATGAAATTATAACGAATATGACCGATTTCTCTCTGGAACGTTAAACAAAAGCGATGATTCGGACACAAAAAGGAAAAAGATTTGGATTAGAGCGAAAGAGAAAGAAAAACCGACCAGGGATGATTTTGCGAGAGCTGTCGATAGCGGATCCCACGGCAAACTTGAAGAACTCAGACAGGATTTGGTTTAACGTGTGGCGGTGAGCAACGTTGGACCCGGCGGTGGCCATTCCGGCGACGGTGCCGTTCAATTCCGATAAGATTTATATCGGACGAACCAAAGTTTGTGTTTCAGTTTTGTTTCTTTATGATAAGTGTGGCGAGGTGTTTTGCTTTCACTTTTGATTCTTTATTACATTTCAATTTTGTTTAATTGTTTTAATCACCACTAGAACCTCACTGCGAGTTTGCGGATACGAGGTACACTTTTGTAACAATTTTGTTATTTATACCCTCTTTTTGCTAACCGCACTCTTCTTTTTTTTTTTGCTAATCACACTCAAATTTTTTTTAACAAAAAATATCTAAAATATTTTTGTTTATTTATTACATTCTTTAAATTGTAATCTCTCTTTCTATCTTTATCTTCAACACTAACCTATCTTTCTATCTTTATCTTCTACCTCACTCATATTCATCATTTTCTCTCAGACCCCTTTATCCTTCTTCCTCCATTTTCAACAACTTCAACATCTTCAATGGCTCCCATTTATATAAGATTCGCATCATCTTGTTCTTGTTCTTGTTTTTAAGTGATTGAAACTGATTTTGGTGAAAATGAAACTCATTTTGTTAACTGATTTTGGCTACGCAAACTGAGTTAGCCCAGAAATATACGTGAACTGAGTTTGCGTACATGAACAAAGTTTGTGTACGTGAACTCAATCTGCCCAGAAAACATACCTGAACTCAGTTTGCCTAAGACCTACGTGAACTCAGTCTGCCTAACTTCTTTAGCCTGACTCTTAGTATAATGACCATATAGAGTCGTTAATTTGAATGGAGATGTCCTATATTGTTTAATACGACCATTGTTTGTGTATTGGATATCGTTTTGGGGACAGTAAACTAGACTATTTGTGAATTTGATATCATATCTGATGATACATTAAATGGTAAATATGTTGATAATTTGTTTGTGTGACGATATTGATGATTTATATGTTTGTTGACATTGATGAATGTTGATTACCTAATTGTTATTAATCGATTAAGATAATGTATTAATTGATTAGGAGATAAGATAATTGGTTAGATAATCATTTAATCGATTGGTTGATTAGAAAAATCCATAAATTTTCCTACGTTGTGATTTTTTATATACAGTTTAATTGAAGAAATGGATTAAGTCGAACGATTTATCAATATTTGGGACAAAATTTGATCATGAGTTAATTAGTTGTTGAATTTTATAAGTTAAATATTAATCGATTAGGTAAAGGTATAATCAATGAGTGACTTAATAATATATTAGTTAAGAAAGAAAAAATTTGTGATAATCAATTATTGATAAGTAATAATTAATAAAAATTAGTTGTTAGAAATTTTTTGTTGATGATGATCTTAATATGCTAGGAGGTGTATAGTCGTTGATAATGAATGTTTATCATACATGTGTATGTTGCATCATAAGTATGATATGTTTGGGGGCTATATCATGATAGAATCAAATATTGACATCTGATGAGGTTTTGAGGGGAGATATCAATAGAAAAAATCTTACGTAAAGACATAATACCACCGTAATATTACATTGAATATTGGTCCACCTAGACACTTTAGTTCATAGGATAGTAGATCATTTATCTACCTATATCAATTTAGAGTTAGTCGGATGTAATCGTGAAGTAGTCGATTAGTAGATTGCATATCGTATTGTCATGCATCATTGATATTATGTTATGTGTTTATGTTGTGTGGTTATATGCTTGTTGTTGTGATAGTGCATTTGAACTATCATATTCCCCTTACTTTATACTCTTGAATATGATGACTTACTTTTGTTTGTTTCTAGTATGACTATTTACGCATCGTTTGTGCAGGTAGATGATGTGCTAGGAAATAAAGATGGTTCGACAAAAAACCTCATGAGTAATCAACATGTTGTTAACACATTAGATGGTTTTGGGTGTTATGTTGTGCCACCGTGTTAGTTGGTTCATGGTTATTTATTTTGGGATATTAAGGCCAGCTTTGAGAACATATGACATTGAAGATATCATCTGTTTCGTTTAATTTGATATTTCTGCATTTTGAATTGTAACTTTTGTATTCATAAATTTTTTATTTGGACCAAAATTTGTCGTTTATTTATCTAACTTTTTAAAATAATTGATTTTGAGGTATATGAATGTCACATTAGTCCTCTTCACCAGTTTCTCGTTAGTATCTGTCAAATTTCTCACAAGTGACATATGTTTAGGATGATTAAAAAAACTAACGAAACTTTTTTTTAACTTTTTAGTTTAAAAGACCAAATTAAAATGAAAAAAACTTAAATGATCAAGTTTAGGGACGAAAAATATAATTTAAGCATTGATATATTGACAATGTTAAGGCTATATTGTTTAATATATTATTTTTTACATTATGTTTTAATAGAGAGTAAGATTAAGATTGACAAAAATTACGTTGATAACCATGATTTTTTTGAAGTTTCAACGTGTCAAAATTACAACGACTTATCATAATTATGTTGATTTCACCATAAATATAAAATTAATCATTAAACTTATAACTTTAATTAGTTTTTCTTTCTTATATATATTTAGCAAAATGCATCGATCCTCAATGTTGTTAGATACTTACTTTACTATTAATTTTTTTGTCACATTTAATGAACTTTAAACATTTATTAAGAAACAAATAAAATCAATAGTTAATAAATATGCGATAACTCACTTTATTTAATAGTACTACTAATTAAACTAAATAATTCTAATACGGATAAATGTCTTTGTTTATAAGTAAGTGAAAAGCATGGAAGTTAAAGATGATGCTACTACAAATATGCTTATCCTTAAAGTCAAGGTAATCCCTTGTTTGAGCAAGTAATCCTTTAATCAATATTGGTATGTCAATGTCAGCTGTTACATATATAGTTCTCATTTATTACTCATTTTTTCTGTTACCATATGTGCTTGCCAGTTACCACCTACACTTGAAACAAGCTTTAGGTGTGTTTATTAGATGTGAAAGCGATGTCTAGCTCTATGTGTGCTCTAACTCATTTTTTTAAGTATATATATAATGTAAAAGAATTGTGGAAAATAGAAAATTAATCTGTTCACCAACTCTATAATAATGATGGAGAATAGTGGAAAAGTTAAGAACGTGGTGTGCAATTTTTCTCCGTTTTGGCCAATCAAAAGTGGTGATTTTTTTCTTCTTCTTTTTTTATTATATTTTTCAAATTTCAACGGTAAAATTTTCCCTCTTCCTTCCAAGAATAATTGTGATATTTAAACTTTTTATTTTGTTAGTAATATTTTAAGATTAATTTGAAATTTTGAATTTGAATTCTTCAACTCTTTTTTTTTCTTCTCGATAATCTTCTTCTTCAACTTTGAGTATTTATTTATAGATAAAATTAGGGTTTCAATTTAATCCTTGTATAATTCTGAATTGTATTTTCATTCATAGTTTAGTCAACAATGATCTTATTCAAAAATAATTATAAACAAGATGTTTTTTGATAATATGTTCTTTAGAAAATTCTTTATTTCTGAATCCAATATGAGTAGTTCTTCCAGATTGATTATGGTCGTATTTTGTTCATATTGAGTTTGTAAATTCTTCAGATTGATTATGTTTGTATTTTGTTCAGATTGAGTTTGAAAATTCTTCATATTTATATTGTTCATATTTTGTTCAGATTGAGTTTCTAAATTCTTTAGATTGATACTGTTCCTATTTTTTTAAGATGGTTTTCGCAAATTCATCAGATAAAACTTCCTTTCGCTTGCTTTGATCTAGGCAAGAACATAGTGTTGGACCGGTTCTTGAACTTTCACAAGTAGGAATATGACTAAATTCAATTCAATATTTTGTCCTTTGTCAAAATCTGAATCATATCTTTGCAAATAATAAATGTATCTTCTTGTGAGTGTTTCTTCTTAAAAACAATTTTTGACCATATCTTCTTGTAAATAATTCATATCTTCTTGTGATAAATCTTGATCAAATGTTCTTGTAAATAATTCATATCTTCTTTTCAACTTGGTCAAATATTTTCTTCAACTATAAATTTGAATCAAATCTTATTGTCTACAAATACATGAATCTTATTTCATACTCTGTGAAGTCATGTATATTGTTCCCATAAAATACTTAAGTTAACATCAAAACTCTAAGTATAAAACCAACTGATTCCAACAATCTTCCCCTTTTTGATAATGACAAAACTGTATTTTTGATAACAACTTTTTCTTTTAAATACTTTGACTCCCCCTTACTTAAGGCTCCTCCTTTTGTCATCAGACAAAAAGACTTGAAAATGAAACTTGGCTTCTTTTTTTTCTCTCAATTTTCCCTTTTTTTTTAAAAAATTGCATTTTTTTTAATATAATGAAAATAACATAAACATAAAACATATATGAAACTAAACTACTTTAAGGTTGGCACAACATTAGTTAGGTAAAAGAATGAGGTTTAAGTTTTTCTTGATGAAGTCAAACCTATCTTCAGCTAGTGGTTTGGTGAATATGTCAGTCCATGGATGTTCGATGTCTACAAACTAGATATTAAGCACACCTTTTTGAACAAAGACCCTAATGAAATGGTGTTTGATTTCTATGTGTTTAGTTCTAGAATGAAGTATAAGGTTTTTGGTTGGGCAAATGGAAGAAGTGCTGTCACAATAAATGAGAATGTTGGTTTCTAAGATTTTGTAGTCTTCTAGTTGATGTTTCACCCAAAGAAGTTGAGAAAATGGAAGAAGTGTTGTCACAATAAATGAGAATGTTGGTTTCTTAGATTTTGTAGTCTTCTAGTTGATGTTTCATCCAAAGAAGTTGAGAGCTATAACCAGCTGCTGAAATGAATTCAGCTTCTGTTGTTGACATGACAATTGTGTTTTGTCTCTTACTTGACCAAGAGATTAAGTTGTCACCTAAAAATGTGCAGTTTTCACTTGTGTTTTTTCTCTCAAGTTTATCTCCAGCATAATCAGAATCACAATACCCACTTAGTTTATACTCAGAAAATTTCTTGTAGAACAAAGTAATGTTGGTAGTGCCT
Source organism: Cicer yamashitae (assembly GCA_037974755.1). NCBI lineage: Eukaryota > Viridiplantae > Streptophyta > Magnoliopsida > Fabales > Fabaceae > Cicer > Cicer yamashitae. The sequence goes on from JBBPBQ010000002.1 coordinate 23,030,838, forward strand.
TTTAGATATCTAAGGACTCTCTTAACAACAGTTAAATGTAATTCCCTATGGCCAGCTTGATATCTTGCACATACATTAAACATGATGTCAGGTCTGGAAGTAGTAAGTTAAAGTAGGAATCTTATCATTCCTCTATAGGTTTTCTGGTCAATTTTTTTGCCTGATTCATCTTTTTCAAGTGAACAAGTAGGTTGCATTCATGTAGCTATAGGTTTGCAACCACTCATCTTAAACTTCTTGAGAAGCTCTTTTGTATATTTAGTTTAATGAATGTATATACCTTTTTTACTTTGCTGAAATTGTATCTCTAAGAAGAACTTAAGTTCTCCCATCATATTCATGTGAAATTCAAGCTGCATCAATTTAGAAAATTCTTGGCAAAGAGTGCCATTAGTAGATCCAAAAATAATGTCATCAACATAAATTGGAATAATAAAAATGCCATCTCCCTATTGATTTTCTAAAAAGTGTATTATTTATTTGTCCTCTTTCAAAGAAATTTTTAAGCAAGAAGTTACTAAGTCTTTCGTACTATGCCCTAGGTGCTTGTTTTAGACCATACAGAGATTTCCTAAGTTTTAAAACATGATTTGGAAATTCAGAACTTTCAAAACATGGGGGTTGTTTAACATATACTTCTTCACTTATATAACCATTTAGAAAAGCACTTTAACATCCATTTGAAATAATGTAAAGTTATTATTTGCAGTAAAAGAAAGTAGAATACGAATAGCTTCTAACCTGACCATTGGAGCAAATGTCTTTAGTGTAATCAATGCCCTCTTACTGACTATAGCCTTGTGCGACAAGTCTTGCCTTGTTTTAGACCACTTCACCTTTTTCATTTAGCTTATTTCTGAACACCCACTTGGATCCAATAATGTTTTTCTTTGGAAGAATCCCACTAGATCCCAAACATCATTCCTCTTGGATTCATTTATCTTGTTTCTGAACACCTACTAGATCCCAAATATCATTCCTCTTAAATTCATTTAACTCTTCTTGCTTTGCAAGAATCCGTACATCATCTGCCAATGCTTCATCAACAGAGGTAGGCGGAATTGATGAGAGTAACCCAAACAAAGTGGTATCTTTTAGTGATGATCTAGTCCTCAAAGGATCATTTGCACTTCCAATTATTAGAGTTTCATGATGAAATGACTTGTGCTTCCATCCAGACCTTCCATCTGACTTATCTTGTCATCTTCTTCTGATTTGCTTATATCATCTAATTTTTCAAGTTCTTCTGGTTTGTCTACACCTACTTCCTCTGGTTCTGATAAACTTGCACTATTATCATCTTGCTTGACTTTTCAAGGTCAAGTTGTTTATCATAACATGTATGGATTCTTCCACAATTGAGTTTCCCTATTAAACACTCTATAAGCCTTAGATCTTTCAGAGCATCCAATGAAGGTACACTTTTGAGATCTAGAATCAAATTTACCAAGGTTATCTTTAGTGTTCAACATATAACAAGTACAACCAAATTGTTTAAAGTAAGAGATGTTAGGCTTTTTACCTTTCTACAATTCATGTGGTGTTTTATTCAATATAGACCTAATTAAGACTCTACTTTGAATATAACATGTACTGTTAATTGCTTCAGCCCAAGAGTGTTTTGCAACATTCATCTCATTTAACATGGTTTTGACCATTTCTTGGAGTGATCTATTATTTCTTTCTACAACTCCATTTTGTTTGGGCGTAGGAGGGGAAAAGTTGTGAGAGATTCCATTCTCATCACAAAAACTTTCAAAGAACATGTTTTCAAATTCTCCTCCATAATCACTTCTAATTGTTACAATCTTAAGACTTTTTTCAATCATTATTTGTTTTCAAAATGTGATAAACACTTTGATGGATTCATCCTTACTTCTTAAGAATTTTTTACCCATGTCCACCTAGTGTAATCATCTACTATAACAAAGTCATATTTATTTCCACTTAGAGAAGTTGTTTTCTCTGGCCCAAAGAGATCTATATGTAAGAGCTCAAGGGGTTTTGAGGTAAAGACTAAGTTCTTAGGGGTAAATGAGTGCTTTGTTTGTTTTAATTTTTGACAAGCTTCACACATAATTTCAGTTTTATAACTAAGCTTAAGTAGACCTCTGACTAGTTAAAGTTTTTTAGTTTTGAAATTAATCTAAGGTACGCATGACCTAATCTTTTGTGCCAAATTAGTTTCTCTTCATTTACTGACATAAGACACTTAACCTCTTATTTCTCTAGACTAAACAGATTTATCTTATAAATGTTTTTTTGCCTCTGGCTTGTAAAGAGTACAGATCCATCATTATGACTAATTGCCTTGCATATTTTTTGATTAAGTATAATATCATATTTATTATCACTTAACTAACTAATATTTAATAAATTATACTTAATACCTTTAACAACAAGACATTTTTAATAGAAGGGGAAGTACCATTACCAATTGTAATTTGACCAATGATTTGGTCTTTTTACTTTCCTCCAAAAGTCATTGTGCCTCCTTTGTTCAATGTTAGTTCTTGGAACATAGACTTTTCTCCTATCATGTGTCGTGAGCATCCACTGTCTAGGTACCATGATTGGTGTTTTAACTTGATTGCTAAGGACATCTGCATCATAGACAATTTTGTTATTAGGCATCCAAATTTTGACGGGTCCTAGTTTATTAGTCTTGAAAGGTTTCTTGACTTTTCTGGTATTTAACATAGGACAAGATAATTTGAAGCGACCTTTCTTAGAGCAAACAGTACATAAGATATCAGAGGGAATAAATTTAAGTTCAGTTAGAGTTTCTTCAAATTCTAGACCTCTTTTACCATTTCTACTAACTCCATAAATCATAGAAGTATATTTGCATTTTTTTTTCATACAATTAGCAAGAAAATCTTGAAATACTTCTTCATACTTATCAGAGTTACATGTGGTATTTTCAATTGATGTTGAACTGTGATTACTTTTCTGAGTTAGATTTGCAGCCTTACGTTCAGCAATATCAGTTTTCAGAGTTGCATTTTCTGTTTTAACTTCAGCACTTTGATTCTTTAAAACATTAATTTCTTCGGTTAGGTTTGCATTTTCTTTCCTAAGTGTTTTAAGTTTTAAAGACAATTTGCAATTCTTGTTCAAGAAGTCATTTATAACAATAATTAAATGAGATAGAGTTAAGTCAGAAAATACTTCAATTTCCTCATCTGCTGATTCACTTCTAGAGTTAGAATCTGTGTTGGATCCAGAGGCAGAGTTGGTATGAGCCATGAAGGCCAAACATGTTTGCTCTTCATCATCAAAATCATCCCATGTAGCCATCAGACTCTTTTTTTTGGGTCGGGAATCTTTCTACTGATGTTTCCCTTTCTCTAGATTTGGGCATTCTGACTTGATATGTCCAACTTCATTGCATCCATAACAGATGATGTTTTTCTTGTCAGAATTATCATCCTTTCCTCTATTAGACTGCCTGGTATATCTTTGGGGAAATTTCTTCTCTCTGTTGTGCCACAACTTCTGAATTTTACTAGATATGAAAGCCAGTTCATTTTCATTAGAGTTTCCATTATGATCATCTGAATCATCATCCTTTGATTCTGTTGTTGCCTTCAGAACTTTCTTCTACTTGGATTTCAAAGCCAAGGTCGATTGCTTCTTCTTGGGATCATCTTCTACAAGTTCAATTTCATGTGATATGAGAGAGCTAATTAATTCTTCCAACTTAAGAGTATTCAAATCCTTTGCTTCTTGATGGAAGTGATCTTAGGTCTCCACTTGCTTGGAAGACATCTTAGTATCATCTTCACATGATCACCAGTAGTATACCTCTTCTCAAGTACCTTTAATCCTGAGACTAGAGTCTGGAATCTGAAAAACATTGTTTCAACGTCTTCATCTTTTTCCATCTTGAACAACTCATACTTTTTGACTAAGAGGTTGCTCTTTGCTTCTTGAACTTGCTTGCTTCCTTCATAGATCAGAATCAGATTATCATAAATACTCTTTGTTGTCTCCATTGTTGGTGCACTTGTCAAACTCCTTGAAAGTGATTGAATTTATCATGAATGTTCTATACTTATGATGCATCTTGTACATCTTCTTCTATTCAACATCCATCTCTTTCCTTGAGATCTCAATCCCATCAGTATCCTTTGGAGCAGTATAATCATCTTACACCAAGTCCCAAAGTTTGGGATCTTGTGAAATAAAGAAACTTCTCAGCCTGTCCTTCCAGTATTCAAATGTTCTCCATCAAACATAGGTGGTATATTGATGTCTCCTCCAGCAGCTTCTTCACTGAATCCAGACATGTTGAACTCTTGGATCTTTCCTTAAACATTGTAAAGTGCTCAACCTTGAGACTGAGCTCTAATACAAATTTAAGGTGCAAACACGAGAAATGGGGACTTGAATTATGTTTGACTAAGTTGATAACTTTTTCATTATTTGATTAAACTTGTTCAGACTTGATGATTTACTTGGACACAAGTAATTTATTTTGGTTCACCACTAACTTGACTATATTTAGTCCCTTCACTAGGAAGGATTTAATCCATTAATTCAATAACTTGAATATGAAGCACCTGATCATCCAAGCTAATCTTCCCAAACAACCTGACAACTCCATACTTTTGAGGTACACACACATTCACTCTACCAGCCAAGACTTCTCCACACAATCTGACAAACCCAGATTGTTGAAGGCACACTAACATCACTATCGGATTTGAATACAAAGGTTTGGAACTTGATTAGTTGCTTCTAACAAGCTCATTATAACAATGATTATCACACTCTAAGAAAAACACTTAGAAAATATTTCTCAATCGAACAAGTATTTCTCTCTTTGAACTCCAAGATGAATTTGGAATTTTGAGCTAGAGTTCTTCTACTTTTTTTTTTCAATGATCTTCTTATTTAGCCTTGAATATCTATTTATAGATAAAATTAGGGCTTCAATTTAGTCCTTGTTTAATATTGAATTGTATCTTTATTCATAGCTTGGTCAACAATGATCTTATTCAAAAATAATTCTAAACAATATGCTTTTTGATAATATGTTCTTTAGTCAATTCTTTATTTCTGAATTCAATATGAGCAGTTTTTCCAGATTGAGTTTGCAAATTCTTCATATCGATTATGTTTGTATTTTGTTCAAATTGAGTTTAGAAATTCTTCAGATTGACATTGTTCATATTTTGTTCAGATTGAGTTTGTAAATTCTTCAGATTGATACTATTCGTATTTTGTTCAGATTTCTTTCGTAAATTCTTCAAATAAAACGTCCTTCCTATTGTTTGCTTTGATTTGGGCAGGAACGTAGTGTTGGACCGGTTCTTGAACTTTCACAAGTAGGAACATGACCAAGTCCGATTCAGTATTTTGTCCTTTGTCAAAATCTGAATCATATCTTTGTAAATAATAAATGTATCTTCTTGTAAACAATTCTTATCATATCTTCTTGTGATAAATCTTGATCAAAGTTTCTTGTAAATAATTCATATCTTCTTGTAGATAAATATTGATCAAATCTTCATGTAAATAATTCATATCTTCTTCAAATATTGACCATATCTTTTTTTCAACTTGGTCAAAGATTTTCTTCAATTATAAACTTGAATCAAATCTTATTGTCTTCAAAAACATGAATCTTCTTTCATACTATGTGAAGTCAAATACATTGTTCTCATAAAATATTTTTGTTAACAATAAAACTCAAATTATAAAACCAACTTGGTTCCAACAATATCAAAAATAGTTGTGATAAAATAGGAGAGAAAATAGGGGGAGTTTTTAACAAAATAGAATGAAGTTGTTAATTTATCTGAAATTGACTGCAAAATAGGAGATAGTTGTTAAAATAATATAGCACGTTGTTTATTTTGGCGCATATACTCAAACCTATTAAATTAGATATATTTTTTTCCATTAATTGTATTTTATTTGATTTTATTAATATAATTTGGTTTTTTAAATTATTTTTATTACTTTTATTTATTAAATTAATAATTAATCATTTGTTATTAAAAAAACAATAATAATAATAATAATACATGATCGTATACCCGTATTAGAGAAAAATAAAATCTTTCATGTAGTCGCATTCCTGCTTTGCGACTTCCCGAAAGTCAAAAAAAGTAGGGCGTATATAAATTTTAATATAGGGTATAATAGAGAGTTTGAATAAAAAATATATAAATAAAAAATATCTTGAATTAACTGCTTTTATTGAATTTGTGTACATGGACAAACCATACATTTTGAAGTTATATTTTCTAGATTCCACTGTTCAAAACAAATTCTAGATTCCAAACCTGCTTAACATAGAAGAAAAGCCAATTAACTTAAATGGTAAATTAAACACAAAGAAATACAAATATAATAAATAAAAATGAATATGTTTAGTTGCATAACCACCACACCTCTAAACCAATGAATTTCCTTCCCCCAAGTTATGTTATCGTCTTAAGTTTTTTTTTTATTTTTTATTGTGAACAATCTCATTTTTTCTTCTTTTATTTTATCTGAAAATACTCCAAAAGAAAGAGTATAATTTGTCTAAACATAGACCATTCAAAAATAGCTAAACGATATCATAGCTTATCAAGTCTATTAATACAGTAGCATTGTTAGAATTTTACAATACAAATTATAGTATATTTACATTAATAAGAATATTCTATATTTATGGTGCTAAAATTTGTAGGAATGCTCCTATAATACCTCATCTATTATTTGCAGATGACTGCTTCTTATTTTTTCGGGGAAATGATAATGAACCTTTGGTCATAAAAAATATTTTGGCTATGTACGAGTTAACTTCAGGGCAATCCATTAACTTCCAAAAATTTGACATTTTTTGTAGTCGTAGCGTCCCTCAAGATATCTAGGACTCGATTGCAAACATTCTTGAAGTAAGGGCATCGGTAAGTATTTGAGATTTCCCTCTATGATTGGAAGCCAAAAATGCTATATTTAATTCTATTAAAGAAAGAGTTTGGCGGAAGATCAACCCCTAGAACAGCAAATGTTTTTCACAAGCGAGTTGATAGGTACTTATTAAATTTGTCTTACAGCCTATTCTCACTTACATTATGAGTATTTTTCTCATCTCAACCTTACTATGCGATGAGATAAAGAAAATTATGAATTCATTTTGGTGGGATCACTCTGGTAATCAATCCAAAGGTATACATTGACTCTCTTGAAATAGAATGGCTATGAATAAAGGGTAGGAAAGGATGGGTTTTAAAAACCTTACAACTTTTAACATTGTAATGCTGAAAAGCAAGGTTGGGACATCATGAGTAATCTTCATACCCTCATATCTAGACTGTTTAAAGCTAAGTATTTTCCGAATGAACAGTTTCTAGAATATAATCTTGGTCGCAATCTGAGTTTTGTTTAGCATAGTATTGAAGGTGCAAACATGAGAAAGGGTGTTGAATTTTGTTTGACAAAATTGATAACTTTTTGCTAATTTGATGAAGGCTGGTTGGTTTTTATGAATTACGTGGATAAGAAGCAATCAGATTCAAACGTAGCAAACAATAAAAGCATAAATAATTTGACACATAGATTTATCTTGGTTCACCACTAACTTGGCTACATTTAGTCCCCTCATTCATAAGGCTTTAATCCACTAATTCAATTACCTTGAATTACAAAGCACCTAACCCTCCAAGTCAGTCTTCCCAAACAGCCTAACAATCTCAGACTTTTGAGGAACTAACCACCCTGACCTTACAAGCCAAGTCTTCTTCTAACAACCTGACAACTCCAGATTGAAGAAGGATACAAAATATTGGAACTTGAGTAGTTGCTTCTAAAAAAGTTGATAATAATAACAATTCTCACACTCTAAGAAAAGAACACTCAGAGAATATTTCTTATTCGAACAAGTGTTTCTCTCTTTGAACTCTAAGAATACTCTTTTCTGCTTTTCGATGATTTTCTTCTTCAGCCTTGAGTATCTATTTATAATTAAAATTTGGGCTTCAATTTAGTCCTTGTTTAATTCTGAATTGTATTTTGTTCAGATTGCATTTGTAAATTCTTCAAATTGATTATGTTCCTTTTTTGTTTAGATTGAGATTGTAAATTCTTCATATTGATTTTGTTCGTATTTTGTTTAGATTGCGTTTGTAAATTCTTCATATTGATTATGTTCATATTTTGTTGTAGATAAATCTTGATCAAATCTTCTTCAAATCTTCTACAAATCTTGACCATATCTTTTTTCATACTCTTTGAAGTCAAATATATTGTTCTCATAAAATACTTTTGTTATCATAAAAACTCTAAGTATAAAATGAACTTGGTTCCAACAAGTATATGTAGTGTCAAATGTGTGCTTAAAGCTAGCACTATGTGGTGTATTGGCTCAGGTAACTAAATATCGCTTTGGAATGAACGATGGTTGTATGATGGTACTATTATGACGGAACTGGTGATCGATGAGCCCTATTTGGAAAATCTTTGTGTAGGGGATCTCATCAACCCATTTGTAAAGTCCTGGAACATTCTGCTTATTGCCTCTTTGTTTGACTCAACAACTATTACTAAAATATTGCAAACTCCTTTGTTTGACTTGGTTACTAATGACATGAGAATTTGGTGCAAGGAGCGAAATGGAGAGTACTCAATGAAAATCACCTATCAGGTATATGTGTAAACCTATGGTGATGTGGCCCACTTAAGAATTCATGGGCAATGGAACCTTATTTGGCATCTTAGTGCTCTATCAAAAATAAAGAACTTGTTATGGTGCATTTGGAAGCGATGTTTTCCAACTAGAGTTCGACTACGGCAACGTCGAATAGAGTATCCCAGTAATTTTGTGATGTACAATAAAGCAGCAGAGAATAGTACTCACATTCTTTTTACTAGCGCTAATAGTCGACATATTTGGCAAAAAAGCTCTTTATTTCATGTTATTGATGATGTTATGTCTCAAAATATGGAGGCATCAGAAATCGTTTTCACAGTGTTGCAACAACTACCCAATAAGGAGGCAAGTCACTTTGCATCTATCATTTGGAGCATCTAGAAAAAGCGTAATAACAAATGTTGGAACAATTTCGTCGAGAGCCAAAACCATGTTTTTACCTGAGTTGTTGATTTATTTAATGATTGGACTACTATCAAAAGCACTCATTATCAAGCATCAGAGATGCAAGTGGGTCAACCAACAATCTCTTGGAGGAAACCAAAGGCAAGTAGAATGAAATGCAATACATGTGTGTCCTTCTCGCATACAAATAAGTTGGGTATTGGCATGTGTATACATAATGAACATGGAGAATTTTTGCTAGCCAAAACAAAATGGTTCACACCTCACTATGCAATTCATGTAGATGTCGCCATTGGGTTACTTTTAATCCATGAGTGGGTGCACCAATTACAACTAGTGCCTGTAAGCTTCGAATTAGACTTGAAAGTGGAAGTTGATATTATCCACTCTCCTAAATTTAGGGATATTATTAAACATTATACATCTATGTTTACTTCTTGTTATGTAAACTCTCATGTTGAGTTTTGTAGGAGACAAACGAATGAGCTTGTTCATCCTCTTGCTAAGGTGGACACATCTCAACCTTGATTCCATATTTGGATAGAAATACCTCTTTGTATTGAACACAATATTATTAATGAAATGAGATAATAAATTTTCAGTCAAAGAAAAGAATAACCTAGTATGGTATACCTTTAAAATTTGAGAGATAGTTGATAGAGAAAATGATGAGCGGTGAACTACCCTCATTGCCGTCTAACATTCCAGAATTAGGATTTCAGGATTTTGTTAACCATCAAATAGGATACCAATTAAATAACTAAATGGTTGATCAGGGCAGGAATCTCTCATTGAACTTAACTGAATGGTTCAACTTATCACGGACCTTACAGACCATTCAGCAACAAAAGTTCAATGCATAATTAAGTGCTTAATATTAATTAACCACAATTTAATTAAAAATAATTCCTAATAATTGATTATTGTCAATCCATAACTGATTAATTAAATAATAAATCTAACAATCTTCCACTTAGATGACAAAAATCAATTACTAAAAGAATAAGAATTTTAAGATTAGAGTACCAATTATGATTAAAACACTTGTCATCCAAAGAGAAGTGAGCTTTAACGATGCATAAATTATATCTAATAGAAGAAAAAAAAATCATTCATGTCAAATATTTACATTTTATACAATAATAGTGACTTCAGAATGACCTGAACATTTAAAAATGTTGTCATACACTCTCACTAACCCAAAATACAAAGACTTTACTCAACTAATATGAGTTACAATACTCATTTGTATAAGTCTGTGGTTAGCGTTTCAGCCAATAGTTTTCAATTTCATAAATGTCATAGAACATCTACATAGATCTAAAAATAGTAATTATATATAGGCAATAGCCTATTGCATGAGTAATTACATTTAATTATAAGTACATTTGTAACACAATTTCGTCCCCAATAGGAGTATTGATATTATACTTGTACTTGTATATTTGTGACCTCATAAAATATAGAATATTGGCAATAAAAAGAGCAACACAATATAGTTGCATGCTATAAAATTATTGTACATTTTCAACGACCTAAGCATACAATTATGATGTTTATAAAGATTATAAGAATAAGATTTTTATATGAATCTCAACATTTAGAATAAAACTTAATTTTTAAGGTCTCGTAAAGTATGTCGTATGTTATAATGCGCGCAAGAATATATGACAATGTAATAATAATAATAATGATTGAGTATTTATAATTTGTGTATACATGCACTTCCACTAATTCTTCATATATACAAACGAGATTTGAATTCCCATTAGAGCCTACTAATTTCAAAAATACTCTAATGATATAATATGCACTACCACTAATTCGACATGTATAACAAGATTCAGATTTTCATTAAGAGACCACTTCATTAAAATTACTCTATAATGATATAATATTTACCAATAGTAAATTTTTAATTCAAGTTTATCGCAATAAGATGTTATCATCATAAATAATTTTTTGTACACACTCCAACTAATCTCACATATATAAACAAGGGTGAAATTCTTATTCGAGTTCATGGATGTATAAATACTCTAATGATATAATATTTCATAGTTAGATACTAAATTTTTAGTGCAAAATTATTGATATAAGTGATTATAGAATTTTATCACTAATAGATTTTCACATATTTAACCACATATTTTGCACAAAAATAATATAGCATAATCATTAAGACAAATTGTCACATGATGATAGTATAAAACCCAATATATATTTAATTTACCAATTGCGGAGTTTTTAATATTTGGGTTTCATAGTTAACCACTTTTTTGCGGATACAATTAAGGAGATTACATTTTTTTTATATAAAAGATTTATCATCGTATTAGTAAAATTAAATCCTTAATATTTAAAAGAATATGATATACACATATTAATAATATTTTGCTCAAATCTCAAATGTTACAAATATTGCAGTCAAATATATTTGAGAATTAGGTTACACGCAAGAGAAATATATGAGACTTCATATTTTATTATTATAGAGGATCCAAGAAAAATAGCCATAAACTTTATAATTATATATTTTATAAGTACTTCAATAAAATAATATTATATTCGTTAGGAGTATTAATCTTATACGTGTACTTTTAAGAATTTTTATTTATTTATAAATTAATTAAAATTATAATATCCTCAATATGAGTCTCCGTAATAAATAAAATAATATTATTAAAAAAGTAGTATGTGTTTCTTAGTTTTCAATAATTGACATATAAGATTCTCTCACTTTATAGAGAATGATGGTTAATTTATCAAAATAAGAGTTTTATTTTTATTTTTTTTGAAAATATTTAAAGAGCTTTTCAACTATCTTATCTACACATAGTAATCATGTCAAATAACACCACATCCATAGAATTACAATCCCAAAAGAATTTAAAATAAATTTTGGATTGCATAAAATAGAGATAAATTGTTACGTGTCTTTAAAGAAAATTTCTTACTTATTGTCATCAAACATAAGAAATATAACAACAATGTACACATGTTATGTCACCAAAAAGTTCTAATACTGATACGTACTCAACATAATAGACATAATAATAAAATTTATAAGTACATTAAACAATTAAAATAAATTATATTAACAATAACACACAGATATGGTATAATTATTATCAATATAATATTAATTATAATTAAGATAATTTTAATTTTTTAATTTATACAAAATTTGTACAACTATACTGACGACAAATGAGATTACAATTGTACAAAGTACGAAAAGAATATGATAAATTAATATCATGCATAAAATTATATTTAACCCACAATCATATTCAAATAAGAATGATACATGTTTAAAAGAATTTTAAATTAGCATGTCATATATGATTTTAGAATTCATTTATGAAAGTGTATGAAATAGTTTTATATCTACCCAGAATATAACTCTCAAAATAATAAAACTTTAAATATCGTAGAGTTGAAAATTTTAAAATATTATCGAAAATAGCTCACATTTATATATGCATAATTACACATTTTATAATATCAAAAGGAGTAATAAATATCAAAAGCAAATTGTTGAGGTAAAATCTCAATTTGATGTTTTAAAGATAACAAACATCTTAAATTACATTTTTAAGATTATGGTCATTTTGTGATCTAACCTATGTTTTTGAGTGTTTTAAAGATTGATAATAGGTTTTGATTTTAATCTAAGTATCCTACTCATAAAAGAACAAAGCATCATTAAAAATTATACAGAAAGAACGTTCTCTTTGTTGGGTTTTATGACCCCAAAAATTCTCACATTAAAAAAAAATTTATCTTCTTAAATGATTTTAAATCAACTCAGAAATAGACAAGGATCAACTTTGTAATTGATGTCATTTTAAGAATAATGCATTTAAGACATATTGCACAGACAAACTTAAATGAGGAATAGTGAAAGAACATCCTTATGGTATCAAACAAAGGAATATGTCATAAAGGTTTTGATTGATCCATCTTCAATTCCAGCACTGTTTACATACTTCATTTAGACCAATATGAGCAAGTTAACTCACACTTTGGCATACACATATTGACCCACCATTTTAGAAAAGAACATTCTCTTTATTCTACCGCTTGCAAGTGCAGGTGACAGTTGTTGTCTTTTTTCCTTCCTCGTGCTGCATCAGAAAAGCAACTTGGGGTGTCTCCTTAGTCAGATTTTGAAGTCACCTTTTGGTCACAGAAAACATAAGAACGTTCTTCTCTAGAAGATAACGCTCTCTTTTAACTACACTAAAACATGAAGACATCTTATCAAGAAGATTGATTTATGGAATCTCGTGTCCAACAACTCTTTTTTCCTTCAGCAAACTAAAGATCTCCTTATTTATAAATATGAATGAATGTTGAACATAAAGAGTAAGAGTCTAAGCTACAAATTATCAATCACTTGTTTTATTCTCAAGTTAATCTCAAGGCTCTTTTTATCATAAACACTTTAGTTTTAGATCTGCAAATTCGAGCTACATATTTATGAGTGTGTTGATACATTTCATTTGCTTCTCGTTTAAGTTCTCATAAGCAAAGAACTCATACAATTATTCATATACTTGTAAAAATCTCTCAAAGTCTTTTTTTTGTGATTTTTTATAGTGAAGTTATAAGGTTGTTGAGGCTGATAATACAGGTTGTTGACTTTTTATTGAAGAAAATAAAATATAATCCGAAAAATATAGGTAGAAGGACTTGAACACCAGGTTACAAAATGAACATCTTGCCGCTACACCAGGTCAATTTTTAGATGATATTGCGAATCATATTGTATATATACATATATATTGGTTAAAATGTGTATTTAATATACCTTTCTATTAAGAAAAAGATAACTTGGGGAATATCATAGCTCCTATTGGCTCTAAAGAAGATATGCCACTGGTTGTAAGCCTATTGAGGCTTTGATAATACATAATGTGTTAGAACAAGTTGTGATCTAAAGAAAAGATTGTAAAAGTGTGCTGAAAGAACGCTCTCTTGAGCAAAATAATGGAAAATCTCGCAGGATGTGAGATTGGACGTAGCCCAAGATTAAGGGTGAATCAGGATAAATTTATGCGTAATATTGATTCTCTTTACTTTAATATTTTACTCTTGCACATTAATCACACCACATCACTGTCATTTACAGTTTTCATTATATACTTCTGATAAAGAATGTTCTCTTTATTTTAAACTAACATTCTTATACAAGTAACATCTTGAGATATTTACTTTTGATTTAAATTTTTAAAGATCACAATTCAAATCCCCTTTCTTGTGACATATTATTCTACTTCACAAATTTCTCCTTATATGCAATTATAAAATAGTTAATCACAAGAGAATAAATAATAAAATTATGACTAACCTTTGAGAGTGTGACATTCATCCTTGTGCGTAGAGTTACTAAGCTTTAATGACTTTAGAATCAATGAGATTTTAAGTAGTGTCAACTCAAATGGTTCATAAAACAAGAATAACCATTATATCAAAATATAAGGTCTCGTTTACTTTGTGGAAATATTTTGTGTTTTTATTTTCTAAAATGTGTGTTTATTTCATCTTGATGAAATACTCTTTAAGTAAAACATTGTCATGGAGAGAAGATGAAAATGTTAGATATTGAAGATGCATTTTCTGAAATATTGAAAATATTCTTTGATATTTTCATTGTTCCTAAAAATGTAAATGATTGTTCGCTTTACAAAATCTCTTACTTTCTTATCAACGAGTAAAATTAACATAAAATTTAAAAAATTAAAACATAAAATATTTTCACAAAATAAACTACGTTAAGAGTAGTTCGAAAAGAACTATCTTTAATGATATTTTATAAAATAGCATAACAAGGAGACAACAAAAAATTTATTATACTATATTTGGTGTCATAACCAATAAAATTGAGCCTAAGACCTCACATTGACATAAAAATAAAAAAATCAAATTTATAAAATTAAAATAGACTACCAAAGTTCAAAGCAATCAAACATCATTACTAATTACCATCACTCAAGCCAAATCACCTGTCCAACTATGTTTTGGTAAAAAATAGTTGAAAGTTGATATCTTATAGTTGTTAAACTAAATGAAATATTTGGTACAATTATCGATTCATTTAGTTTAAAAGTGTAAAATAACATAAAATATATTTTTATTAAAAATCAATTTTAATGCTAAAATATTTTTTTTAAAAAAATTTAATTTAAAATTTATTAATCTAGTCTATTTATTTATTTATCTAGTTTATTTACATTAAAGTATAATAAATGAATTATTTATTAATATGATATATTTTTTGTTTATTTAGATAGTTTATTTATTTTAAATTATAATAAACACATTATTTTAAATTATTTACTTCAAAATATTATTTATTAAAATTATTTTAAATTTTAAATTATATAAATTATTTATAAATAATTTTTAGTCTTTATTAAATCTCACTATTTTGTTTTTAGTCTTT
>JBBPBQ010000002.1:23046600-23080916 GCA_037974755.1 Cicer yamashitae
TATAAAATATTGGAAGATATTGCTGGAAAGATATTTAATGATTATTGCATATGAAAAACGTCTTTCATTATTAGCATTATATTTTTGTGATGGTAATTAAATTGAAGCATCTTATGTAAGTTATGTTTCTTAAGTTTTAATAAAAAAAAAAATTCATAATTTGAAATTCACCATAAACATTTTCGTAACAGTACGTTATAAATAAATGAAAAAATAAATATTCGTTTATATATATATATATATATATATATATATATATATATATATATATATATATATATGTTAATTTTTTATAGAAACAAATTTTCAATTTGCTTGCAAATGAAGCCATGTAAGATTATAGGTGGATGGTCGAAGAAGATTTATGCTTGTAAATTTTAATAATTGTCATAGGAAGTATGTCATCATCCTCTTTATTTGTACGCCACTTTTTTCTATTTTGATGTTAATTCCCAATCCTAATAATAGTTCCCAACGTACTAAAGTATGGTTACAAAATGTTTTATAATTTACGATATTGCCAAGAGGAAGTTTTGACAATTGGTATTAACACTTTGACTACCGACTTTCTAAATTACACAATTTGATAAGGGAGTCTCATTTTTAAGGGTAGATAATAAGACAAATGTAAAAAGTATTTTAAACATATGTATTAAAAAATTAAATATAAAAAGAGAGTGTTAAAATCATTTTTAATCATTTTTTTAATACTCATTCTTTTATTATGTGAAATCAATATAAATCTCACACTTTAAAAATAGATTTCACATAAAATAATAAAGTGAATTTTGAAGTGAGTTTTCCTTGTATTTTTCTTGATAATAATGAATTAAAAAAATAATAAATAGGACATAGCATTCATGATTTATATCATAGGACATGATATCATACGCTGTGGCTACTGTAGCAAAGAAGCCAAGAACATAACCAACCACCCTCGCATCAGCACAAACACAGATAATCTTTCCTCCGTGTACAAGCGTCAAGTCTCATAGATTTTTAAGTTCTAATTTAACTATAAAAAAGAAGATATTGTTGCATTAAATGTTATTTTTTAAATTTAAACATAAAATTTTGCAGTCATATAAATTAATATTGTAGTATTTATGTCTTTTTTAAAATAAAAAAACCTCGTAAACTAAATATCCACATATTAAATGACGAAAATTAATAAAATTAATAATAATATTGAAGTTGTTAATAATTAAGATTAGTTTTAAAAAAAAAAATAGTTATTACTTTTATTATAATATTTGTTGTTGATGATAGAAAAAAAATTAAATTAATTAAAGATATTTTAATAAAAAAAGTAATTAATGTAGTTAAAATCTAAAAAACATATCTTATAAAAAGAGATAAAAAAATTTCTCATAACTATGTTAATAGAATAAAATGACAAATGCTTGCGATTAAAATAAAACTTACCAGTATCAAGATAAAAAAACGTTGCACAAATCAAAATAACGTCGTATTAAATTTGAAAAACTAAAATAACATTGAACTAAGAGAACAAACAATATCGCACACAAAATGACAAAATAATAATTAGACATATATATATATATATGTAAGAGGAAATGAAAAAAAACGCATCAGTTGTGAGTTTATACGCTACACCTGTTGAAGATATACACGTCACCATCATGTAGGTCCCCTTTTCTCTCTCCTTCCATAACTTTACACTCCTCCGGCTACCCGAACTGCCCGCCTCCCATATGGTCACGCTCTCACATTCCTTCGGGCACCCCAAAACTCTCGCCCCTTCCACTTCTTCGGGCACCGGCCCATTTTAAATTTTCTTTTGTTTTTCGAGGATTTTTTTTTTCTGTTGTATCCTTTTATATTTTCTTTTAAAATACCCTACTTGAAATTAATATGTTCAGATGACTTTTTTATTTGTTTTTACGAGATCATATAATCGGGGTGCGATTATAAAAATTGGTGATGTGGATTTGAGCGTTTTCACATGAGATTGAATATCTAATTAAGTGATTTCTTCAAATAAAGTGACAAAAAAAAAAGAAACAAATAGATTAGGTCGGAAGATGAAGAAGGCGCCACAATAAGCAAGTACTAGCCAACGAAGTTTTTAAAGAAAGATTTACCTTATTCCTATAATTGACCAAAAGATAATTTTCTAGACTCGTATTGGTTTACATCACTTAACTAAAATTATTACAATTCAAAATAAACTAAAAACTATTATAAAGTCTTGATTTGAAATATTTTTTATTTTTCCTCATAATTAGTTCATTTTAGGTCATCATCAACCGGACTTGGTATCACTTGTCCTACGCCACATAATTACCTAATACATGGATATTTCCACTTGTACAAAAACAAATATTGCAAATAAATTTTACTATATTTTTCATATTTTTAAAACTAACTACTTAATATATCTATATTGTTCTTATTTTTTATTTTTTTGACAGATTTAACTCTCGGTGGTTTGAACTTTAGTAAAGTTCCTTGTGATGATATAGAAGGATATCGAAAAAAGTTCCTCGTAACAACATAGAAGGATAACGAAAAACAATCGACCGCATGGTTGAGGAAGTGATATATTGATTCACACTTATTTATATTTTTTAATTATATTTTTTTTATACTTATTATATTTATTTTAGCTTATTTTTTTACATATCAATTTTATTAGAGATTGTACATCGGGTTCTAACACAACGTTTTCGAATAAGAGATGGACACATGAACTGCATATACATATCTACATTGTTATTATATTGTCAAAAACATCATACAGATAGGGTCACACTTCAGTTCGGCCTCCATCAACAAATACTATAGCCAACAGAAGACATGAAAACCTATCATGAGGTCTGCATTGATATTAATTGGGACTGAGTTTGAAGGAGATAGATTAAACATTGGAATGAGTGTGAAATCAGTTCGTAGAAGGTATTTTACACCACAATCATGTATTGCAAGGTCAATTTGTACAAGGTGTTTTACACCACATCACATAATATATGAATTGGTTTAGGCAACACACCAAATTTGTTATTTCCATCGGACAATATATGTGTGATCGACGTTTGCATCCGTCAGCATATTCTAATTCCACTCAACCTCGATCAACCCCACAAGAATAAACTATGCACCAAATCGCAAAATGGTCTTCATCATCGCCTCACCTATATACTGAACTATCCATTCCATATTATGGTTTGCCACCATTGCACATACAAACCCCTACAAAAGTTTCATATTGTGGTCTACCACCATTACCACATGTACATACACCTGCAAAAATGTTGACTTAGTATTACGTTCCATCAATGCATGAAATACAAACCCCAGTTATTCAACAGAATGCGAGATTTTCTATATTTTGTTTGGAACTCATTGCACAACTCATAAGTCGACTTATTCTGTTTTTTATTCCATATACAACCCCGAGACTCAAAATTATATGGATACGATTGGTAGTAGCTCTAATCCACACACAAATTACTAATGATTAGAGTTGCATACACCTCCAATATGGGAATGATGATGAAGAACATAATTAAAATTAGGATAAATCAGAACAATCACAAGTCATTAAAAGAACTAGACGAGTTCAACGACCTCTTAGATGTGGGATTGATGGCATTTAGGTGGACATGATTAATTAAAATTTGATATATTTTTTCATTTAATGTATTTGTTTGGATTTTATTAATATAATTTATTTTTTAATATATTTTTTTATTTGTTAAAAAAAATAAAGTTGCATCCTCAAAATGCGACCTTCTAAAGGAGATAAATTCTAGAGCAATATATGATCACATCTCTGTGACAAAAAAAAAAATTTAATATTTAGTTTTAAACTAAGATATTTAAAAAAAATTATAAAAAGGATATAATAGGAAAATAATTCAGAATTTTATCTTTTTTTATTTAGTTTTTAAATTTTATCTTACTTTTTAACAAAGAAAGAATCCAATATTTTTTCTAAAGTTCATTTTTGTTTTACCGGACATGTTCGTTTTTTTAAGTCTTTAATAAGTTGTTAGTAAAAAAAAAAAATATTTAATGAGTAGCGGTTAAAACATAATAAACTTGAATTCTCTTTTTTATTTAAGGTGAAAGAAGAGTAGCTTGAGTTGTAATTTTTGCTAAATAATTTTGAAAAACACTCAGTTGCTTCTTAAATTTTTTATTTTTTTTTTATGATTATAATAAATTTTGAGAAAATTATGAATTTAATAATATTATGATTAGTTAAGTTAAAAATCATATGAAAAATATTTTAGAAAATGCAACTAAGTTTTCTCCACTATTTTTTGGTTAAACTTAATTTATTTTCTGAATCAAATTCTAAATTATTATAATTTTTTAATAAGAAAACAAGTTTTATAAATTAGATTTGAACCACTGAATGTATTAATGAGTTGAATCGCGTTTTAGGTCGTTTTCTTTAAGATGTTTCGCAAAACTGTTTAAAATTGTTCAATCAAATTATCAACCACAAAGTTAATAAGATAAAATAGTTCAGTCACAAGTTGTATATGTGTTCTATTACATTATAAAAAACTGTTTTAGAATTACATCATCAACATGGCTATTACAACCACTCTAGATATATGGTACTAAGACTACTCTGTTGAGGTAAAAACATTTTTGATATATGTTTTAATAACAACAAACCTTATGAAATAAATTATTAATTTTAATGATTGGTGATCTACTAATGATTGCACTTGAGTTTTATTTAAGGAACATAATTGCATAAGTGAACAAGCAAGAAGCTGTCCACATCATCAAAGTGCATAAGTATCTACTCAATAATGAAATAATCTCAAAAAGAATATATCATATATCAATCATTCAAGAGAAAGATGATTACATCTTCAAGATAGCATCTTTATGAAGAATGTGATCAAATACATTCATACAACAATCAATGATCACACCATGTTATAAATCCAAGCAAATCATGTCTTAACTAAATTGGAAATTGATGACAAGATCATTCTGGTTTATTAAAATATCATTCTGGTTTATCAAAGGACCATTCTGGAAGAAACAAGATCATTCTGGAAGAAGCAAGATCATTATGGTTTATTAAAAACAACAGTATGGAAAAACAAGATCGTTCTGGTTTATTAAAAACAACAGTCTGGAAAAATGAAGATCAATCTGATTTATTAAAAACAGAAGTCTGGAAAAATGAAGATCATTCTGGTTTATTAAAAACAACAGTCTAGTCTAGAAAAACGAAGATCATTCTTGTTTATTAAAAACAACAGTTTGGAAAAATGAAGATCATTCTGGTTTATTAAAAACAGCAGTTTGGAAAAACGAAGATCATTCTGAATTATTAAAAATAGCAGTCTGGAAAAATGAATATCCTTCTGGTTTGCGAAAGTACCAGCAATATTCACACAAGATCATTATGGACAATTTGTTTGGAATGAAATGAATAAATCCCAGATTTTAAGTGAATTAAATATCAAGGCAATTCATAACCATGATCAAAGTCCAAAAAGCTTAGCTAAAGGCTCAAAGAAGCAAACAACATCAAGATCAATCTCTAGATTGATGAGATATGAGCAAAGACAACTAGGACAACAAGGACACTGCTGCTGCACCTTTTTATAAAAAGTACATCATGCTTCTGAGACAAATGACTGACACTAGACAACTACTAAATCACTCATCCACGTTTTCCATACAACACAACTAAGAACGTTCTGGTTTTACAAAAGAACATTCTAGTTATTCTCTTTTAAAGACATAATTAAAACATATCATTTTCCACAGTCCAAATCATAATTTAAAGAGTATCAAGACTGCTCAAATCAATAGTGAATCCCATAACTCGAGTTGAATGCCCAAAGAAGGAAAACAACCTCAAGATTGATCTCTAAATTGATTAGTTGTGAGCAATGACGCAAGTACATTGTACTTACAATATTCTGCATAAAGCTCTGCATAATTCTAATTTGAAACAGTACCAACTGACATTTCACAGCTCATTCACTCACTCATTCATGTTTTTCCACCAGACTCAAAAGCAAGAACGTTCTTCGTTTGTCAATAACGTTATGGACAACAATATAGACATGTGTTTAATTGCTTTAAATTATATCTGACACTTGGGAAGTGTGTCTAACGACTATATTCAGTTTAAACTGAATATTCAAAGCCTTTTATCATATATAAATTGAAGATCGATTGGAAGATGAAGGCAAAAGTTCAATTTACAAATCTATCAACACTTGTTCAAGTAATAACAAGTCAAAAACTCTTCAAGCAAACTTCAGCTCTCTTCACTATATTTGTGGATCATCATTTACTGAGTTTGTTTTTATTTATCTCAAACAAGTGTTGAGAAGTTTCAAGATCCCAAACACTTTTATCATACACATCATTTGTAACTCAAGTTTATCTTTTATGTTAGATTGAATGTATTTGTAAAAATCTTTTCAAGGCTGAAAGGTGTTTGTAAAAATCCTTTCTAGGTTGAAAGGTGAATATTGTAATTGATCAAGGTGTGATCAAGATAAAAGGTGTGAAGGAGAACATTTTGGTTCAGAAGCACATAGTGAAAATCTCACGGTTGTGAGGACTAGACTAGCTCGAGTTGGGTGAACCAATATACTTTTTGTGTGTGATCTTTCTATCCCTTATCTTTAATTATTTGCACAAACAAATCACACTTCATTACAAACTAATTTGTTTTATTTACTTCTAACATATCCAGAACATTCTGAACATTCTGTTTCAACCAAGATTGATCTTTAGTTAAATTTAAATTAAACACATAAATCAAAATTTTAAAAGGATCACAATTCAAACTTCTCTTTCTTGTGATCGACTTTGCTACTTCATACTCGAATTCTGACGAGACAATTTTCAAAAAGAGACAAAAAGAAATGAGAGAAATGGCTCGAAATAAGTGTCGACTAGAAGAGAGAAAAAATAGAAAATTCGAAAATGCATCGAGGTTTGGTGTGCTTTTTAAAGTGATTGAAGTCTTTTATTTATAGAAGAAATCTGTAACAGGTATGAGCAAAAATCATACGAGGTGATTTTGACCAAATCGTCTAAAGAAACGCAGATGCAATAACATAATCGCAAAATGAACATATTGCTGGAACCGGCTAATCGTGGAAGGCACACAAAGAAAAACATGTGAAATTAAAAGGAAAACGAGGTGAACACATTAATAATCATAAAAATACTAATTTTTTCCAATTCCTAAAAAATAATACATCCCAAGCTCAGTCCAGCCAAACATCAATAACGCGCGTGTAGTGGTCTATTTAAGTGAGTTCTTTTTATTTATAAAATTGAGTATTTTTAAAGTACACCGCAAAAGTTCTACATCAATCTTATAAACACTAACATGAAATTTCTTTTATTTGAGATTTCAACAATTTTATCCGATTCACGAAACACTAGCTCTAAAGGGCCAAATTTAGTGTAAGTTTCAATATTAGAATTTATTTTTCTAAAAATTAGAAATTAAAACAAAAAATAAGATTAGTTTAATCTGTATCGGTAATGTAATTTTTTTTATAGTGGTGCAAACCTTTTTTTATGTATACATCTAACTAAAATATATCACTTTGTTATATTTATTCCAAAAATATTATCACAAATTTCTTCATGGTGAGATGTAATAGACTGTACCTGTAAAAATTTTAAATTAATGTTTTTTGGTATGTATAAGATATCAACAATTATCTGATTGATTTGTAAAAACAAAAAACAATTACTACCTGATTAATAAATAAAATATTTTGTAATTATTTTTTACTTTTGTTTCAATTTCAGCAATAGTGTTTGGAGTTATACTGAGTCAGCTTGCATAGCATAGGACTAAGGAGAACACAACAAAAACACAAACACAAACCCCATCTCTGAGATTGATGTGTGTGTCTCTCTCTCGGAGCATACCTTTCTTTGTTAAGCTAACTTGTTCTATATATCTTTTTTTCGGTTAAAGGGTTGGCATTACTCTCTTCATTTTTCTTACAACCTGATCAATCTAGGGTTCAAGTAATTTTTTCTTTTTCATTTTTCATTTTGTGGGGTTTTGATTTTCTTCTTCATGTGATCTACCTTCCCTCTTTTCTCATTTTAAATTTCTGGGTTTTTTCAGATTTCTTGTTTTGAAGCTTATCGAGTGATAAAGTTGTGATTTTTAGGTTTTATTTGTGAATTATTCATCTGGGTTTGTTCTTATTTTGGTTTTAAGGCATTGTAGGGTGTATGGGATTTTTGGGGTGTTTTTTTAGTTTTGATGATTTATGGGTTTGATTATTTAGGGCTTAATTGAAATGGGGTTAGGTGGTGAGAATGGTAAGGTGATAGAGTCTTTGGATGTGTGTAAATCAAAAGGGAGAAAGAAGAAGAAGAAACAAGATGGGGTAGTTGAAGATGAAGAAGAAACTGGTTGTTGGCTTAGTTTCAGGTTCATTGGTAGCTGCATTTCTTCAAGATCCAAGGTTGATAGCTCTGTTAGTGGCACCAGTACTAATTATGGTAACCTCTCTATTTTTCATTTGAAAAATTACTCTTCTTATGTTTTTGGATTTGGAATTTCTTTTGTTTTTTATTGTGCATTTGTGTTATTCAAACACTTAAATTCAGGGTGGTATCGAAGCTAAACTTGTAGAAATTTACGTGTTGAAAAGTAACTAATTTTGGGTTTCTTTAGCTTCTTGTTCAGAACTCTATGTGAAAATTTGTTTCAAACATATGTGTTGTTAAAGTACAAGCAATGCTTTACTTAGGATTTTGTGAGAACTTTGAAAGAAAATTACGGTCCTTTCTCTAGAGCATCACTGGTTGTTAGTTTCTTCACCTCATTGAGTTTGGGGACGAGTTCTTAACATTGTTGTTAAATAACCGCTATTTTTTGCTATCTCCGATTGGCAACATTGATTCTTAAATTGCACAATTGTATTTGTGACTTGTAAACTTGTGAGTTGTGAGAATTTCGGTATATCATTCTATATCAATGTTATGTATGTGTTTGTTGTGTATGATAAGAAGAAGAACTTGGTTTTCTTAGTTGGTTGCATTTCCTTTTCTTAATTTATCAAGTCAGATTTGAAATGGTACCTATTTTTTCCTTCTTATCTTCATATGATAAATGATGCTATCTTATTGCTTGTTCTCATTATAGCTGAAAGTAAATCAACTATCGATACAAGTAGAGACCAACCAATGCTTCCGGTAGTCTCTTCGACAACCACTAGTAATGCTGAAAGCAATTCATCCACTTCAAAACTTGAAGAGGAGCTTAAAGTTGCTTCCAGGCTGCGAAAGTTCTGTTTCAATGATCTTAAGTTGGCAACAAGAAATTTTCGGCCCGAGAGTCTTCTCGGTGAAGGTGGGTTTGGTTGTGTGTTCAAAGGATGGATTGAAGAAAATGGAACTGCTCCGGTGAAACCTGGCACAGGACTTACCGTTGCTGTGAAAACCCTTAACCACGATGGGCTCCAGGGTCATAAAGAATGGCTGGTTTGTAATTTTCCTAATATGATTTGTCTTCCTTCAGAGTTCGGTTCTTAAAGATGTGTCTTTTCTTTGAATATTATATGCTGATTTCTTTCAGGTTTTATAATTTCTCGTTTGGTTCATTTAACAGGCTGAAGTAAATTATCTCGGCGATTTAGTTCATCCACACCTCGTCAAACTTATAGGCTACTGTATCGAAGATGATCAAAGGTTGCTTGTATATGAATTTATGCCTCGTGGAAGCCTGGAAAACCACTTGTTTAGGAGTAAGTTACTATTTTCTGACGAATTACATCCTCATTTTATTTTCCAATATTCGTTGGACCGTTATTGCATTTTTTGATTTTGCTAACATGAGTTGAAGGACCCTGCTGATGGTACTAATTGTTTCTCATTTTAATATATTTCCAGTGGTATCTGTGATGTTTTTACTTTTTACCGAATATTTCTCTTGTTTTAACGTTTTATTGAGTATTTTTCTCGTGTACAAAACTATATTGCTGTAGGATCGTTGCCTCTCCCGTGGTCCATTAGGATGAAAATTGCACTAGGAGCTGCAAAGGGACTTGCTTTTCTTCACGAGGAAGCCGAACGGCCAGTAATATATAGGGATTTCAAAACTTCCAATATACTATTGGATGCAGTAAGTGCCAAATGTTACGACACTAATACGCTTCGTTTTTTCTTTTAGTTTAATCTTATTAATAACATAATGATTCAGGATTACAATGCCAAGCTCTCAGACTTTGGACTTGCAAAAGACGGTCCAGAGGGTGATAAAACCCATGTGTCTACTCGAGTGATGGGAACTTATGGTTATGCTGCACCGGAATATGTCATGACAGGTAAGTTTAGTTGGTTAAGCCAAAGTCCAAACCCATGTGTCTACTTGAGTTGTATTTTGTAAATGACTTAGTGTGCGACTGTTTCTTGCCTTGGTGACCTTTATTGGGTGATGTGAGTTGTTTTGTTTCCTCGTTAGGCAGGGTTATTAACTAGTGACTATAGTTGTGCTATAGCGTAGTAGAATTTGAACAAATTGTTATTGTTCTGCGATATGCTATTTAGGACATAATGTTGTCAAATAGCGGTGCTATAGCGTTGTCGCATAGCAGAATTTGAACAAACACTTATTTTCTCCGGTCCACAATTGACAACATTGTCGTAAAGAATATTTAGGATTAAGATCATAATTTATGCAGGAGTTGCCAATGTTTTGCTTTCTCATAATGTTTATAATTTATAAAACTTGCTGTTCTATGATTTTCACTTACATTTGTTCCAAGTCCTTTTAAATGTAATTCAACATCTTTATCATCTATAATCTTTAAATACTTGGTTTAGGGCATCTTACATCAAGAAGTGATGTGTATAGTTTTGGAGTGGTACTACTTGAGATGATAACCGGTCGAAGATCTATGGACAAAAACCGGCCGAACGGTGAACATAACCTTGTGGAATGGGCTAGACCGCATCTAGGAGAGAGAAGAAGGTTCTACAGGTTGATAGACCCTCGCTTGGAAGGTCACTTCTCGATAAAAGGAGCTCAAAAAGCCGCCCATTTGGCTGCTCACTGCCTTAGCCGAGATCCTAAAGTAAGACCACTAATGAGTGAAGTTGTAGAAGCCTTGAAGCCTCTACCAAACCTCAAGGACATGGCTAGTTCATCGTACTATTTCCAGACAATGCAAGCCGACCGTTTTAGTGCAAGTCCGAATACTCGAAATGGGAGAACACAAGGAGCATTGCTTGCTCGGAATGGACAACAACAAAGGAGCCTTTCCATATCACATGGTACTCATGCTTCTCCATTTCACCATCAGTATCCTCAACATTCACCAAAACCAAGTGGAAAGGCACAAAGTTGATGTTGATGAAATTTCTTCATATTTTCTGTCATCATTTCTTAATTTCTCAGTATAGATGTAACTTCTTGTGAAGCCATTTGTTCATGGACAACTTGAGAGGGAAAAGAAGCATGTTGCTTGCTTTCTATAATTGTGATGTATGTTAATGCTTCGAAATGAATCCCCTATTGCACGATACAACAGATGTGGAGATTAGTAGATTTGGTAAGAAAACTTCTATCTCTAAATCAAACGATCTTCACAACTGTTGCACTAAGCAGCTGCTATAGGGGATCCAAATCCGTTAATTATAGTTGACCCTTTTGAATTTAAGGGCATGTGAAGCTTATTGAGCAAACTATGTCTATTGCAAAATTGTCAACCAATATGTTTCTTTCAGGTTGTTTTGAAATATTCAAGATTGTTAATTCCTCAAGTTTAATTTTATTTTATTTCAATTGGGCCTTGAAATGTTCTTATCTCTTTTGATTTATGTATGATTTCATAGTGCTATCAAAGAGTGCGGCTCATTAAATTAATAACTGCCTTTTTTGTTTATGGAAAGATGAGAAAGAAACTTTATTGCATTAATTTATGTCAGTTGTGTGAATGTTGTATTTAACAATGGTACTTGATCCCATCAACCCTTCTAAGAGTATGTGGGGATGGATAATATTCTTTATGTTTCATTTAATAATTGATGTTCTTTTAATTCCTTTGTCATGTACTCAGAAATAAAATACTTTGATAAATTGTCATCATAGTTTAGGTGCAAATGCAATAACGGTATCACAACAGTACACACATTTATTTTTTTTTTTCTGACAGTACACGTATTGAATGGCGTGGAATATATAATTTCAATCTACAGTACACTATAAGAATTCTCAACTATACAAAAAATATAATTTTGTCATTTATAAATTTAACTTTTGTAAAAATTTTAATAAAAAATACAATTTTGTCATTTATAAATTTAACCTTTGTAAAAATTTTAAGGTCACAATTGTAAATTACTCTAGCTTTCTGCACATAATCCAATTTCTTTAAATTTTTGTCATTTTGAAATATTTCTCGTTTACACACTGCAACACTCCAACATTTCTGCAAATCAAACAGATTTACATTCTCAACTATACCAAAAATACAATTTTGTCCTTTATAAATTTAACCTTTGCAAAAATTTTAAGGTCACAATTGTAAATTACTCTAACTTTCTGCACATAACTCAACTTCTTTAAATTTTTGTCATTTTGAAATATTTCTGGTTTACACACTGCAACACTCCAACATTTTTGCAAATCAAACAGATTCACAGAGAAGAAAATCAAACAGATTCACGGAGAAGAAAATCAGAGAGATTCAAGAAGAAGAAAATCGCAAATGTAACATCATAAATAAGGGGTTGCCACAATCTGTGATACAAGTCTGGTCAAGGTTTGTCACTTCCTCCTTCAAACCCATTCTAATTTTCAGTTCTTCCTTCTATGGACATTTACATATGTTATCTGTATTTCGTTTTTCAAATAGACTACAGGAGGTTCAACCACCACCACTAAAGAGGTAACCCACCTTCTTCATATTCCTTTGTATTTTTTTGATTTTTTGTTTGTACTTCTAAATGCTATTTGTTTGGTCTTTAATTTTTTCTAAGCTTCCACGAAAAAAAAACGTAACCCAACTTCTTCATCCTTTTTTGCATTTTATTTTTTAGGGTTTTTTGTAGTTCTAAATGTTCTTAAAAACACTATTTTTTAGGTTTTTTGTTTGTACTTCTAAATGTTATTAAAAATGCTATTTGTTTGATCTTTAATTTTTTCTAAGCCTCCACCACAAAAAACGTAACCCAACTTCTTCATCTTCTTTTGCATTTTATTTTTTAAAGTTTTTTTTTGTATCTATTTTAAAAACACTATTTCTTAGTTCTTTAAATTATTCTTGGTAACCCATCTCATTTCATATTCCTTTGCATATTTTTAGGTTTTTTTTTGTTTGTACTTCTAAATGTTATTACAAACTGAAATTGCATCTTCAACTTCTTTAGGTTTTCTTGACTCTTTAGGTTCCAAATCTTTTGCATTTCATCTTCAGAGATATATTACAATCTGAAATAAATGATTAATTTTCAATTTATGTTTATAAAATTTGCGTTGGTTCACAGACAAGAAATGCAACACCATTGAAGGACATTAACACCTCAAAGGAAACTTGGAAAATAGCAGTTAGGGTCACAAATTACTTCACTGTTGCTAGTAAAAATAGGAATGTGCACGATGAAGTTATTTTGATGGATCAACAGGTCTACATTTTAACTTTTTCTTTATGTTTGGTTAACAAATATCTTCATTCTATTGGTTAGTATTTCATTTTATAAATTTTTTGTTATTAAAAGGCTGATCAAATACATGTTATACGACATGATGATTCTGTTAAATGGAGGGGCAAACTCAAAGAGAATCAAACATACATCATCCATAACTTTTCAGTTTTTCCAAGTACTTTCCAATTCAAATATTGCCTCCACGAATTCAAAATTGTTTTCAATTCTGCTACTTTTGAAGAAGAGATTGATCTCCCTGAAATCCCACCGACTCAGTACTGTTTTGTGTCTTTTAGCACCATTTTGAATGGGCAGAACCCTCATAACAAATTAATTGGTAATACTATCATTTCTTTTTTTAATTGAATAATATATATGTGTTTTATATTTTTCGTGTTTCAACGGATAACTTATCTTTTTTATTTATAGATATTATTGAGGTAGTGGATGAGGTCATTTCTTCAACTTCAACATCATCAAGCAAAAAAACTTGTGTCACCGTCAAAATCAAATATCTCAGGTAACAACAATATTTACATTTAATTAATATACTATACAAAGCATGTTTCAAATGATATTATTCATTTGATCAGCAGAAACATCCTTACTTGCTCCCTATGGGAGGCTTATGGTACACAATTCCTCAATTATGTTAATGCTCATCCCAACTCTGGTCCCCCATCATTATAATCTTCCACCATGCACGAGTCAAGCCTCCAGAAGGTATTATTAATTCAACACAAGTACTAATTGTTTAATGAAAGATATCGTTTGTTACAATTTACTTAAATGTAGTTGTTAATTACTTAGTTCTATATGGCAGGAAACAACGGGCACACAATCACTAATGCATCGAGTGGAACTAAACTTATTATCAATGAAAACACGCACCAAATCAAAGAATTCAGAAATCAGTAAGTTGACCAACTCTTTACAAGTGTCTTCCAATGTTGCAGCTATGATTTAGCATGATTAGAGGTCAAACGATTTTAATGATGTCGACCACTCATCTTGAGTTAGTAGTTTTGTTTATAAGTAATCTTTTTTCTATTAAGTAGTCAATTTTCAATGAATGCATGTTACCTACAATAGATGATATAGATAAATACATTCAGGGCAGTCAACTACAAACTCAGATCCCATCTTCATCTCAATACACTTCACAAGAGAAGTTTATGTACAATGCTCAAGCTAAAACTCTTCGCCAAATCAAGGCTATTGGACATGTAACTATAATTTCATAACACTATTTTTATGTAGATATATACATTATTTAATTGTTACAATTTTTTTAATTACAACATGGTTTTTAGAAAATGATTTGTGTCACTGTGGCAACTCTGTTAAAGGTTGTGCCAGAAAAATTGGGTTGGTTTTACCTTGGTTGCACTAATTGCACAGTCAAAGCTAAAGAATGGATTACAAATTATCAATGTAAATGTGGTGTTCAGGTTGACGAACCAATTCCAAGGTACATCAAACTTTAATAGATGCTGTTTTTTATATTTTAGAAGTATGTAATTTAATTTGTTCTTCATAATTCAAAATGTATTGTCCAATCAAAGTAAAACTAAATGGTTACAATTTTCTAACTTATAGGCATATGGAATAAAGTAGAAACAATTTGTATATTATTAAGGGTTAGTGTTACTATATGAACGGTTTTCTTTTAACTGTCATATAAGGATATGAATTTGTTCCCAAACTAAAAGCAAATAGCCCATAAGAGTAGTTCAATATTCAACCTTAATTTATCAGAATTTATAAATCAATATTAGAGTCCTTATATCAAACACTTATTGGTATCAATACTAACAACATAAAACATGTACAAAATGATCATTGAAGTTTTCCACGACAATTGCTTTTGTAATTTCCTTATGTGGGACCAAGATTGTACTTCACTACTTGGAATTTCAGCACTTCAAATGAGGAAGAATATGATTGAGGCATGTATATAATGCTTAGTCCAAGTAACTTCATAGTTTGGATATTTATTGTTTACCACATAATATGACATAACTCATTTACCTAAAACATGTTAAAGGCTGGTGATATTGACATAAGGATATATCCATCAGAACTTCAAGACATAATGGAGACCACTCTAGCTTTTCGTGTAAGACTACAACCATCTTCAAAATAGTGTTCTGTTAATAAGTCATGGAGTGATGCTGCACTTATTGCCAATATCATCTGGTGTTGGGTATTTTGTTGATGGATGAAGGAATATCAAGATATGAGCATGTGATAAACCTCGCTTTTGAAATTCAATGGTGTACATATCTACAAAGGTAAGTTTTCCATTTATCACATGATGAGCATATAAGTTTACAACATATAAACTATTTATAAATATTAAGAAGAATACTTACATGCAAGTATTTTGCCAAGAACTTGTTTCTTTGTCAAATATGCTAGTAGCTTGTCAAACTTCATTTTAAATATCCTTGCTATTATGTCTGAACGATCAGTATCTTTTAAATGATTTGATGGTAACAATAGTTGGACTTCTGGCCAATTTGGATTACATGTAAATGTAATAAAAAGGTCAGGAAATCCAACATAGCTACAAATAGCCATACCGTCAAAGTATAAGTTATCCATGTAACGACGACTACCGACATATGTTGCTTGTAACACAACTCTCTTACCTTTATTTGAACCTTGAACTTGGTTGTTTCCCTGTTTATCATTCAAACTGCGATATTTTTCAACTCGCAATTTTGATTGGTTGTCTCTCAACCACTTGAGGTTTTGTCCCTCCATCATTGTGAATCCATCAACCAAGAATTGTTGGAGTAATCTTCTTGATCTCATTATTGTTTGTGCTTCATGATCTCTTGACATAATTCTATTTGCAAGCCATTCTCGTATTGTAAGTCGATTCCGCTTAGCACTCTTGGTTCCTACTGTCTCTCTATGAGCAATTTTTGGTCTATAACCATCTTCACCATAAGGGAATAGCAAATGATATTGGTATGCTAAATAACTTGCATGGAACTCGTCAATCCTTTTTAGTTTACCACTTTGTGTCTCCATTATAATATCTCTTTTTGAACCTGTATCCTCATCACCAACTATCAGTGCAGCCACTTCAGACACAGTTGGTTGGTTATACAATCTTCCATTAGACGATCTTTCAGAAATCAGGCGTAGTTTCAAATCATGCACTTGATTATCTTGCAATCGTACTCTTGCCATTCTAAATGACTGAGCATGTATATTGTATTGGTAGAGCATGTTACTTAGCTTTTAAACTGTCTCTTGATCAATATTGTTGTTCATATATATTCATAATTTATAATATCAAATTGTTAGTGGTTACTAAGATAGTATTGAAAAATGTGATAGGACACATGCAATTATTTTTAAGGCATATGATTTAAAAATCCCTAATATATTGATATTTTTGATTAAAAAAATTATAAATTAGCATGACATTTCTCTCTCTCTCTCTATATATATATATATATATATTAATGAATGTCTGATAACTATATGAAATTGTATACTCAATTTTGTGTTTATTTGTTACTATAGAAGCTTACTGAACATAATACAATTGATAAAATGTATATTAAAAATGCTAACATAATACTTATAGATGATAGTTTACCTGAATCCTTGGATTCTGTTTTGGATCTCATTTTCAGTATCATAAATATATAGTTGTGCAAACTTGGGTGTTTGACCAGGTAGTGGTAACAAACTGCCTATCTTGTGACATGTTTGACCTTGTATTCTCATATTTGGTGGTCCTCGTCCAATATTAAACCTATTGTCCAACTTTGCTCCTGGAGAGGTGAATGCAAACATCATATTATACATCCTAATATGTTGTTGGAAGTTTTTACATTTAGGGGAATCATGCGTGAAAAGTAGTTTTTGAAGAAGTGGTGGCGGTGTCTTTAGTAGGGGAAGTTGCACTTTTCCATTGCCACAACACATGGAAAATTTTGGATTTGCAGAATGAGAACTTTTGTTCATTCGTTCTTGGTATCACATGTTTGCTCCACAATAATTGCATTTAATCATGGCATTGCCAAGATCAGAATATACTGAAATAAATCAACATCAAGTAATTTAATATTAACAACTTCCTAACATTAAATATTAAACATATTAAATTATAACCTTAAAATGCATAAATAGACCTTGTCTATTGGCAAATTCTTCAAACGTGTTATTGTTGAGGAAAACTTCATCTTCATCAGTATTACTATTCGCGACTTCATTGCATTCATGCTCAGACATGTATTCATGTTCATCAACTGCATCTATTAAGGGAATCATTTTAGTTTGTTCATTTGCATTTAGTTTGTACATGATTTTCAAAAGATAAATCACATATTTGGCTAATACGGTCCGTCCCTTCACTATCATCGAATTCAGGATTCGAGACATGTAAGTCATTGTCGTTATTGTCATTTTCATATCTTTGTGTGTTTATTGGGAGCACTTTTGGTAATGCTTTTGATGTTGAACATGAACCTGAATCCGCATTTTGAATTTTTCTGAAAAGATTAGCCCCCAAAGCATGTAGCCCAAAAAATTGCTTTCCCTTTGTCCGATGGCATAAATTTGAATGTGGTTGACTTTGTATAACACTCCCCCCTGTCTTTATGTTTGAGGTGCAACTCTGATTAAAAAAAAGATATTGAACTTTTGTTGTTAACACCCAATGTAATATCAGACAAAGGAGTTCTTTGATGATGATGTATAACATTTAATTCAAAATTGGGATTTGACATAGTAGAGAGACCATCAAGTTTGATCCTTTTTGCTCTTCTTTTGTCCAATATAGTTTTTCTTTTATGTCTTGCTTTTGTAGCTCTCATTTTTCTAACAATAGTGTAATCATCCATATTATCTTTTATGATTTCCTGCATGATGTAGATATAAAATTAAAAAAAAAAGGTTAGACTAATACACAACATGATTATAAACATTGTAGTAGTAATAATTTAAAAAAATAAATAAATAAATTTATCCCTTTAATCTACATTTCATTCGATTGGGTAAAAAATTATTGTTTCATGTTAAATTTTATTTTTCATGATGCAAGTTAATTTTTGTTTCATGATGGAGGTAGTTATTGTTTTATGATGGAGGTTAATTTTTTTGTGAGTTGACAAATGAGTACTTTCAGTTTACTTTACCCAATGGAGGGAAAATTGCTAATATGTTCCAACTTTGAGTAGTTTCACAAGTTTATAGTAAATTTATATTATTAAATAACTATAAATATAAATTTTATTGATTTCTACAATTTAATCTCTATATGTATGTCATTTGAGTTTCTCAAACCTGGTAAATAGCCTAAACTTCAACAATGTAATATATTATTTATAAAGTATGAAAGTTTGAGTTATTTTATAGCCTAATTATGTAACTTATGTTGTATTATGCAACAAAAAAAAAAAAAACTATTATTTAAGATAGTAATCAATTTGCTCTTTAGCCATATATAATTTTTTAAATATAGAGATATAAGGATAATCGCTGAGTTTATATTTTTTCAATAAACAACATATCAACATTTTCCATATTACTGTTCCTAAAGACATTAATCAATAAAACATCCATCCTATAATAATAACATTGAACCAAAAAGTGTACTTGTGTTTAGTATTTACAACACTACATGATTTGAGAATATATATATCCCATGATTCAGACTTCATGAGACCAAAACATAATTAATGTCATCATCTACTGTCTAGCATATAATTTCATATAATAATAGTTTTTAACATAATTGCTGTCATCATCTATTGTCTAGCATATAATTTCATTATAGTTCCTATTCACATTTGATATTCTTGAGTAGTGTTGAAGATGATAGTTGGGCACTTGCAATTGCATTGTTACTTCCATTATCTTGTTGGTCATCAGTTGGAGGTCTTTTAGCCGGTGTAGCTGACTGAACATTTTCAATATCGTTTTCACCAGTCATTGATAATGATTGCTAAATATTTCATAAAGTTTGTAGGAATTAATTAGATTATTGGCATAAAGATTTATGAAATCAGAATAAATTTATCAAAATAATGCACTTATAGAGAGTTATGTAGATATACTTACAGTGTCAAATAGTATTTCTTGACTAAGAAATTCACGACTCGGTTCTCCTTTATATGTGTTCTGAAAATGGACTTCTATTAATTTAAGTTGTGCAATTTTTAATATATATATATAATTTATTACAATTAGAAGATACAATAAGGCAATATGTGGTTTGAATACCTCTTCAATTTGAAATTGCTCCTTAATTGCAGCAATAAGTGCAACATCACTCCATGACTTATTAACAGAACACTATTTTGAAGATGGTTGTAGTTTTACACGTAAAGCTAGAGTGGTCCACATTATGTCTTGAAGTTCTGATGGATATATCTTTATGTCAATATCACCAGCCTTTAACATGTTTTAGATAAATGAGTTATGTCATATTATGTGGTAAACAATAAATATCCAAACTATGAAGTTACTTGGACTAAGCATTATATACATGCCTCAATCATATTCTTCCTCATTTGAAGTGCTGAAATTCCAAGTAGTGAAGTACAATCTTGGTCCCACATAAGGAAGTTACAAAAGCAATTGTTGTGGAAAACTTCAATAATTACTTGAAGTTACCTGAAACATGTTAAAGGCTGGTGATACTGACGTAAGATAGAACTTTAATAGATGCTGTTTTTTAAATGTTAGAAGTATGTAATTTCATTTGTTCTTCATAATTCAAAATATATTGTCCAATCAAAGTAAAGACTAAATAGTTACAATTTTCTAACTTATAGGCATATGGAATAAATTAGAAACAATCTGTATATTATTAAGGGTTAGTGTTACTATATGAAAGGTTTTCTCTTAACTGTTATATAAGGATATGAATTTGTTCTCAAACTAAAAGTAGTTCAGTATTCAACCTTCTTTAGCTTTAAACTGATTCAAGTAATTAACAACCCAAAACTAACCAACATAGAACAAAAAAGGTGTATTTGGGGAGATGAAACTTTGTTGGAAAAGACATCAAAAACAAAAATAGAAAGTTGTTGGAAAACAAACTCAAATAACATTACTAAAAACATATATATATTTAACATGTTGTCCAATAATTAACTTTCAGATTAAAAAAGAATAAAAAAACGAAAAGTTTGGAGAGTGCAAGTATGCAACATTTCTTCTTCTCTTGGAAGAAAATAAACATAAAGGTTATTGAAAGAAAAGAGGCACATAGAGATTAGAAATTAACAACCGCAAACTAACCAACATAGAACAAAAAAAACTGTGTATTCGGGTAGATGAAACCTTGTTGGAAAAGACATCAAAAACACAAGTAGAAATTTGTTGGAAAACAAACTCAAATAACATTACTAAAAACACATATATATGTAACATGTTGTCCAATAATTAACTTTCAGGTTAAAAAAGAATAAAAAATGAAAAGTTTGGAGAGTGGAAGTATGCAACATTTTATCTTCTCTTGGAAGAAGATAAACATAAAGGTTAGTGAAAGAAAAGAGGCTTATTAATGATGAGAACAAAAAGAGGCACATAGAGATTAGTAATTAACAACCCCAAACTAACCAACATAGAACAAAAACAAAAGTGTATTCGGGTAGATGAAACTTTGTTGGAAAAGACATCAAAAACAGAAATAAAAAGTTGTTGGAAAACATACTCAGATAACATTACTAAAAACACATATATATGTAACATGTTGTCCAATAATTAACTTTCAGATTAAAAAAGAATAAAAAACGAAAAGTTTGGAGAATGGAAGTATGCAACATTTCATCTTCTCTTGGAAGAAGATAAACATAAAGGTTATTGAAAGAAAAGAGGATTATTAATTATGAGAACAAAAAGAGGCACATAGAGATTAGTATTTACCAACCCCAAACTAACCAACATAGAACCAAAAAAACTGTGTATTCGGGTAGATGAAAATTTGTCGGAAAAGACATCAAAAAGACAAATAGAAAGTTGTTGGAAAACAAACTCAAATAACATTACTAAAAACACAAATAAATGTAACATGTTGTCCAATAATTAACTTTCAGATTAAAAAAGAATAAAAAACAAAACGTTTGGAGAGTGGAAGTATGCAACATTTCATCTTCTCTTAGAAGAAGATAAACATAAAGGTTATTGAAAGAAAAGAGGCTTATTAATGATGAGAACAAAAAGAGGCACATAGACATTAGTAATGAACAACCCCAAACTAACCAACATAGAACAAAAAAAACAATGTATTCGGGTAGATGAAACTTTGTTGGAAAAGACATCAAAAACACAAATAAAAAGTTGTTGGAAAACAAACTCAGATAACATTACTAAAAACACATATATATGTAACATGTTGTCCAATAATTAACTTTCAGATTAAAAAAGAATAAAAAACGAAAACATTGGAGAGTGGAAGTATGCAACATTTCATCTTCTCTTGGAAGAAGATAAACATAAAGGTTATTGAAAGAAAAGAAGCTTATTAATGATGAGAACAAAAAGAGGCTTATAGAGATTAGTAATTACCAACCCCAAACTAACCAACATAGAACAAAAAAAACTGTGTATTCGGGTAGATGAAAATTTGTTGGAAAAGACATCAAAAAGACAAATAGAAAGTTCTTGGAAAAGAAACTCAAATAACATTAGTAAAAACATATATATATGTAACATGTTGTCCAATAATTAACTTTCAGATTAAAAAGGAATAAAAAACGAAAAGTTTGGAGAGTGGAAGTATTCAACATTTCATCTTCTCATGGAAGAAGATAAACATAAAGGTTATTGAAAGAAAAGTGACTTATTAAGGATGAGAACAAAAATAGGCACATAGAGATTAGTGATTAACAACCCCAAACAAACCAACATAGAACACAAAAAAATGTGCATTCGGGTTGATGAAACTCTTTTGGAAAAGACATCAAAAACACAAATAGAAAGTTGTTGGAAAACAAACTCAAATAACATTACTAAAAACACATATATGTAACATGTTGTCCAATAATTAACTTTCAGATTAAAAAAGAATAAAAAACGAAAAGTTTGGAGAGTGGAAGTATGCAACATTTCATCTTCTCTTGGAAGAAGATAAACATAAAGGTTATTGAAAGAAAAGAGGCACATAGAGATTAGTAACTAACAACCGCAAACTAACCAACATAGAACAAAAAAAACTGGGTATTCGGGTAGATGAAACCTTGTTGGAAAAGACATCAAAAACACAAATAGAAATTTGTTGGAAAACAAACTCAAATAACATTACTAAAAACACATATATATGTAACATGTTGTCCAATAATTAACTTTCAGATTAAAAAAGAATAAAAAACGAAAAGTTTGGAGAGTGGAAGTATGCAACATTTTATCTTCTCTTGGAAGAAGATAAACATAAAGGTTAGTGAAAGAAAAGAGGCTTATTAATGATGAGAACAAAAAGAGGCACATAGAGATTAGTAATTAACAACCCCAAACTAACCAACATAGAACAAAAACAAAAGTGTATTCGGGTAGATGAAACTTTGTTGGAAAAGACATCAAAAACAGAAATAAAAAGTTGTTGGAAAACAAAATCAGATAACATTACTAAAAACACATATATATGTAACATGTTGTCCAATAATTAACTTTCAGATTAAAAAAGAATAAAAAACGAAAAGTTTGGAGAGTGGAAGTATGTAACATTTCATCTTCTCTTGGAAGAGGATAAACATAAAGGTTATTGAAAGAAAAGAGGCTTATTAATGATGAGAACAAAAAGAGGTACATAGAGATTAGTAATTAACAACCCCAAACTAACAAACATAGAACAAAAACAACAGTGTATTCAGGTAGATGAAACTTTGTTGGAAAAGACATCAAAAACACAAATAAAAAGTTGTTGGAAAACAAACTCAAATAACATTACTAAAAACACATATATATGTAACATGGTGTCCAATAATTAACTTTCAGATTAAAAAAGAATAAAAAACGAAAAGTTTGGAGAGTGGAAGTATGTAACATTTCATCTTCTCTTGGAAGAAGATAAACATAAAGGTTATTGAAAGAAAAGAGGCTTATTAATGATGAGAACAAAAAGAGGCACATAGAGATTAGTAATTAACAACCCCAAACTAACCAATATAGAACCAAAAAAACTGTGTATTCCGGTAGATGAAACTTTTTTGGAAAAGTCATCAAAAACACAAATAGAAAGTTGTTGGAAAACAAACTCAAATAACATTACTAAAAACACATATATATGTAACACGTTTTCCAATAATTAACTTTTAGATTAAAAAAGAATAAAAAACGAAAAGTTTGGAGATTGGAAGGATGCAACATTTCATCTTCGCTTGGAAGAAGATAAACATTAAGCTTATTGAAAGAAAATAGGCTTATTAATGATGAGAACAAAAAGAGGCACAAAGAGATTAGTAATTAAGAACCCCAAACTAACCGACATAGAACATAAAAAACTGTCTATTCGGTTAGATGAAACTTTGTTGGAAAAGACATCAAAAACACAAATAGAAAGTTGTTGGAAAACAAACTCATATAACATTACTAAAAACACATATATGTGTAACATGTTGTCCAATAATTAACTTTCAAATTAAAAAAGAATAAAAAACGAAAACTTTGGAAAGTGGAAGTATGCAACATTTCATCTTCTCTTGGAACAAGATAAACATAAAGGTTATTGAAAGAAAAGTGGCTTAATAATGAAGAGAACAAAAAGAGGCACATAGAGATTAGTAATTACCAACCCCAAACTAACCAACATAGAACAAAAAAAACTATGTATTTGGGTAGATGCAAATTTGTTGGAAAAGACATCAAAAAGACAAAGAGAAAGTTGTTGGAAAACAAACTCAAATAACATTAGTAAAAACACAAATATATGTAACATGTTGTCGAATAATTAACTTTCAGATTAAAAAAGAATAAAAAACGAAAAGTTTGGAGAGTGGAAGTATGCAACATTTCATCTTCTCATGGAAAAAGATAAACATAAAGGTTATTGAAAGAAAAGTGGCTTATTAATGATGAGAACAAAAAGAGGCACATAGAGATTAGTAATTAACTACCCCAAACAAACCAACATAGAACAAAAAAAACTGTGTATTCGGGTAGATGAAACTCTTTTGGAAAATACATCAAAAACACAAATAGAAAGTTGTTGGCAAACAAACTCAAATAACATTACTAAAAACACATATATATGTAACATGTTGTCCAATAATTAACTTTGAGATTAAAAAAGAATAAAAAACGAAAAGTTTGGGGAGTGGAAGTATGTAACATTTCATCTTCTCTTGGAAGTAGATAAACACAAATGTTATTGAAAGAAAAGAGGCTTATTAATGATGAGAACAAAAAGAGGTACATAGAGATTAGTAATTAACAACCCCAAACTAACAAACATAGAACAAAAAAAACAGTGTATTCGGATAGATGAAACTTTGTTGGAAAAGACATCAAAAACACAAATAAAAAGTTGTTGGAAAACAAACTCAAATAACATTACTAAAAATACATATATATGTAACATGTTGTCCAATAATTAACTTTCAGATTAAAAAAGAATAAAAAACGAAAAGTTTAGAGTGTGGAAGTATGCAACATTTCATCTTCTCTTAGAAGAAGATAAACATAAAGGTTATTGAAAGAAAAGAGGCTTATTAATGATAAGAACAAAAAGAGGCACATAGATATTAGTAATGAAAAACCCCAAACTAACCAACATAGAACAAAAAAAACAGTGTATTCGTGTAGATGAAACTTTGTTGGAAAAGACATCAAAAAGACAAATAGAAAGTTGTTGGAAAACAAAAGCAAATAACATTACTAAAAAATAATATATATATATATATATATATATATATATATATGTAACATGTTATACGATAATTAATTATCAGATTAAAAAAGAATAAAAAACGAAAAGTTTGGAGAGTGAAAGTATGCAACATTTCATCTTCTCTTGGAATAAGATAAACATAACGTTTATTGAAAGAAAAGAGGCTTATTAATGATGAGAACAAAAAGAGGCACATAGATATTAGTAATGAACAACCGCAAAATAACCAACATAGAAGAAAAAAAACAGTGTATTCGGGTACATGAAACTTTGTTGGAAAAGAATCAAAAAGACAAATAGAAACTTGTTGGAAAACAAACGTAAATAACATTACTAAAAACAAATATATGTATATATATATATATAGGTAACATGTTATCCAATAATTAACTTTGAGATTAAAAAAGAATAAAAAACGAAAAGTTTGGAGAGTGGAAGTATGCAACATTTCATCTTCTCTTGGAAGAAGATAAACATAAAAGTTATTGAAATGAAAAGTGCCTTATTAATGATGAGAACAAAAAGAGGCACACAGAGATTAGTAATTAACAACCCCAAACTAACCAACATAGAACAAAAAAAACTGTGTATTCGGGTAGATGAAATTTTTTTGGAAAAGTCATCAAAAACACAAATAGAAAGTTGTTGGAAAACAAACTCAAATAACATTACTAAAAACACAAATATATGTAACATGTTATCCAATAATTAACTTTGAGATTAAAAAAGAATAAAAAACGAAAACTTTGGAGAGTGGAAGTATGCAACATTTCATCTTCTTAGAGAAGAAGATAAACATAAAGGTTATTG
Organism: Cicer yamashitae; assembly: GCA_037974755.1. NCBI lineage: Eukaryota > Viridiplantae > Streptophyta > Magnoliopsida > Fabales > Fabaceae > Cicer > Cicer yamashitae. The sequence continues at coordinate 23,072,915 of JBBPBQ010000002.1, forward strand.
AAAGAAAAGTGGCTTAATAATGATGAGAATAAAAGAGGCACATAGAGATTAGTAATTAACAACCCCAAACAAACCAACATAAAACAAAAAAAATTGTGTATTCGGGTAGATGAAACCATTTTGGAAAAGACTTCAAAAACACAAATAGAAAGTTGTTGGAAAACAAACTCAAATAACATTACTAAAAACACATATATATGTAACATGTTGTCCAATAATTTACTTTCAGATTAAAAAAGAATAAAAAACGAAAAGTTTGGAGAGTGGAAGTATGTAACATTTCATCTTCTCTTGGAAGAGGATAAACATAAAGGTTATTGAAAGAAAAGAGGCTTATTAATGATGAGAACAAAAAGAGGTACATAGAGATTAGTAATTAACAACCCCAAACTAACAAACATAGAACAAAAACAACAGTGTATTCAGGTAGATGAAACTTTGTTGGAAAAGACATCAAAAACACAAATAAAAAGTTGTTGGAAAACAAACTCAAATAACATTACTAAAAACACATATATATGTAACATGGTGTCCAATAATTAACTTTCAGATTAAAAAAGAATAAAAAACGAAAAGTTTGGAGAGTGGAAGTATGTAACATTTCATCTTCTCTTGGAAGAAGATAAACATAAAGGTTATTGAAAGAAAAGAGGCTTATTAATGATGAGAACAAAAAGAGGCACATAGAGATTAGTAATTAACAACCCCAAACTAACCAATATAGAACCAAAAAAACTGTGTATTCGGGTAGATGAAACTTTTTTGGAAAAGTCATCAAAAACACAAATAGAAAGTTGTTGGAAAACAAACTCAAATAACATTACTAAAAACACATATATATGTAACACGTTTTCCAATAATTAACTTTTAGATTAAAAAAGAATAAAAAACGAAAAGTTTGGAGATTGGAAGGATGCAACATTTCATCTTCGCTTGGAAGAAGATAAACATTAAGCTTATTGAAAGAAAATAGGCTTATTAATGATGAGAACAAAAAGAGGCACAAAGAGATTAGTAATTAAGAACCCCAAACTAACCGACATAGAACATAAAAAACTGTCTATTCGGTTAGATGAAACTTTGTTGGAAAAGACATCAAAAACACAAATAGAAAGTTGTTGGAAAACAAACTCATATAACATTACTAAAAACACATATATGTGTAACATGTTGTCCAATAATTAACTTTCAAATTAAAAAAGAATAAAAAACGAAAACTTTGGAAAGTGGAAGTATGCAACATTTCATCTTCTCTTGGAACAAGATAAACATAAAGGTTATTGAAAGAAAAGTGGCTTAATAATGATGAGAACAAAAAGAGGCACATAGAGATTAGTAATTACCAACCCCAAACTAACCAACATAGAACAAAAAAAACTATGTATTTGGGTAGATGCAAATTTGTTGGAAAAGACATCAAAAAGACAAAGAGAAAGTTGTTGGAAAACAAACTCAAATAACATTAGTAAAAACACAAATATATGTAACATGTTGTCGAATAATTAACTTTCAGATTAAAAAAGAATAAAAAACGAAAAGTTTGGAGAGTGGAAGTATGCAACATTTCATCTTCTCATGGAAAAAGATAAACATAAAGGTTATTGAAAGAAAAGTGGCTTATTAATGATGAGAACAAAAAGAGGCACATAGAGATTAGTAATTAACTACCCCAAACAAACCAACATAGAACAAAAAAAACTGTGTATTCGGGTAGATGAAACTCTTTTGGAAAATACATCAAAAACACAAATAGAAAGTTGTTGGCAAACAAACTCAAATAACATTACTAAAAACACATATATATGTAACATGTTGTCCAATAATTAACTTTGAGATTAAAAAAGAATAAAAAACGAAAAGTTTGGGGAGTGGAAGTATGTAACATTTCATCTTCTCTTGGAAGTAGATAAACACAAATGTTATTGAAAGAAAAGAGGCTTATTAATGATGAGAACAAAAAGAGGTACATAGAGATTAGTAATTAACAACCCCAAACTAACAAACATAGAACAAAAAAAACAGTGTATTCGGATAGATGAAACTTTGTTGGAAAAGACATCAAAAACACAAATAAAAAGTTGTTGGAAAACAAACTCAAATAACATTACTAAAAATACATATATATGTAACATGTTGTCCAATAATTAACTTTCAGATTAAAAAAGAATAAAAAACGAAAAGTTTAGAGTGTGGAAGTATGCAACATTTCATCTTCTCTTAGAAGAAGATAAACATAAAGGTTATTGAAAGAAAAGAGGCTTATTAATGATAAGAACAAAAAGAGGCACATAGATATTAGTAATGAAAAACCCCAAACTAACCAACATAGAACAAAAAAAACAGTGTATTCGTGTAGATGAAACTTTGTTGGAAAAGACATCAAAAAGACAAATAGAAAGTTGTTGGAAAACAAAAGCAAATAACATTACTAAAAAATAATATATATATATATATATATATATATATATATATGTAACATGTTATACGATAATTAATTATCAGATTAAAAAAGAATAAAAAACGAAAAGTTTGGAGAGTGAAAGTATGCAACATTTCATCTTCTCTTGGAATAAGATAAACATAACGTTTATTGAAAGAAAAGAGGCTTATTAATGATGAGAACAAAAAGAGGCACATAGATATTAGTAATGAACAACCGCAAAATAACCAACATAGAAGAAAAAAAACAGTGTATTCGGGTACATGAAACTTTGTTGGAAAAGAATCAAAAAGACAAATAGAAACTTGTTGGAAAACAAACGTAAATAACATTACTAAAAACAAATATATGTATATATATATATATAGGTAACATGTTATCCAATAATTAACTTTGAGATTAAAAAAGAATAAAAAACGAAAAGTTTGGAGAGTGGAAGTATGCAACATTTCATCTTCTCTTGGAAGAAGATAAACATAAAAGTTATTGAAATGAAAAGTGCCTTATTAATGATGAGAACAAAAAGAGGCACACAGAGATTAGTAATTAACAACCCCAAACTAACCAACATAGAACAAAAAAAACTGTGTATTCGGGTAGATGAAATTTTTTTGGAAAAGTCATCAAAAACACAAATAGAAAGTTGTTGGAAAACAAACTCAAATAACATTACTAAAAACACAAATATATGTAACATGTTATCCAATAATTAACTTTGAGATTAAAAAAGAATAAAAAACGAAAACTTTGGAGAGTGGAAGTATGCAACATTTCATCTTCTTAGAGAAGAAGATAAACATAAAGGTTATTGAAAGAAAAGTGGCTTAATAATGATGAGAATAAAAGAGGCACATAGAGATTAGTAATTAACAACCCCAAACAAACCAACATAAAACAAAAAAAATTGTGTATTCGGGTAGATGAAACCATTTTGGAAAAGACTTCAAAAACACAAATAGAAAGTTGTTGGAAAACAAACTCAAATAACATTACTAAAAACACATATATATGTAACATGTTGTCCAATAATTTACTTTCAGATTAAAAAAGAATAAAAAACGAAAAGTTTGGAGAGTGGAAGTATGTAACATTTCATCTTCTCTTGGAAGAGGATAAACATAAAGGTTATTGAAAGAAAAGAGGCTTATTAATGATGAGAACAAAAAGAGGTACATAGAGATTAGTAATTAACAACCCCAAACTAACAAACATAGAACAAAAACAACAGTGTATTCAGGTAGATGAAACTTTGTTGGAAAAGACATCAAAAACACAAATAAAAAATTGTTGGAAAACAAACTCAAATAACATTACTAAAAACACATATATATGTAACATGGTGTCCAATAATTAACTTTCAGATTAAAAAAGAATAAAAAACGAAAAGTTTGGAGAGTGGAAGTATGTAACATTTCATCTTCTCTTGGAAGAAGATAAACATAAAGGTTATTGAAAGAAAAGAGGCTTATTAATGATGAGAACAAAAAGAGGCACATAGAGATTAGTAATTAACAACCCCAAACTAACCAATATAGAACCAAAAAAACTGTGTATTCGGGTAGATGAAACTTTTTTGGAAAAGTCATCAAAAACACAAATAGAAAGTTGTTGGAAAACAAACTCAAATAACATTACTAAAAACACATATATATGTAACACGTTTTCCAATAATTAACTTTTAGATTAAAAAAGAATAAAAAACGAAAAGTTTGGAGATTGGAAGGATGCAACATTTCATCTTCGCTTGGAAGAAGATAAACATTAAGCTTATTGAAAGAAAATAGGCTTATTAATGATGAGAACAAAAAGAGGCACAAAGAGATTAGTAATTAAGAACCCCAAACTAACCGACATAGAACATAAAAAACTGTGTATTCGGTTAGATGAAACTTTGTTGGAAAAGACATCAAAAACACAAATAGAAAGTTGTTGGAAAACAAACTCATATAACATTACTAAAAACACATATATGTGTAACATGTTGTCCAATAATTAACTTTCAAATTAAAAAAGAATAAAAAACGAAAACTTTGGAAAGTGGAAGTATGCAACATTTCATCTTCTCTTGGAACAAGATAAACATAAAGGTTATTGAAAGAAAAGTGGCTTAATAATGATGAGAACAAAAAGAGGCACATAGAGATTAGTAATTACCAACCCCAAACTAACCAACATAGAACAAAAAAAACTATGTATTTGGGTAGATGCAAATTTGTTGGAAAAGACATCAAAAAGACAAAGAGAAAGTTGTTGGAAAACAAACTCAAATAACATTAGTAAAAACACAAATATATGTAACATGTTGTCGAATAATTAACTTTCAGATTAAAAAAGAATAAAAAACGAAAAGTTTGGAGAGTGGAAGTATGCAACATTTCATCTTCTCATGGAAAAAGATAAACATAAAGGTTATTGAAAGAAAAGTGGCTTATTAATGATGAGAACAAAAAGAGGCACATAGAGATTAGTAATTAACTACCCCAAACAAACCAACATAGAACAAAAAAAACTGTGTATTCGGGTAGATGAAACTCTTTTGGAAAATACATCAAAAACACAAATAGAAAGTTGTTGGCAAACAAACTCAAATAACATTACTAAAAACACATATATATGTAACATGTTGTCCAATAATTAACTTTGAGATTAAAAAAGAATAAAAAACGAAAAGTTTGGAGAGTGGAAGTATGTAACATTTCATCTTCTCTTGGAAGTAGATAAACATAGATGTTATTGAAAGAAAAGAGGCTTATTAATGATGAGAACAAAAAGAGGTACATAGAGATTAGTAATTAACAACCCAAAACTAACAAACATAGAACAAAAAAAACAGTGTATTCGGATAGATGAAACTTTGTTGGAAAAGACATCAAAAACACAAATAAAAAGTTGTTGGAAAACAAACTCAAATAACATTACTAGAAATACATATATATGTAACATGTTGTCCAATAATTAACTTTCAGATTAAAAAAGAATAAAAAACGAAAAGTTTAGAGTGTGGAAGTATGCAACATTTCATCTTCTCTTAGAAGAAGATAAACATAAAGGTTATTGAAAGAAAAGAGGCTTATTAATGATAAGAACAAAAAGAGGCACATAGATATTAGTAATGAAAAACCCCAAACTAACAACATAGAACAAAAAAAACAGTGTATTCGTGTAGATGAAACTTTGTTGGAAAAGACATCAAAAAGACAAATAGAAAGTTGTTGGAAAACAAAAGCAAATAACATTACTAAAAAATAATATATATATATATATATATATATATATATATATATATATATATATATGTAACATGTTATACGATAATTAATTATCAGATTAAAAAAGAATAAAAAACGAAAAGTTTGGAGAGTGAAAGTATGCAACATTTCATCTTCTCTTAGAATAAGATAAACATAACGTTTATTGAAAGAAAAGAGGCTTATTAATGATGAGAACAAAAAGAGGCACATAGATATTAGTAATGAACAACCCCAAAATAACCAACATAGAAGAAAAAAAACAGTGTATTCGAGTAGATGAAACTTTGTTGGAAAAGAATCAAAAAGACAAATAGAAACTTGTTGGAAAACAAACGTAAATAACATTACTAAAAACAAATATATGTATATATATATATATATAGGTAACATGTTATCCAATAATTAACTTTGAGATTAAAAAAGAATAAAAAACGAAAAGTTTGGAGAGTGGAAGTATGCAACATTTCATCTTCTCTTGGAAGAAGATAAACATAAAAGTTATTGAAATGAAAAGTGCCTTATTAATGATGAGAACAAAAAGAGGCACACAGAGATTAGTAATTAACAACCCCAAACTAACCAACATAGAACAAAAAAAACTGTGTATTCGGGTAGATGAAATTTTTTTGGAAAAGTCATCAAAAACACAAATAGAAAGTTGTTGGAAAACAAACTCAAATAACATTAGTAAAACACAAATATATGTAACATGTTATCCAATAATTAACTTTGAGATTAAAAAAGAATAAAAAACGAAAACTTTGGAGAGTGGAAGTATGAAACATTTCATCTTCTCTTTGAACAAGATAAACATAAAGGTTATTGAAAGAAAAGAAGCTTATTAATGATGAGAACAAAAAGAGGCTTATAGAGATTAGTAATTACCAACCCCAAACTAACCAACATAGAACAAAAAAAACTGTGTATTCTGGTAGATGAAAATTTGTTGGAAAAGACATCTTAAAGAAAAAGAGAAAGTTGTTGGAAAACAAACTCAAATGACATTAGTAAAAACACATATATATGTAACATGTTGTCCAATAATTAACTTTCAGATTAAAAAAGAATAAAAAACGAAAAGTTTGGAGAGTGGAAGTATGCAACATTTCATCTTCTCATGGAAGAAGATAAACATAAAGGTTATTGAAAGAAAAGTGACTTATTAATGATGAGAACAAAAATAGGCACATAGAGATTAGTGATTAACAACCCCAAACAAACCAACATAGAACACAAAAAAATGTGCATTCGGGTAGATGAAACTCTTTTGGAAAAGACATCAAAAACATAAATAGAAAGTTGTTGGAAAACAAACTCAAATAACATTACTAAAAACACATATATGTGTAACATGTTGTCCAATAATTAACTTTCAAATTAAAAAAGAATAAAAAACGAAAACTTTGGAAAGTGGAAGTATGCAACATTTCATCTTCTCTTGGAATAAGATAAACATAAAGGTTATTGAAAGAAAAGTGGCTTAATAATGATGAGAACAAAAAGAGGCACATAGAGATTAGTAATTACCAACCCCAAACTAACCAACATAGAACAAAAAAAACTATGTATTTGGGTAGATGCAAATTTGTTGGAAAAGACATCAAAAAGACAAAGAGAAAGTTGTTGGAAAACAAACTCAAATAACATTAGTAAAAACACAAATATATGTAACATGTTGTCGAATAATTAACTTTCAGATTAAAAAATAATAAAAAACGAAAAGTTTGGAGAGTGGAAGTATGCAACATTTCATCTTCTCATGGAAAAAGATAAACATAAAGGTTATTGAAAGAAAAGTGGCTTATTAATGATCAGAACAAAAAGAGCACATAGAGATTAGTAATTAACTACCCCAAACAAACCAACATAGAACAAAAAAAACTGTGTATTCGGGTAGATGAAACTCTTTTGGAAAATACATAAAAAACACAAATAGAAAGTTGTTGGCAAACAAATTCAAATAACATTACTAAAAACACATATATATGTAACATGTTGTCCAATAATTAACTTTGAGATTAAAAAAGAATAAAAAACGAAAAGTTTGGAGAGTGGAAGTATGCAACATTTCATCTTCTCTTGGAAGAAGATAAACATAAAGGTTATTGAAAGAAAAGTGGCTTAATAATGATGAGAACAAAAAGAGGCACATAGAGATTAGTAATTAACAACCCCAAACAAACCAACATCGAACAAAAAAAACTGTGTATTCGGGTAGATGAAACTTTGTTGGAAAAGACTTCAAAAACACAAATAGAAAGTTGTTGGAAAACAAACTCAAATAACATTACTAAAAACATATATATATATA
>JBBPBQ010000002.1:23081446-23083946 GCA_037974755.1 Cicer yamashitae
AAAACACAAATATATGTAACATGTTATCCAATAATTAACTTTGAGATTAAAAAAGAATAAAAAACGAAAACTTTGGAGAGTGGAAGTATGAAACATTTCATCTTCTCTTTGAACAAGATAAACATAAAGGTTATTGAAAGAAAAGAAGCTTATTAATGATGAGAACAAAAAGAGGCTTATAGAGATTAGTAATTACCAACCCCAAACTAACCAACATAGAACAAAAAAAACTGTGTATATGGTAGATGAAAATTTGTTGGAAAAGACATCTTAAAGACAAATAGAAAGTTGTTGGAAAACAAACTCAAATGACATTAGTAAAAACACATATATATGTAACATGTTGTCCAATAATTAACTTTCAGATTAAAAAAGAATAAAAAACGAAAAGTTTGGAGAGTGGAAGTATGCAACATTTCATCTTCTCTTGGAAGTAGATAAACATAAATGTTATTGAAAGAAAAGAGGCTTATTAATGATGAGAACAAAAAGAGGTACATAGAGATTAGTAATTAACAACCCCAAACTAACAAACATAGAACAAAAAAAACAGTGTATTCGGGTAGATGAAACTTTGTTGGAAAAGACATCAAAAACACAAATAAAAAGTTGTTGGAAAACAAACTCAAATAACATTACTAAAAATACATATATATGTAACATGTTGTCCAATAATTAACTTTCAGATTAAAAAAGAATAAAAAACGAAAAGTTTAGAGAGTGGAAGTATGCAACATTTCATCTTCTCTTTGAAGAAGATAAACATAAAGGTTATTGAAAGAAAAGAGGCTTATTAATGATAAGAACAAAAAGAGGCACATAGATATTAGTAATGAAAAACCCCAAACTAACCAACATAGAACAAAAAAAACAGTGTATTCGTGTAGATGAAACTTTGTTGGAAAAGACATCAAAAAGACAAATAGAAAGTTGTTGGAAAACAAAAGCAAATAACATTACTAAAAAATAATATATATATTAACTATCAGATTAAAAAAGAATAAAAAACGAAAAGTTTGGAGAGTGGAAGTATGCAACATTTCATCTTCTCTTGGAATACGATAAACATAAAGTTTATTGAAAGAAAAGAGGCTTATTAATGATGAGAACAAAAAGAGGCACATAAATATTAGTAATGAACAACCCCAAACTAACCAACATAGAAGAAAAAAAACAGTGTATTCGGGTAGATGAAACTTTGTTGGAAAAGAATCAAAAAGACAAATAGAAACTTGTTGGAAAACAAACGTAAATAACATTACTAAAAACAAATATATGCATATATATATATATATATATATATATATATATATATATATATATAGGTAACATGTTATCCAATAATTAACTTTGAGATTAAAAAAGAATAAAAAACGAAAAGTTTGGAGAGTGGAAGTATGCAACATTTCGTTTTCTCTTGGAAGAAGATAAACATAAAAGTTATTGAAATGAAAAGTGCCTTATTAATGATGAGAACAAAAAGAGGCACACAGAGATTAGTAATTAACAACTCCAAACTAACCAACATAGAACAAAAAAAACTGTGTATTCGGGTAGATGAAATTTTTTTGGAAAAGTCATCAAAAACACAAATAGAAAGTTGTTGGAAAACAAACTCAAATAACATTACTAAAAACACAAATATATGTAACATGTTATCCAATAATTAACTTTGAGATTAAAAAAGAATAAAAAACGAAAACTTTGGAGAGTGGAAGTATGCAACATTTCATCTTCTTAGAGAAGAAGATAAACATAAAGGTTATTGAAAGAAAAGTGGCTTAATAATGATGAGAATAAAAGAGGCACATAGAGATTAGTAATTAACAACCCCAAACAAACCAACATAAAACAAAAAAAATTGTGTATTCGGGTAGATGAAACCATTTTGGAAAAGACTTCAAAAACACAAATAGAAAGTTGTTGGAAAACAAACTCAAATAACATTACTAAAAACACATATATATGTAACATGTTGTCCAATAATTTACTTTCAGATTAAAAAAGAATAAAAAACGAAAAGTTTGGAGAGTGGAAGTATGTAACATTTCATCTTCTCTTGGAAGAGGATAAACATAAAGGTTATTGAAAGAAAAGAGGCTTATTAATGATGAGAACAAAAAGAGGTACATAGAGATTAGTAATTAACAACCCCAAACTAACAAACATAGAACAAAAACAACAGTGTATTCAGGTAGATGAAACTTTGTTGGAAAAGACATCAAAAACACAAATAAAAAGTTGTTGGAAAACAAACTCAAATAACATTACTAAAAACACATATATATGTAACATGGTGTCCAATAATTAACTTTCAGATTAAAAAAGAATAAAAAACGAAAAGTTTGGAGAGTGGAAGTATGTAACATTTCATCTTCTCTTGGAAGAAGATAAACATAAAGGTTATTGAAAGAAAAGAGGCTTATTAATGATGAGAACAAAAAGAGGCACATAGAGATTAGTAATTAACAACCCCAAACTAACCAATATAGAACCAAAA
>JBBPBQ010000002.1:23088946-23097972 GCA_037974755.1 Cicer yamashitae
AACTTTGTTGAAAAAGACATCAAAAAGACAAATAGAAAGCTGTTGGAAAACAAACTCAAATAACATTAGTAAAAACACAAATATATGTAACATGTTGTCCAATAATTAACTTTTAAATTAAAAAAGAATAAAAAACGAAAAATTTGGAGACCGGAAGTATGCAACATTTCATCATCTTTTGGAAGAAGATAAACATAAAGGTTATTGAAAGAAAAGAGGCTTATTAATGATGAGAAAAAAAAGAGGCACATAGAGATTAGTAATTAACAACCCCAAACTAACCAACATAAAACAAAAAAAACTGTGTATTCGGGTAGATGAAACTTTGTTGGAAAAGACATCAAAAACACAAATAGAAAGTTGTTGGAAAACAAACTCAAATAACATTAATAAAAACACATATATATGTAACATGTTGTCCAATAATTAACTTTTAAATTAAAAAAGAATAAAAAACGAAAAATTTGGAGACCGGAAGTATGCAACATTTCATCATCTTTTGGAAGAAGATAAACATAAAGGTTATTGAAAGAAAAGAGGCTTATTAATGATGAGAAAAAAAAGAGGCACATAGAGATTGGTAATTAACAACCCCAAACTAACCAACATAAAACAAAAAAAACTGTGTATTCGGGTAGATGAAACTTTGTTGGAAAAGACATCAAAAACACAAATAGAAAGTTGTTGGAAAACAAACTCAAATAACATTAATAAAAACACATATATATGTAACATGTTGTCCAATAATTAACTTTCAGATTAGAAAAGAATAAAAAACGAAAAGTTTGGAGAGTGGAAGTATGCAACATTTCATCATCTCTTGGAAGAAGATAAACACAAAGGTTATTGAAAGAAAAGAGACTTATTAATGATGACAACAAAAAAAGGCACAAAGAGATTAGTAATTAACAACCCCAAACAAACCAACATAGAACAAAAAAAAACTGTGTATTCGGGTAGATGAAAATTTATTGGAAAAGACATCAAAAAGACAAATAGAAAGTTGTTAGAAATCAAACTCAAATAACATTAGTAAAAACACAAATATATGTAACATGTTGTCCAATAATTAACTTTCAGATTAAAAAAGAATAAAAAACGAAAAGTTTGGAGAGTGGAAGTGTGCAACATTTCATCTTCTCTTGGAACAAGATAAACATAAAGGTTATTGAAAGAAAAGAGGCTTATTAATGATGAGAACATAAAGAGGTACATAGAAATTAGTAATTAACAACCCCAAACGAACCAACATAGAACAAAAAAAACTGTGTATTCGGGTAGATGAAACTTTTTTGGAAAAGACATCAAAAACACAAATAGAAAGTTGTTGGAAAACAAACTCAAATAACATTACTAAAAACACATATATATGTAACATGTTGTCCAATAATTAACTTTTAGATTAAAAAAGGATAAAAAACGAAAAGTTTGGAGCATGGAAGTTTGCAACATTTCATCCTCTCTTGGAAGAAGATAAACATAAAGGTTATTGAAAGAAAAGTGGCTTATTAATGATGAGAACAAAAAGATGCACACATAGATTAGTAATTAACAACCCCAAACTAACCAACATAGAACAAAAAAAACTGTGTATTCGGGTAGATGAAACTTTTTTCGAAAAGTTATCAAAAACACAAATAGAAAGTTGTTGGAAAACAAACGCAAATAACATTACTAAAAACAAATATATATATATATATATATATATATATATATATATATATATGTAACATGTTATCCAATAATTAATTTTGAGATTAAAAAAGAATAAAAAACGGAAAGTTTGGAGAGTGGAAGTATGCAACATTTCATCTTCGCTTGGAAGAAGATAAACATAAAGGTTATTGAAAGAAAAGTGCCTTATTAATGATGAGAACAAAAAGAGGCACACATAGATTAGTAATTAACAACCCCAAACTAACCAACATCTGTGTATTCGGGTAGATGAAACTTTGTTGGAAAAGACATCAAAAACACAAATACAAAGTTGTTGGAAAACAAACTCAAATAACATTACTAAAAATACATATTTATGTAACATGTTGTCCAATAATTAACTTTTAAATTAAAAAAGAATAAAAAGCGAAAAGTTTGGAGAGTGGAAGTATGCAACATTTAATCATCTCTTGGAAGAAGATAAACACAAAGGTTATTGAAAGAAATGAGGCTTATTAATGATGAGAACAAAAAGAGGCACATAGAGATTGGTAATTAACAACCCCAAACTAACAAACATAGAACAAAAAAAGAACTGTATATTCGGGTAGATGAAACTTTGTTGGAAAAGACATCAAAAAGACAAATAGAAAGTTGTTGGAAAACAAATGCAAATAACATTACTAAAAACACACACATATATATATATATATATATATATATATATATATATATATATATGTAACATGTTATCCAATAATTAACTTTGAGATTAGAAAAAAATAAAAAACGAAAAGTTTGGAGAGTGGAAGTATGCAACATTTCATCTTCTCTTGGAAGAAAATAAACAGAAAGGTTATTGAAAGAAAAGTGCCTTATTAATGATTAGAACAAAAAGAGGCACACAGAGATTAGTAATTAACAACCCCAAACTAACCAACATAGAACAAAAAAACCGTGTATTTGGGTAGATGAAACTTTGTTGGAAAAGACATCAAAAACACATATAGAAAGTTATTGGAAAACAAACTCAAATAACATTACTAAAAACACATATATATGTAACATGTTGTCCAATAATTAACTTTCAGATTAAAAAAGAATAAAAAACGAAAAGTTTAGAGAGTGGAAGTGTGTAACATTTCATCTTCTCTTGGAAGAACATAAACATAAAGGTTATTGAAAGAAAAGAGGCTTATTAATGATTAGGACAAAAAGAGGCACATAGAGATTGGTAATTAACTACCCCAAACTAACCAACATAGAACAAAAAAACTACTGTATATTCGGGTAGATGAACCTTTGTTGGAAAAGACATCAAAAACACAAATACAAAGTTGTTGGAAAACAAACTCAAATAACATTACTAAAAATACATATTTATGTAACATGTTGTCCAATAATTAACTTTTAAATTAAAAAAGAATAAAAAACGAAAAATTTGGAGAGTGGAAGTATGCAACATTTCATCATCTTTTGGAAGAAGATAAACATAAAGTTATTGAAAGAAAAGAGGCTTATTAATGATGAGAACAAAAAGAGGCACAAAGAGATTAGTAATTAACAACCCCAAACTAACCAACATAAAACATAAAAAATTGTTTATTCGGGTAGATGAAACTTTTTTGGAAAAAACATCAAAAAGACAAATAGAAAGTTGTTGGAAAACAAACTCAAATAACATTATTAAAAACACACACACACACACACATATATATATATATATATATATATATATATATGTATATGTAACATGTTATCCAATAATTAACTTTCAGATTAAAAAAGAATAAAAAACGAAAAGTTTGGAGAGTGGAAGTTTGCAACATTTCATCTTCTCTTGGAAGAAGATAAACATAAAGGTTATTGAAAGAAAAGTGACTTATTAATGATTAGAACAAAAAGAGGCACACAGAGATTAGTAATTAACAACCCCAAACTAACCAACATAGAACAAAAAAACCGTGTATTCGGGTAGATGAAACTTTGTTAGAAAAGACATCAAAAACACATATAGAAAGTTATTGGAAAACAAACTCAAATAACATTACTAAAAACACATATATATGTAACATGTTGTCCAATAATTAACTTTCAGATTAAAAAAGAATAAAAACCGAAAAGTTTGGAGAGTGGAAGTAAGCAACATTTCATCTTCTCTTAGAAGAACATAAACATAAATGTTATTGAAAGAAAAGTGGCTTATTAATGATGAGAACATAAAGAGGTATGTAGAGATTAGTAATTAACAACCCCAAACTAACCAACATAGAACAAAAAAAACTGTGTATTCGGGTAGATGAAACTTTTTTGGAAAAGTCATCAAAAACACATATAGAATGTTGTTGGAAAACAAACTCAAATAACATTACTAAAAACACATATATATGTAACATAATGTCCAATAATTAACTTTCAGATTAAAAAAGAATAAAAAACCAAAAGTTTAGAGAGTGGAAGTGTGTAACATTTCATCTTCTCTTGGAAGAAGATAAACATAAAGCTTATTGAAAGAAAAGAGGCTTATTAATGATGAGAACAAAAAGAGGCACAAATAGATTAGTAATTAAGAACCCCAAACTAACCGACATAGAACATAAAAAACTGTGTATTCGGGTAGATGAAACTTTGTTGGAAAAGACATCAAAAACACAAATAGAAAGTTGTTGGAAAACAAACTCAAATAACATTAATAAAAACACATATATATGTAACATGTTGTCCAATAATTAACTTTCAGATTAGAAAAGAATAAAAAACGAAAAGTTTGGAGAGTGGAAGTATGCAACATTTCATCATCTCTTGGAAGAAGATAAACACAAAGGTTATTGAAAGAAATGAGACTTATTAATGATGAGAACAAAAAGAGGCACATAGAGATTGGTAATTAACAACCCCAAACTAACAAACATAGAACAAAAAAACAACTGTATATTCGGGTAGATGAAACTTTGTTGGAAAAGACATCAAAAAGACAAATAGAAAGTTGTTGGAAAACAAACGCAAATAACATTACTAAAAACAAATATATATATATATATATATATATGTAACATGTTATCCAATAATTAACTTTGAGATTAGAAAAGAATAAAAAACGAAAAGTTTGGAGAGTGGAAGTATGCAACATTTCATCTTCTCTTGGAAGAAGATAAACATAAAGGTTATTGAAAGAAAAGTGCCTTATTTATGATTAGAACAAAAAGAGACACACAGAGATTAGTAATTAACAACCCAAGCTAACCAACATAGAACAAAAAAACCGTGTATTCGGGTAGATGAAACTTTGTTGGAAAAGACATCAAAAACACATATAGAAAGTTGTTGGAAAACAAACTCAAATAACATTATTAAAAACACATATATTTGTAACATGTTGTCCAATAATTAACTTTCAGATTAAAAAAGAATAAAAAACGAAAAGTTTGGAGTGTGGAAGTATGCAACATTTCATCTTCTCTTGGAAGAAGATAAACATAAAGCTTATTGAAAGAAAAGAGGCTTATTAATGATGAGAACAAAAAGAGACACAAAGAGATTAGTAATTAAGAACCCCAAACTTAACGACATAGAACATAAAAAACTGTGTATTCGGGTAGATGAAACTTTGTTGGAAAAGACATCAAAAACACAAATACAAAGTTGTTGGAAAACAAACTCAAATAACATTAGTAAAAACACAAATATATGTAACATGTTGTCCAATAATTAACTTTCAGATTAAAAAAGAATAAAAAACAAAAAGTTTCGAGAGTGGAAGTATGCAACATTTCATCTTCTCTTAGAAGAAGATAAACATAAACGTTATTGAAAGAAAAGTGGCTTATTAATGATGAGAACAAAAAGAGGCACAAAGAGATTAGTAATTAACAACCCCAAACAAACCATCATAGAACAAAAAAAAATTGTGTATTCGGGTAGATGAAACTTTGTTGGAAAAGACATCAAAAAGACAAATAGAAAGTTGTTGGAAAACAAACTCAAATAACATTAGTAAAAACACAAATATATGTAACATGTTGTCCAATAATTAACTTTCAGATTAAAAAAGAATAAAAAATGAAAAGTTTGGAGAGTGGAAGTAAGCAACATTTCATCTTCTCTTAGAAGAAGATAAACATAAATGTTATTGAAAGAAAAGTGGCTTATTAATGATGAGAACATAAAGAGGTACGTAGAGATTAGTAATTAACAACCCCAAACTAACCAACATAGAACAAAAAAAACTGTGTATTCGGGTAGATGACACTTTGTTGGAAAAGACATCAAAAAGACAAATAGAAAGTTGTTGGAAAACAAACGCAAATAACATTACTAAAAACAAATAAATAAATATATATATATATATATATATATATATATATATATATGTAACATGTTATCCAATAATTAACTTTGAGATTAGAAAAAAATAAAAAACGAAAAGTTTGGAGAGTGGAAGTATGCAACATTTCATCTTCTCTTGGAAGAAGATAAACATAAAGGTTATTGAAAGAAAAGTGCCTTATTAATGATTAGAACAAAAAGAGGCACACAGAGATTAGTAATTAACAACCCCAAACTAACCAACATAGAACAAAAAAACCGTGTATTCGGGTAGATTAAACTTTGTTGGAAAAGACATCAAAAACACATATGGAAAGTTGTTGGAAAACAAACTCAAATAACATTATGAATAACACATATATTTGTAACATGTTGTCCAATAATTAACTTTCAGATTAAAAAAGAATAAAAAACGAAAAGTTTGAAGTGTGGAAGTATGCAACATTTCATCTTCTTTGGAAGAAGATAAACATAAAGGTTATTGAAAGAAAAGTGACTTATTAATGATTAGAACAAAAAGAGGCACACAGAGATTAGTAATTAACAACCCCAAACTAACCAACATAAAACATAAAAAACTGTGTATTCGGGTAGATGAAACTTTTTTGGAAAAAACATCATAAAGACAAATAGAAAGTTGTTGGAAAACAAACTCAAATAACATTACTAAAAACACATATATATGTAACATGTTGTCCAATAATTAACTTTCAGATTAAAAAAGAATAAAAAACGAAAAGTTTAGAGAGTGGAAGTGTGTAACATTTCATCTTCTCTTGGAAGAAGATAAACATAAAGGTTATTGAAAGAAAAGAGGCTTATTAATGATGAGAACATAAAGAGGTACATAGAAATTAGTAATTAACAACCCCAAACTAACCAACATAGAACAAAAAAAACTGTGTATTCGGGTAGATGAAACTTTTTTGGAAAAGTCATCAAAAAGACAAATAGAAAGTTGTTGGAAAACAAACTCAAATAAGATTACTAAGAACACATATATATGTAACATGTTGTCCAATAATTAACTTTTAAATTAAAAAAGAATAAAAAACGAAAAGTTTAGAGAGTGGAAGTATGTAACATTTCATCTTCTCTTGGAAGAAGATCAACATAAAGGTTATTGAAAGAAAAGAGGCTTATTAATGATGAGAACAAAAAGAGGCACACAGAGATTAGTAATTAACAACCCCAAACTAACCAACATAGAACAAAAAAAACTGTGTATTCGGGTAGATGAAACTCTTTTGGAAAAAACATCAAAAAGACAAATAGAAAGTTGTTGGAAAACAAACTCAAATAACATTACTAAAAACACATAATTATATATATATATGTAACATGTTGTCAAATAATAAACTTTTAAATTAAAAAACAATAAAAAACGAAAATTTTGGAGAGTGGAAGTATGCAACATTTCATCTTCTCTTGGAAGAAGATAAACATAAAGGTTATTGAAAGAAATGAGGCTTATTAATGATGAGAACAAAAAGAGTCACATAGAGATTGGTAATTAACAACCCCAAACTAACAAATATAGAACAAAAAAACAACTGTATATTCGGGTAGATGAAACTTTGTTGGAAAAGACATCAAAAACACAAATACAAAGTTGTTGGAAAACAAACTCAAATAACATTACTAAAAATACATATTTATGTAACATGTTGTCAAATAATAAACCTTTAAATTAAAAAAAAATAAAAAACGAAAAGTTTGGAGAGTGGAAGTATGCAACATTTCATCTTCTCTTGGAAGAAGATAAACATAAAGGTTATTGAAAGAAAAGAGGATTATTAATGATGAGAACAAAAAGAGGGACATAGAGATTGGTAATTAACTACCCCAAACTAACCAACATAGAACAAAAAAACAACTGTATATTCGGGTAGATGAACCTTTGTAGGAAAAGACATCAAAAACACAAATACAAAGTTGTTGGAAAACAAACTCAAATAACATTACTAAAAATACATATTTATGTAACATGTTGTCCAATAATTAACATTTAAAATAAAAAAGAATAAAAAACGAAAAATTTGGAGAGTGGAAGTATGCAACATTTGATCATCTTTTGGAAGAAGATAAACATAAAGGTTATTGAAAGAAAAGAGGCTTATTAATGATGAGAACAAAAAGAGGCACAAAGAGATTAGTAATTAACAACCCCAAACTAACCAACATAAAACATAAAAAACTGTGTATTCGGGTAGATGAAACTTTTTTGGAAAAAACATCAAAAAGACAAATAGAAAGTTGTTGGAAATCAAACTCAAATAACATTACTAAAAACACACACACACACACACACATATATATATATATATATATATATATATATATATATATATATGTGTAACATGTTGTCCAATAATTAACTTTCAGTTTAAAAAAGAATAAAAAACGAAAAGTTTGGTGATGGAAGTATGCAACATTTCATCTTCTCTTGGAAGAAGATAAACATAAAGCTTATTGAAAGAAAAGAGGCTTATTAATGATGAGAACAAAAAGAGGCACAAAGAGATTAGTAATTAACAACCCCAAACAAACCATCATAGAACAAAAAAAAACTGTGTATTCGGGTAGATGAAACTTTGTTGGAAAAGACATCAAAAAGAGAAATAGAAAGTTGTTGGAAAACAAACTCAAATAGCATTAGTAAAAACACAAATATATGTAACATGTTGTCCAATAATTAACTTTCAGATTAAAAAAGAATAAAAAACGAAAAGTTTGGAGAGTGGAAGTAAGCAACACTTCATCTTCTCTTAGAAGAAGATAAACATAAATGTTATTGAAAGAAAAGTGGCCTATTAATGATGAGAACATAAAGAGGTACGTAGAGATTAGTAATTAACAACCCCAAACTAACCAACATAGAACAAAAAAAACTGTGTATTCAGGTAGATGACACTTTGTTGGAAAAGACATCAAAAAGACAAATAGAAAATTGTTGGAAAACAAACGCAAATAACATTACTAAAAACAAATATATATATATATATATATATATATATATATATATATATATATATATATATATA
>JBBPBQ010000002.1:23100805-23103305 GCA_037974755.1 Cicer yamashitae
AAAAGTTTGGAGAGTGGAAGTATGCAACATTTCATCTTCTCTTGGAAGAAGATAAACATAAAGGTTATTGAAAGAAAAGTGCCTTATTAATGATTAGAACAAAAAGAGGCACACAGAGATTAGTAATTAACAACCCCAAACTAACCAACATAGAACAAAAAAACCGTGTATTCGGGTAGATTAAACTTTGTTGGAAAAGACATCAAAAACACATATGGAAAGTTGTTGGAAAACAAACTCAAATAACATTATGAAAAACACATATATTTGTAACATGTTGTCCAATAATTAACTTTCACATTAAAAAAGAATAAAAAACGAAAAGTTTGGAGTGTGGAAGTATGCAACATTTCATCTTCTCTTGGAAGAAGATAAACATAAAAGTTATTGAAAGAAAAGTGACTTATTAATGATTAGAACAAAAAGAGGCACACAGAGATTAGTAATTAACAACCCCAAACTAACCAACATAGAACAAAAAAACCGTGTATTCGGGTAGATGAAACTTTGTTGGAAAAGACATCAAAAACACATATAGAATGTTATTGGAAAACAAACTCAAATAACATTACTAAAAACACATATATATGTAACATGTTGTCCAATAATTAACTTTCAGATTAAAAAAGAATAAAAAACGAAAAGTTTAGAGAGTGGAAGTGTGTAACATTTCATCTTCTCTTGGAAGATGATAAACATAAAGGTTATTGAAAGAAAAGAGGCTTATTAATGATGAGAACATAATGAGGTACATAGAAATTAGTAATTAACAACCCCAAACTAACCAACATAGAACAAAAAAAACTGTGTATTCGGGTAGATGAAACTTTTTTGGAAAAGTCATCTAAAACACAAATAGAAAGTTGTTGGAAAACAAACTCAAATAACATTACTAAAAACACATATATATGTAACATGTTGTCCAATAATTAAATTTTAGATTAAAAAAGAATAAAAAACGAAAAGTTTGGAGAGTGGAAGTATGCAACAATTCATCTTTTCTTGGAAGAAGATAAACATAAAGGTTATTGAAAGAAAAGCCGATTACTAATGACGAGGACAAAAAGAGGCACATAGAGATTGGTAATCAACAACCCCAAACTAACCAACATAGAACAAAAAAACAACTGTATATTCGGGTAGATGAAACTTTGTTGGAAAAGACATCAAAAACACAAATACAAAGTTGTTGGAAAACAAACTCGAATAACATTACTAAAAACACATATATATATGTAACATGTTGTCAAATAATAAACTTTTAAATTAAAAAAAATTAAAAAACGAAAAGTTTGGAGAGTGGAAGTATGCAACATTTCATCTTCTCTTGGAAGAAGATAAACATAAAGGTTATTGAAAGAAAAGAGGATTATTAATGATGAGAACAAAAAGAGGGACATAGAGATTGGTAATTAACTACCCCAAACTAACCAACATAGAACAAAAAAACAACTGTATATTCGGGTAGATGAACCTTTGTAGGAAAAGACATCAAAAACACAAATACAAAGTTGTTGGAAAACAAACTCAAATAACATTACTAAAAATACATATTTATGTAACATGTTGTCCAATAATTAACATTTAAAATAAAAAAGAATAAAAAACGAAAAATTTGGAGAGTGGAAGTATGCAACATTTCATCATCTTTTGGAAGAAGATAAACATAAAGCTTATTGAAAGAAAAGAGGCTTATTAATGATGAGAACAAAAAGAGGCACAAAGAGATTAGTAATTAAGAACCCCAAACGTACCGACATAGAACATAAAAAACTGTGTATTCGGGTATATGAAACTTTGTTGGAAAAGACATCAAAAACACAAATACAAAGTTGTTGGAAAACAAACTCAAATAACATTAGTAAAAACACAAATATATGTAACATGTCCAATAATTAACTTTCAGATTAAAAAAGAATAAAAAACAAAAAGTTTGGAGAGTGGAAGTATGCAACATTTCATCTTCTCTTAGAAGAAGATAAACATAAACGTTATTGAAAGAAAAGTGGCTTATTAATGATGAGAACAAAAAGAGGCACAAAGAGATTGGTAATTAACAACCCCAAACAAACCATCATAGAACAAAAAAAAACTGTGTATTCGGGTAGATGAAACTTTTTTGGAAAAGACATCAAAAAGAGAAATAGAAAGTTGTTGGAAAACAAACTCAAATAACATTAGTAAAAACACAAATATATGTAACATGTTGTCCAATAATTAACTTTCAGATTAAAAAAGAATAAAAAACGAAAAGTTTGGAGAGTGGAAGTAAGCAACACTTCATCTTCTCTTAGAAGAAGATAAACATAAATGTTATTGAAAGAAAAGTGGCCTATTAATGACGAGAACATAAAGAGGTACGTAGAGATTAGTAATTAACAACCCCAAACTAACCAACATAGAACAAAAAAAACTGTGTATTCGGGTAGATGACACTTTGTTGGAAAAGACATCAAAAAGACAAATAGAAAGTTGTTGGAAAACAAACGCAAATAACATT
>JBBPBQ010000002.1:23105805-23238311 GCA_037974755.1 Cicer yamashitae
TTTTAAAATAATTGAGTTATTTGGTAATTTTACACATATTAAAAAAAATATATAAATGAAAGAAATAATATTACTTTAATCAAATTATACTTGTTAACTATTTAATTCATAGTCAATATTATAATGTATACTAAAATATGAGAAATTATTCAAGTAATATTAATTAAACAATACAAATAAAAAATATATATTGAACATAAAAAAGTCAATTATTTTGAAACAAATTAGTTTTGTAGAAGTCAATTTTTTTTAGACAAAAAATATAAATTTAAAATGAAAATAAAAATAGAATTTCCTTCTGTTATATAAAAAAGAAAAAGAAATAGACAATTTTGCTACTCACAAGGAATTATTGCAAGTTACATCTCTTTCAATATTCAACCTTAATTTATCAGAATTTATAAATCAATATTAGAGTCCTTATATCAAACACTTATTGGTATCAATACTAACAACATAAAACAGGTACAAAATGATCATTGAAGTTTTCCACGACAATTGCTTTTGTAACTTCCTTATGTGGGACCAGGATTGTACTTCGCTACTTGGAATTTCAGCACTTCAAATGAGGAAGAATATGATTGAGGCATGTATATAATGCTTAGTCCACGTAACTTCATAGTTTGGATATTTATTGTTTACCACATAATATGACATAACTCATTTACTTGAAACATGTTAAAGGCTAGTGATACTGACATAAGGATATATCCATCAGAACTTCAAGACATAATGGGGACCACTCTAGCTTTTCGTGTAAAACTACAACCATCTTCAAAATAGTGTTCTGTTAATAAGTCATGGAGTGATGCTGCACTTATTGCTGCAATTAAGGAACAATTTCAAATTGAAGAGGTATTCAAACCACATATTGCCTTATTGTATCTTCTAATTGTAATAAATTATATATATTAAAAACTACACAACTTAAATTAATAGAAGTCCATTTTCAGAACACATCTAAAGGAGAACCGAGTCGTGAACTTCTTAGTCAATAAATACTATTTGACACTGTAAGTATATCTTACATGACTCTCTATAAGTGCATCATTTTGATAAATACATTCTGATTTCATAAATCTTTATGACAATAACCTAATTAATTCCTACAAACTTTATGAAATATGTAGCAATCATTATCAATGACTGGTGAAAACGATATTGAAAATGTTCAGTTAGCTACACCGGCTAAAAGGCCTCCAACTGATGACCAACAAGATAATAGGGGTAACATTTTAATAGGGGTAACATAAGTTACACAATTAGGCTATAAAATAACTCAAACTTTCATACTTTATAAATAATATATTACATTGTTGAAGTTTAGGCTATTGACTAGGTTTGAGAAACTCACATGACATACATTTGAGATTAAATTGTGGAAATCAATAAAATTTATATTTATAGTTATTTAATAATACAAATTTAATAATATAAATTTATTATAAACTTGTGAAACTACTCAAAATAGGAACATGTCATCAGCAACTTTTCCTCCATTGGGTAAAGTAAACTGAAAGTACTCATTTGTCAACTCACAAAAGCTGGCTTCTTGAAACACGTCATCAACAACTTTCCCTCCACAAAGCTGACTTCATATCTCTCTCCATCCCTCTTAACATTGTCACTAACAAAACAAATACCAGCAATAGTTGAATACCAGCAACTATGAGGTATATCAATGTTACTCATTATAACTCTTTTATTTTTTATTCTAATCAACCAACAAGCTCAAATAACTAATAAACTAAAGTTTAAGAGTTATATTATTTCTGCTAACAGCTGAACTGCAAACTACAAATTACAGCTTACAACTTTTGAAGCTCCAAATTCATATTGAGGGAAGAATAGAGTTGTTGTAAATCTGTGTGATACAAGGTTCGTAATGCTTTGTTCAATATCCTCGTTTATTGATAGAAAAGGGTTATTTATTTATTTATTAATTTTTAATTTTTATTTATATATGTAGCTAAATCTCATAAATAACAGATTGCATCTATAGCTTCAGCGTTTCATGGTCTAGCTCCTGTTAAAGGACTACCAAAAACGAAACAAACATCTAAATCAAGTCATACAGCACTAGAAAATCAAACTGTGTTGGATATTTTATGAACCAAACTGGTTCGTTTATTTTATAGAAAATCAAGTCATATTTTATTTTTCTTAACAATTAATATCAATTAATAATGGCAATTCAGTACAGTACGGTTCCCAAAATCAATATGGTTTGAAAATGTGAAGTTTAATGGCAATAATGTGTTTTGTCAAATATTGATAAAGTTTTTGGTTTAGCAATATCAAATATTTATTGTTCCTAAATTGGTTTAGCACTGTCAATGTAGTTTTTGGTAAGATTAAAACATATAATATTGCTTATCATTGATATAAATAAAATTTTAGATTTAACATGAAAAGAAAAAATTAACCTCCATCATGAAACGAAAATTAGCCTCCATCATGAAAAATAAAATTTAACATGAAACAATAATTTTTTTACCCAATCGAATGAATTGTAGATTAAAGGGATAATTTTTTTTTTTAAATTATTACTACTACAATGTTTATAATCATGTTGTGTCTTAGTCTAACCTTTTTTTTATTTTATATCTACATCATGCAGAAAATCATAAAAGATAATATGGATGATTACACTATTGTTAGAAAAATGAGAGCTACAAAAGCAAGACATAAAAGAAAAACTATATTGGACAAAAGAAGAGCAAAAAGGATCAAACTTGATTGTCTCTCTACTATGTCAAATCCCAATTCTGAATTAAATGTTATACATCATCATCAAAGAACTCCTTTTTCTGATATTACATTGGGTGTTAACAACAAAAGTTCAATATAGCTTAAAAATAGATGAGCAAATTGTGATCTTCCTTAAAATTATGAAAGCTGTGGAGGAGTAAAAGGGGGGAGTATTTTTTATTTACGGCTACGGTGACACAGGAAAAACATTTATGTGGCGAACGTTGGCTTCAAAAATACGTTCACAAAAGCAAATTATGTTGACAGTGGCCTCAAGTGGAATAGCATCACTATTGATACCAGGTGGGAGAACAGCACATTCAAAGTTTAAAATTCTTGTTCCTACACTAGAGTCGTCTACATGTAATATAGATAAATGTAGTGATCATGCAGAATTGCTGAAGCCAACCCAATTAATCATATGGGATGAAGCGCCTATGGCTCAAAAGTTTTGTTTTGAGGAACTTGAGAAAACATTGAAAGATATCATGAGTGAAACTAAGTTCAAAAATACTATCTTTGGAGGTAAGGTTGTAGTATTTGGTGGAGATTTTAGACAAATTTTACCGGTTATCCCAAGAGGAAGCCGATCAGATATTGTTAACGCAACAATTAACTCTTCCTATATTTGGGATCATTGTCAAGTGTTAAGACTCACAAAAAACATGTGTTTATTGCCAGCAATGCAAAGAGAAAATATGGATGAACTTAAACAATTTTCAGAATGGATCTTAAAATTAGGAGATGGGAAACTTTTAGAGCCTAGTGACGGTCATGCAGCAAATACAATTTTAGGAAAAAGTATTGGGAACTTGATATATATCCCACAAATGTATATGTCCCCTTCTCAATCACCTTGGCCTTTCAAGCTAATTAGGAGACAATTTCCCATAGTTGTTTCCTATGGTATGACAATCAACAAATCATAAGGACAATCATTGGACTACGTTGGGATATACATGCCAAAGCCAGTCTTTAGTCATGGTCAATTATATGTAGCTATTTCAAGAGTTAAAAGCAAGAATGGATTGAAGATCTTAATACATGACAAATATAAGCAAGCATCATATACAACAAACAATGTTGTATACAAAGAGGTTTTCCAATCTCTTTGATTTGTAAGTATATTATTTTCTTTAATTATTCCATATGCAAACTTAAAAAAAAAAAAAATACAACTACAGACATTGAAAGCATCTAAATGATCAACATAACCTATAAATTTAGATCATCACTCACTTAATCAACTTTTCAATTAGTTAAAAGGTTTTGCTCAATTATTTTGTAATTCAATATTGTACTTTAGACTAATCTATTGAGTATTCCATCATGGATATGCCACATTAATGCTTTACCATAGTATACATAAATCTAATTTAACAAATGTGATTAGTTTTATAGTAAAGAATACAATTATCAATTTAGATTTTTGTATGTGGATTTTTGCAATAGAAAGACAATTTTCAATCATTATTATTTTGCTGAGATGGATAGTCAACTAACATTGAACATGTTATAGAAAGAATATACTATAGAGAATGTAGTCCAACCATTAAAAGTTAAAGCATGTTGTTAACTCTATTTCTCACATTCTGTTATCTTATCAAACAATCAAAATACAATTTAAATTACATCATAAGATCGTATTAATTAACATGCAGATTATGTTACAGGGCTTTTGTGCAGATTATAACCCTTGATGCAAATTATGTTACAGGACTTTGGTGTAAATTATGACTCTTAATGCGAAAAAATACAAGAAATGAAGTCGTCTTTCGACATTACAAAAGTTATTGATGATACATTACTAATTAACATCAATATTCAACGATTGATAATGTATGGATGACATTTCTACTATAGATTTCTTTACATGTAAAACATATTTTAGTAAACTATGATTTATTATTAATTGTCTTAATCAATAGCATTCAAATTCTATTATTACGATGGTTTCATTGTAACTTGCATGTCCGTTGTCTTGAAAAATTGTTTTCTACAGATCAATATTATTTGGGATACTCCACAACAACCACAATACTATCACTAATAAATCTTCATGAAATTTTAACTCTCACAACCACAACTACATCATATATTATTTTGTTGTGATGTTAATTACTTTAAGTACAACTAATATATTAGTTTGGTAATTATCGACTATGGTAATTAACTTCATTTATTTTGTATTATTTATTATAAAAAATACTTAATTAAATAAAAATATATAAACGACGCACCACCCGTGCGATAGCACGGGTATTATACTAGTTTGTGTAAAAATTTGATTTTTTTTTTAAATAAACTTTTTTTTCTTTTTTTTTTTAAATTCCAATCTACCATTTTTTTTCTTTCAAATTATATATTAATCTATCTTACTTTTATAATAGTATAAAGTCGCATCTTCAAGATCCAACATGGGTGGTTATGCTTATAATTTTTATTTAGTTTTAGTAGAAGGTGGTATCCTGATAATGCAACTATACATTGTGTCTTTTTTTTTGGGTTAATTTAATATTAATAGAACTAAAAAATTAATAAAAATAATTAAAAAGATAAATTATTTATTAATCATTTAAATTAATACATTAAAATAAGAAATACATAAAATTATTGAGGTTGAGTAGAGGTGCCAGTAGTATTCGAGCAATGTCTTCGATTATGATTGGGTATCCGATGTAATATGTATTTGTTTGGTACTTTATTCATAATGTTCATTTTAGTCGACCCTTCTTATGTCTATGCATTTTATGATTGTGACACACCATATCAATTTCATACGTGAGCCAATATCCTTCATTAGGCATCAGTGCAAACTCTTCGTTGTAGACGTTTTGTACATTAACAACATTGTATACTTCATGTAGAAGCCCCTAATGGTTGTGGTTAATGTTAGAACATGAGTTATGCCATGTGAAAATTGCACATGTGAAATCTGATATTTTCCACAATCGCACCATTTTTTTACAAATGTCGACCTTGAATGGACCAATTGGTCTCTCCTATTTTGGATTAACCATCTCGTGCACAATGAAACAATAGTTGCTCCGATCGAATTGTATGACTTGGTGAGTATTGAACTTAATTATTTCATCTTCAATCCTCTTCATGCAAACTTATGAGACTCGACCAAATGCTAACATTGCTTCTAGTTGTTGTTCTCCCTTTTTCCAAATAGTTGTCTCCACATATAGTAGGTTGATTTGATCAAAGAAATGATTGAAAGTTGCATGTATTGAGTTAATTGATTCATTAAGGTTGGTTGTCATGTGACCCCATCGTCGACCTTTATCATACACTCGAATATATTTTCTCGGGGGTACTATCGACCCACCTTAAAGCCTCTCGGTCTCCAATGTCAATTTCTTTTTGGTAATATTTAAATGAAGACTCATTTAACTCATCCTATATTGACAAAACTAAAAAGTTATCAAATATGATTATAAAAAGTGGAATTTACTTTAATAAGAATGTATCATTATTCATATTTACAACTTTTTTTTCGAAGTTCCTTATCCTCGAACTCTCTAATGAAATTTTGAGCAATGTGTCGGATGCAGTACACATGCGTTGTTGGAGGATCTTGCTATCCATTAACTGTATTATTAAATGGACTTTTAATGGATTTGTGTATATGAAATAAAGTAAATGTTAACTTGTGGTGTCTATGCCTTCACAAATTTTTCAAAAAAAAAGCTTCACGCCCCACCTATCTCACCTTCCGTGAATGCAAAAGCAATGAGAAATTATTATTTTCGCATAGACCATTACCTTAGTTGAAATATGAAGGCCTAAAGCTCACATGCTTCATTTCCGTACAAACGAATACACCATAACTTTAGAAGATGTTTGTTTACTATTTGTTGTACGAGTTGTAGGTAAACAAGTTACTAGTTCCACTTGGGAGTTTGTGCAACAAAATTGCCAAAATTTGCTAGGCGCCATCCCATCAAGCGATCAAATGAAGGGCAAGACCCTTAAATTAAAATGACTTAAAAAGATGTTTTAAATGCTTGGTGAAGACTTGTCAGTTTTTGGAAAACAAGTAAACTATCAAGCATACATATCAAGTATAATTAATGACCTGTTAATGTTTGACAAATCCAACAACATAGTAAATTTTAATGTACTTGTCACTGTCGACTGATTCAGAAGATGTATCATAATACAATTAGGATTCTACGTGTTTAACAACACTTTATAAAAAATGTGCGTACTTCAAAACTCAATGTGTTGTCAATAGGTACATATAATCTTCTACTTGAGACTTGGGCCTAGTATGACTTACCATTCATCGCACCACTACTAGATCCTCTTCTAAAATTTTCATTTGCACAAAAGTAAATATCAAATTCTATTGAAAATTGCAATTACAAAACTACTTATTATGTTAGTAACATTCAAATATATTTTGATAGATGAAATGCTTGTGTTATGTGATTCACTAATGTTCCTCAAAATGACACCATTGAATACCAAACAAGAATCGATCACATGAGCGCGCCGACGATGTAACATATTCACTTTAATTTAATTTAATTTTTTGTATTTCTTATGCATCCACTCAAAACCTCTCATATACTAATTTGTTTGGAGGCCTTCCTTAAATCTCCAATACAATATTCCGAAGGACAGTGACACATGGAATGCACGCACCAATTTGATTTGTTTTTCATATAATAGTAATGCATTAATTATGACACCCTAAACTCCTATAATAAATATATTAATTGAAATATTGTTTTAGTTAATCGAGTTTAACTCACATCAAATAAAATATACAAGTTTTGCTATTTTTATGTTTTTTTGGTGGTTGGAATAATCTAAGTCTTTCAAGTAATAGTTGTCACTATCGTATGCATTTTGATGCGATCATTTGTTTTGATTTTCTAGTGGTTTGTAAAATCAAATCCTTCGAAGTTGCATTTTCCTCTTTTGTATGCATTTGATGCTATCAAAATCCTTTGAAGTTTGTAGTTTTTGGTTTTGTATGAATTTCATTGCTATCGAATTTTATGAAACTCTGGTGGATGGATATGTCAAATCCTTTGAAGTTGTAATTGTTACTTTATTACGAATTTTACAATTTAATCTAAGATATGAGAAACCTAAGCCTCTTAATCAATATATGTGTTGGTTTTCTTACTAATTGCCTTGAGCACATTTATTGTAATTGCACGTGTGCTACGAAAATATCACTATCACTAAGACAAATTATTCTCATTCATCTAATGGATAAAATTTGTGTTACTCCTCTAATCATAATGTCTCACTTTATCTTTTTTACTGATTGTCTTGTGCCATCGAGTGTCTTTGTATACGTTTTTCAAAAATATAACTATCATTAATGACAAATTGTTCTCATTCATTTATTGGATAAAATTTGTGCTTCGCTTTTATTATATTGTCATACTTGAGCCCATCCATTGTCTTTGTATCTGCGTGCTTTGAAAATATCACTAGCATTAAAGACAAATTATTCTGATACATTTATTGAATAAAATTTGTGTGCCGCTTTTGTCATCCAAAAATATTTCATAGACATTCATACACTCACACAACACATAAAAATAAATAAAGAGAAAGATGTGATAGATGTGATGTATTTGGATGTATACAAATACCATAGTTATTTATCATATTATCTCACTAATACTTATCATATTATTTCACCAATCTAATTGTCTTGAGCCACTTATTGTCTTTGCATGTGTGCTAGGAAAATATCACTATTATCTATGCATCTTCTATACATAATAATAATAAATAATAATAATAATAATAATAATAATAATAATAATAAAGCAAAGTTTGTTTTTGGGTAAGTTTAACAATTGTCACTTAATTAGAATGTTTAACCTAAACTAACTTTCTATAAGTAGAAATTATGCCATATTTCTTTCTTTATCCTATTTTTTATTTTTTAATTAATTGTGTATATTTTATGATTAATTAATTAATTGGTTATTAAAATAATTTATATGGTCACGGTTCATAAAATGGGTATGTGAATTTATGTTTCCAACAAAGTTGATTACTTGAGTAAAAAAGAAAATGTTGATTACTTCTTTTTTTTTTTTTACAGCAACAAAATTGATTACTTCCATAGATTTTGCTTTAAATTAATTACTTGATTTAGTTCATATTGGTACCTTGAGCCTTGAACTCTATAGATAATATACCACCGTTTCATTATTCTTTTTAAGTATTGCATTATAGTCTTTTTGAATGATTTATCAAAAGACTAAAAGGGATCACTGTATTACCAAAATTTCTTTTTACGCAATTTTTTGAATTGTTATTAATATGAAAGATAAATCTTATATTACCAATATGTTTTTGTTGTATACCAATGTAATTCATTTTTTTTTTATGACAATGTGATTCAATTTATTTTTTATAATACATGTTTGCAATTTATAAATAACAAGATTTGTGTGATGTACTACTTGACTATTACTCCCAGAAACTTGTTTTTGAAAGTTTTTAATTCTCAAATATCAATTCATGGAAATAGTATGGTAGCCTGTTTGTCTGTTGTGTCCAATGTTATTTTGAAATTCACATTGTTGTGATTGTGGAGGTTTTTTTTTTAACTATTCTCTCTATATTTTTTTTATTCACATACTAATATGTATTATATTTGTTAATGATTTTGTTGCTTTATTTTTATTTTGGTTGTCGGTGGTGTTGAGGATGATATATAGATGTAAGTGTTATGCAAGATTTGATGCCAAAGTTTACGACCCATGATGCCAAAGAGAAATAGGAAGACATGAATTTAATGCCATTTTTATATGAATGGCAATTTGATTATATTGTTTTATCATCCATTGAAAATATATAGCAACATAGTACTTTGTATTTTGTTATATACTGTGTTTATGTTAATGTTTGGTGCAGTACAAGAATGCAACGGTCCAAATCTTCATTCTTTATAATTCATTAACTGTCATATATCTTTCTCTAATTACACAACTTTTTTGATCGCTATTTTTGTAGATTGAATTATGCGGTACCTAAATTCAAAATTCTGAAGACCAAAAGATAAAGATGTAGAGACAAGTTGGAAGAGATGTGGACTTTTTTAATTTATATGTTTAGGGATGACAACCAACCAACCAACATATAGAGAGAAATGTCATGTTAATTTATAATTTTTTTAATATAAAATATCAATATATTAGGGATTTTTAAATCATATGCCTTAAAAATAATTGCATGTGTCCTATCACATTTTTCAATACTATCTTAGTAACCACTAACAATTTCATATTATAAATTATGAATATATAGGAACAACAATATTGATCAACAGGTAGTTCAAGAGCTTAGTAACATGCTTTATCAATACAATATACATGCTCAATCATTTAAAATGGCAAGAGTACGATTGCAAGATAATCAAGTGCATGATTTGAAACTACGCTTGATTTCTGAAAGATCATCTTATGGAAGATTGTATAACCAACAAACTGTGTCTGAAGTGGCTGCACTAATAGTTGGTGATGTGGATACAGGTTCAAAAAGAGATATTATAATGGAGACACAAAGTGGTAAACTAAAAAGGATTGACGAGTTCCATGCAAGTTATTTAGCATATCAATATCCTTTGCTATTCCCTTATGGTGAAGATGGTTATAGACCAAAAATTGCTCATAGAGAGACAGTAGGAACCAAGAGTGCTAAGCGGAATCGACTTACAATAGGAGAATGGCTTGCATATAGAATTATGTCAAGAGATCATGAAGCACAAACAATAATGAGATCAAGAAGATTACTCCAACAATTCTTGGTTGATGGATTCACAATGATGGAGGGACAAAACCTCAAGTGGTTGAGAAACAACCAATCAAAATTGCGAGTTGAAAAATATCGCAGTTTGAATGATAAACAGGAAAACAACCAAGTTCAAGGTTCAAATAGGGGCAAGAGAGTTGTGTTACCAGCAACATATGTCGGTAGTCGTCGTTACATGGATAACTTATACTTTGACGGTATGGCTATTTGTAGCTATGTTGAATTTCCTGACCTTTTTATTACATTTACATGTAATCCTAATTGGCCAGAAATCCAACGATTGTTGGCATCAAATCATTTAAAAGCTACTGATCGTTCAGACATAATTGTAAGGATATTTAAAATGAAGTTTGACGAGCTACTAGCAGATTTGACAAAGAAACAAGTTATTGGCAAAATACTTGGATGTAAGTATTCTTCTTAATATTTATAAATAGTTTATATGTTGTAAACTTATATGCTTATCATGTGATAAATGGAAAATTTACCTTTGTAGATATGTACACCATTGAATTTCAAAAGCGAGGTTTGCCACATGCCCATATCTTATTATTCCTTCATCCATCAACAAAATACCCAACACCAGATGATATTGACAAAATAATTTCAGTTGAAATTCCAGACCATGTCGGTGATCCAGAATTGTACAATTTGGTCAAATCACACATGATACATGGACCATGTGGTTTATCAAACCAAAAAGCACCGTGCACAAAAGATAGAAAATATACAAAGTTCTTTCCTAAAAAGTACCAAGATAGAACAATTGTTGATCAAGATGGATTTCCAGTGTATAGAAGAAGTCATAATACACGAACAATTGAGAAGAATGGCATTCATCTAGATAACCGGTTTGTTGTCCCATACAACCTAGGTTTGCTTCGTAAGTATCAAGCTCACATCAACATGGAATGGTGTAATCAAAGTACATCAATCAAGTACTTATTTAAGTACATCAACAAAGGTTGTGATAGATAGAATAACTGCAGTGATAGTGCCAAATGAATCATCTCCCGGAGAACCAGAAGTTGATGAGATTAAACAATATCTTGATTGTAGATATGTGTCACCCAGTGAAGCGTGTTGGAGAATCTTAGCTTTCCCAATACATGGAAGAAAACCGATTGTTGAAAGATTGTATTTCCACTTAGAAGGTGAACAATCAATTTATTATCATGATTATGAAAATATTAATAATGTTTTTGCAAAAACCATCAGTTACAGAATCCATGTTCACCTCATGGATGGAAGCAAATAAGGTATATCCTCAAGCTAGAGAATTAACATATAGCAAATCTGTGTCCAAGTTTGTATATGTTAAAAGTAAAAGATGTTGGAAACCACGGACTAAAGGGTATACAGTTGAAAGACTTATATGGGTTCCACCATGTACAGGAGAGTTTTATTATTTGAGAATGATGCTCACTCATGTCAAAGGCCCACAAAGTTATCAACAAATAAAGACAATTTCTAATTTTATTTATGATAGCTTTCAAGATGCATGTTTTGCAATGGGGTTGCTTGGAGATGATAAAGAATACATTGAAGCTATCAAAGAGGCACATAAATGGGGATCCGGATATTTCTTGCGGAAACTTTTTGTCACCATGCTCTTGGCAAGTACTATGAATCGACCAACTCATGTGTGGAATAAGAGTTGGCAATGGTTAGCAGATGGAATTTTATATGAGCAAAGAAGAATCTCAAACAACAAAGGTATATAATTAATTATCCAATTACTATATTTTATTATGATAATATTACTCCAACTAAAATAGTGGTCAATTGTTGTTTGCTGATACTAAATTATATTAGGAATAATATCTTAAAGTTATCATAGTAGAAACATATTTGATTTGCTGCACAAACTAAATGGTTTTTTTTTATTGAATTCATTCATTTGTTTTTATATGTTACCTTACAAAATTTACTATTCCCAATTCATTCTAAACATATATAAGCATCGTCATACCAAATTTAATTAGCTTTATCGATATCAAGATAAAATAGATCTCATGCTATTACTCCATCTATAATATAATTAAAAATTTCTATGTTATTAGATTTGATGCTAAATGATAAGGAGATTCAAAATTTAACCCTCGTGCAAATTGAGAAACATTTGCAAGATAACAGAAAGAGCTTAAAGGAATACAAGCCAATGCCATATCCAAAAGGATATGTGATGACACAATTGGGGAATAGACTCATTTATGAAGAACGTAACTACAATGTAGCAGAACAATTTCAAGAGTTTCAAACTTTGTACGCAACGCTTACAGGTTAGTTGACAATTGTTTTCAAATAAATTTGAATATGATTTTCATTCAATATTTTTAATTTTAATTATATTTGTTAAAAATAGATGAGCAAATTGTGATCTTCCTTAAAATCATGAAAGCTGTGGAGGAGCAAAAGGGGGAGTATTTTTTATTTACGGCTATGGTGGCACAGGAAAAACATTTATGTGGCGAACGTTGACTTCAAAAATACGTTCACGAAAACAAATTGTGTTGAAAGTGGCCTCAAGTGGAATAGCATCACTATTGCTACCAGGTGGGAGAACAGCACATTCAAAGTTTAAAATTCCTGTTCCTACACTAGAGTCGTCTACATGTAATATAGATAAATATAGTGATCATGTAGAATTACTAAAGGCAACCCAATTCATCATATGGGATGAAGTGCCTATGGCTCATAAGTTTTATTTTGAGGCACTTGATAAAACATTGAAAGATATCATGAGTGAAACTAAGTTCAAAAATACTATCTTTGGAGGCAAGGTTGTAGTATTTGGTGGAGATTTTAAGCAAATTTTACCGGTTATACCAAGAGGAAGCCGATCAGATATTGTTAATGCAACAATTAACTCTTCCTATATTTGGGATCATTGTCAAGTTTTAACACTCACGAAAAACATGCGTTTATTGCCAGCAATGCAAAGAGAAAATAAGGATGAACTTAAACAATTTTCAGAATGGATCTTAAAATTAGGAGATGGGAAGCTTTCAGAGCCTAATGACGGTCATGCAGAGATCCAAATACCAACAGAGTTGACAATCACTAACTTCAGCGATCCACTTCAAGCAATTGTTCAGAGCACATATCCAAATTTAATCCAAAATTACAAGAATGAAGATTTTTTTGCAATGTAGAGCAATTTTGGCATCAACAATAGAGATTGTTGATTCAATAAATGAATATGTGATGAGCTTAATACCAGGTATTATTATTATTATTATTATTATTATTATTATTATTATTATTATTATTATTATTATTATTATTATTATTATTATTATTACTATTATTATTATTATTATCATCATCATTATTATTATTATTATTATTATTAAACCTTTATTTATATAATTATATTTATTGAATTATGTGTATATCCAATTAATATCATTGCTTTATTGCACTAATTATAGGAGAAGAAAATGAGTATTTAAGTTCAGATTATGTTGATTGTTCAGAAAGTCATGGAAATGAATCTTTTGATATCCTTACACCTGAATTTTTGAGCATATTAACTACCTCAGGCCTTCCAAACCACAAAATAAAACTAAAAGTTGGAACTCCAATCATGCTTTTGCGCAATCTTGATCAATCTGAAGGTTTGTGTAATGGAACAAGACTTATTGTTACAAGACTTGCAAATCATGTGCTCGAAGCAAAGATAATTTCAGGAAAAAATATTGGGAACTTGATATATATCCCACGAATGTCTATGTCACCTTCTCAATCACCTTGACCTTTCAAGCTAATTAGGAGACAATTTCCTATAGTTGTTTCCTATGGTATGACAATCAACAAATCACAAGGAAAATCATTGGACTACGTTGGGATATACATGCCAAAGCCAGTCTTTAGTCATGGTCAATTATATGTAGCTATTTCAAGAGTTAAAAGCAAGAATGGGTTGAAGATCTTAATACATGACAAATATAAGCAAGCATCATATACAACAAACAATGTTGTATACAAAGAGGTTTTCCAATCTCTTTGATTTGTAAGTATATTATTTTCTTTAATTATTCCATATGCAGACTTAAAAAAAACTACAACTATAGACATTGAAAGCATCTAAATGATCAACATAACCTATAAATATATTTAGATCATCACTCACTTAATCAACTTTTCAATTACTTAAAAGGTCTAGTTCAATTATTTTGTAATTCCATATTGTACTTACTAATCTATTGAGTATTCTATCATAGATATGCCACATTAATGTTTTACCATAGTATACATAAATCTAATTTAACAAATGTGCTTAGTTTTATAGTAAAGAATACAATTATCAATTTTGATTTTTTTGTGGATTTTTGCAATAGAAAGACAATTTTCATTCATTATCATTTTGATGAGATGGATCGTCAACTAACATTGAACATGTTATAGAAACAATATACTTTAGAGAATGTAGTCCAACAATTAAAAGTTAAAGTAGATTGTTAACTCTATTTCTCACATTCTGTTATCTTATTAAACAATCAAAATACACTTGAAATTACATCATAAGATCATATTAATCAGGGCTTTGTTGCAGATTATGACCCTTGATGCGAAAAAATACAAGAAATGAAGTTGTCTTTCAACATTACAAAAGTTATTGATTATACATTACTAATTTAACATCAATATCCAACCTACAACGATTGATAATGTATGGATGACATTTCTACTATAGATTTCTTTACATGTAAAATATATTTTAGTAAACTATGATTTATTATTATATGTCTTAATCAATAGCATTCAAATTCGATTATTACGATGGTTTCATTGTAACTTGCATGTCCATTGTCTTGAATTTTTTTCTTCTACAAATCGATATTATTTGGGATACTCTATAACAACCACAACTAATAAATCTTCCACCCTATTAATCAATGCACTTTAAACCTAGTTTAAACCTTCCGTGTTCTCTAACCTCATGAAACCTTTCCTATTATCTAATCTCGTGAACACTTGCAAGTTGCACGTTAACTTCTGCACTTCCTGGTTTTCCTCTCAACTTCACGAAACCTTAGTTTTATCGCCACCATTTCAGGTTTGATTTCTTCCTGGTTTTCCTCTCAACTTCACGAAACCTTAGTTTTATCGCCACCATTTCAGGTTTGATTTTTGTTCATTAAATAATAAACTTTATTTGTGTAGAGATATCATGAATAATTTTTTATAATTTTCTACTATTATAATTTTTTTCATGTAATAACATCTTATTTGAGGAAACCTGCCTAGTATGGAAAAAAGTAAAAAAAAAATTACATGTAAAACTCATTTTTTTTAAGACTCTTTATCGTTTTGTTTTCTTTTGTTTGGAGACCACATGTGAACTCTTTTGGATAGATGTAATAAATTTGGTTGGTTGTAAGGTTAGATTACATATTTTACGTGTTCCATTTTATATAATATGGAGCTAAAAATAATAACAATAAACAAGAAAACAATAGTATAAGTAAAAAGTAAAGGACAATAGTATAAGTAAAAAAGTAAAGGACAATAGTATTATTTTAGTTTTATTTTATCTTAATATTTACCGTTATTTATTTTTAATGAAAGTAGTTATGGATAGTAGTTGGATGAATGTTAATCGTTTGAGTGAAATGTATAGGTGTGGAGAAATTTTTACAATTTGCTTTAAAAAAAACTTCCTAAACATGAAGGAAAGTTTTATTGTCCTTGTATTAATGTTTAAATGGAAATCGGTTACATTTTGAAGAAATAAGAAATCATCTTTTTTGTTATGGGATTTGCCAAAGTTATACAAAACGGATATGACATGATGATTTGTTAAACATGGCAAATGTATGAGTGTGACTAGTATGTCATGTCACATATGTTGAACATTGTAACAACGTTGATTCATCGATGCAAGTACGTAGTTTTTTAAAAGTTGTTATTGATTGTGTATTTTTATATTCGTATGATAAAAAATTATAAGTTGTTATTGATTGTATTTTTTTAATGTTCGTATGATAAAAAATTAAGATTCAGCTGATATTGATTGTGTTTTTTTTCTTCCAGATATTTGATGACTAGAGATCATTTCATTCGGATCAAATTAAAGAAGTTCGAAAACGTTGTGTTGATTTTATTTATAATTATTGAAGAAAATGACAATGCTAATATTTTGAATATTGTTACATTGTAATTTTGTTAATGGACATCTACGTTTTTTTTTTCCGTCTTGTCAAGATTAGTTAGAAATGGGAGACATCTTCTTTGTACTCTATATTTTGTATAAACATTTGATATTGTATATTTTAGTTATTAGATGGTTATAAAATTATGGTTGCAAGTACAAAACTCTAATTTGAAATTTAATACGAAATATTGTATATATGTATAGATCAGGAGCATAAAAACAAAATAAAAAATTTATTAAAAAAATAATTATTTTAACTCTATATATTAAGTCAGTTGATCAAAAGATCCGACTTAAAAATATGATTTGTTGAACTGAATTTATGATGTTTAAGTCGGTTAAGCTGAATCGACTTAACAGGACGAAGCTCAGTTAAGTCGGTTCATGAAACGAGTTAAAAAACAACATATTTTTTAAGTCGTTTGCTATTAACTCGGACACGGAACCGACTTAAAATGTACATTTTAACCGATTTAAAAAAGTAAAATTCTACTAGTACAACGATTGATAATGTATGGATGACATTTCTACTGTAGATTTCTTTACATGTAAAATATATTTTAGTAAACTATGATTTATTATTATATGTCTTAATCAATAGCATTCAAATTCTATTATTACGATGGTTTCATTGTAACTTGCATGTACATTGTCTTGAATTTTTTTTCTTCTACAAATCGATATTATTTGGGATACTCCATAACAACCACAACTAATAAATCTTCATGAAATTTTAACTCCCACAACCACAATCACATCATAAATTATTTTGTTGTGATGTTAATAACTTTAACTACAACTAATATATTAATTATTGTAACTATCAACTATGGTAATTAACTTTATTTATTTTATTTTATTTATTATAAAAAATACTTAATTAAATAAAAATATATAAACGACGCATCACCCGTGCTATCGCACGGGTTCCTAGTTAATATGAAAGATAAATCTTATATTACCAATATGTTTTTGTTGTATACCAATGTAATTCATTTTTTTTTATGACAATGTGATTCAATTTATTTTTTATAATACATGTTTGCAATTTATAAATAACAAGATTTGTGTTATGAACTACTTGACTATTACTCCCAGAAACTTGTTTTTGAAAGTTTTTAATTCTCAAATATCAATTCATGGAAATAGCATGGTAGCCTGTTTGTCTGTTGTCTCCAATGTTATTTTGAAATTAACATTGTTGTGATTGTGGAGGTTTTCTTTTTTTTTTTATTTTAACTATTCTCTCTATATATTTTTTATTCACATACTAATAAGTATTATATTTGTTAATGATTTCGTTGCTTTATTTTTATTTTGGTTGTCGGTGGTGTTGAGGATGATATATAGATGTAAGTGTTATGCAAGATTTGATGCCAAAGTTTACGACCCATGATGCCAAAGAGAAATAGGAAGACATGAATTTAATGCCATTTTTATATGAATGGCAATTTGATTATATTGTTTTATCATCCATTGAAAATATATAGCAACATAGTACTTTGTATTTTGTTATATACTGTGTTTATGTTAATGTTTGGTGCAGTACAAGAATGCAACGGTCCAAATCTTCATTCTTTATAATTCATTAACTGTCATATATCTTTCTTTAATTACACGACTTTTTTGATCGCTATTTTTTTAGATTGAATTATGCGGTACCTAAATTCAAAATTCTGAAGACCAAAAGATAAGATGTAGAAACAAGTTGGAGGAGGAGATTTATATATATTAATTTGTTGTAAATTTTATGTAAATGACCTTTGAAACTATGTTGAATAATAAAACAATATTTTCCTTCATTATTGAAACTACTTAAATATTAACTACTGTGTTTGTCTAATAAAAACAAAATAAATATAAATAACTATTGCTCTATGTTTTAGTAAAAAAGAAAAACTATTGTTCTATGTTAATTCTAATATACTGATTGATTTCTATTTCATCTACAAAATATATAAATATTCCTACTTTTTATCAATTACTTTAATTTGCTTATATATATATATATATGATATATCTTTGTACGCATTTTCAAAGAATAGGCGTTTCCATGTGTTTCACTTTTACTATTATATATGAATATTTAATATGTCATTTAATTATTACATTTTCATCAATTTAATAAATATCTCTTGCAATGCACGAGTTCTATGCTAGTAAATGATATCATCTATTGAATAACATTTATGTGTCAGTCTAATCTTATTATCTCACTTTATCTTTCTTAGTGATTATCTAAGTTCATTAATTGTTTTTATTAAGTTATTGTTAAGTTTTCATTATGGTATCTATATCTATTTTCTTCTGCATTTACTTATAATAAAGACAAAAAAATCACCAAATTTTTTAATTACAAATATGTCCTCTATATATATAAATTTGTTTTTTTTTTAATTCTTAACTTCTCAACTTTACTTCTTAAAAACACATCACGTTGGTTTTGCTAGTTACTACAAATTCATTAGTATTCAAGTTTCTTTTTCAAAGTTGGTTATTTGGTGTTAGTGGACACTTAAGAAAGAGCAAAAAAAAATTTCGTAACCCAATTCCTCAATCTCGCATTTCACTTATTTTATTTAAAATAAAAATAAAAAGTTATAAAAATTAGTTTTGATGATTGATATACGTTAGTATAATAGAGAAGCATATGACTTTAAGTTATTCATAAATTGCGTTAGTTTAGTTTTTTTTTTGAAAAAAT
This sequence comes from Cicer yamashitae, assembly GCA_037974755.1. NCBI lineage: Eukaryota > Viridiplantae > Streptophyta > Magnoliopsida > Fabales > Fabaceae > Cicer > Cicer yamashitae. Next base: position 23,125,221 of record JBBPBQ010000002.1, read on the forward strand.
AGGTTATTTAAGAAAAAGAAAAATACAGCTTTAATCTTGTTTATTAAATTATGAATGCGATCTTTTAAGTTTATTAAGTTTCTTAAATTATAAATAATAAGATTTAATCAAAATATCGTACAATAAGTTGACCGACTAAATTGAGCAAGTTAATGATATTGATATGAATCTACGTTTATTATCAAATTTAATGTTAAACATGAGTCTAAATGAATGTCTAGAAAAATAAAAAAATGTAAACTATTTATAAAGATTGATTATTGTTTTATGAAAAATTAATACGATGAATATATTATTGTTGTATTTTATAGACTTTATAATGATTATATACTTTTGATTGCACTAATCGTCGTTGAAAATAAGACAAAAATCTAATTATATAAATAAAATATAATTTAAAAATCCAATAAAAAAATATTAAAAAAATAAATGAAAATTGAGTTAAATTTAAAAGCGTATTTTTGTTTTAAAAAAATCCCCATAGGAGGAATAGGGTAACCAATGTAATGTAATTAATTAATTAAATAAATAAATTAAGAATAATGTAATTTAATGCGAATCAAATTTTAAAAAAATACAATGATAAATTATCAATTTATGAAATGTTGGTTAAAAAATCATTTGCTATTTAATAGAGAACATAAAGTAATAATAAAAAAGAAATCAATTTTAAACCTATGTAATATTTGTTAATTACTTTCACTTTTTTATGATTTAGCGTTTCCCATAAATTAAATAAAGAAAAGACAGTTGAGAAAAGGAAGATGCAAATGACGTGTGAAGCGTAGAAGTGCAATGCAAGGATGATAAATGATAAATGTTGTTACTCTCATTAAGCCAAATAATCCGAAAATCTGCATTTTGTGGCACCCATTTTCTTCTTCTCTCTAGCTTTCAGGTGTCAAACATGGATTTTCTCTCTTTCTTTTCCTTCTCTTTTTGAATTATTTGTTTTCATTTGGATTCATTATCATGTGATTATATAGTATTTTGACAAATTTCATGCATTTCACTGCAATATGATTTTCATTCTTTTTCTCGCTCTAATTTTCTTCATTTTACAAATTTCATTCATCATGCTTTTGAATACTCACAATTTGGAAAACCATTGATTGTGGTTACGGTAACTTCCTTATGATATGTGTAATTATTTTTACTTAGATTTGCTAAATTGCTATGTTGTGTCATACCTTACCGTGAATCATGCGGTATCAGTGTTGTGAGGCGATGTTGTTAGATATACTATTAGAGCAATAATAATTAGTTAGCTACATTCTTTTTCAAAAAAATTTTTCTAACTACCTTAAACCATATCTAATAGATGTGCTGTAATCCTTATCAATCAGAATTACAAAAATATCATCGACTATGTCTTTTGTTAATAATTCTGTGCACCAAATTGACCAACAGAAAGAACATTCCGAGACCAAATTAACTAATCAAAGAGACATTTGAGGATTAAACTAATAAACAATACACATTTAGAGAGGTTTTTAGATATTTGATACATTCAGGGACTATAATGATAGCGCCTCATACATTTGAGTACGAAATGGTTGTTTACTCTTCAAAATCATGTTACATAATGATAACTAGGGAACGGAAATAAAAGGATACATAATAAGCTATAGAGTTCTAGTAGGGTTAGGTATGGTTCTGGTTTAGTTTGTAATAGAAAAGGGAAGTGAAAATGTTTTAATGGTTGTGTGGTCACATAAGACAGCAATGGGATTATGACCGAATCAATTAGAGAGAAAATGAGAGTAATATATATAATGTGAAAGGATGATAATGTCTTGCCTTAGATGGTTTGGGCATATATGAAGAAGACCCATGAAAACTACCGAAAAGGAGTGTACATAATAAAATATAGAATTATCCAATAGTTAGAGGTAATGATAAAATGAACTATAAGCCAAACCATGAAGAAATATTTGAATTTAATTAATTTGTAGTTGACATGATTGATTAAAGGATATTATGGTATCTTTTGATCCATGTAGGTAATCCAAGAGCATCGTCAACTACTCCTTGTACCCTTCTTGTTTTGATATAAATTGAAATACAAAATTAACAGCTACCATGTATTAAATTGGAAGAGAAACTGCAAAATATGATATTTTCTTTCTCTTGTAATTTGCCTTGTTCATCAATACAGATTACCAGTTATGCAGTATCTGATTCTTTGATCTATCGGCATTGCTATAATACGTAGTAGTTATTAAAACAACTTCTGAGGCATATTATTAGATTTTTTTCACTATTTATGTTCAAGGTTCCTAAATATGGGACTCGCCCTGGGTTGTCTTCAAGTGGAACAGTCAACAGTAGCTATCAGAGAAGTTTTCGGGAAATATGATGATGTGCTTGAGCCTGGTTGCCACTGTGTCCCCTGGTGTATGGGCAATCAAATAGCTGGTTACCTTTCTTTGCGTGTGCAGCAGCTAGATGTTCAGTGTGAAACCAAGACAAAGGTTTGTTCTTGAAAACTAAAATGCATAACAAAGTTGAATGTATGTTGTTACCTGATTTTCTCTGCTTATCTACATCCCATCAGGACAATGTTTTTGTAACTGTCGTTGCATCTGTCCAATATCGAGCACTGGCAGAAAAGGCGGTGGATGCTTTTTACAGACTTACCAATACCCCAGGACAGATCCAAGCCTATGTCTTTGATGGTGTTGATTTGTAGTCTAAGTTCCTATACAAAGTTGAGTTCTTTCTTTGGATGTTTCTTCTGGATGAAAACTGATAAATTACCATTTCTTGTTTCAGTTATCCGGGCAACTATTCCGAAAATGGAATTAGATTCTTCTTTTGAACAGAAGAATGAAATTGCAAAAGCTGTTGAGGAAGAGCTTGAAAAGGTAATTCCTTTTCTCCTTTTATGTGTCAAGTAATAAGTTGTTAGCATCCATAAATTTTGGTTTTTCTCTTGCTGTGCATATGAAGGCGATGTCTGCTTATGGGTATGAGATAGTTCAGACTCTCATTGTGGATATTGAACCAGATGAGCATGTGAAGAAAGCCATGAATGAGATAAATGCGGGTACGCTTTCCACATTTGCATATATTTTTGGCTGAGCTCTTATTACTCTTATTTTAATAAAAGAAAATTGTCATGCATGTAAATGGAAGAAAAATTGTAAGACCGGCGATGTTGTATGAGATGAAATGTTTGGCAGTAAGAAACCAACATGAGAATAAAATAAGCGTAGCAGAGATGAGAATGTTGCGTTGGATGTGTGGAAAGACTGGACGAGATAGAATTAGGAATCACGTCATTAGAGAGAGAGTTGGGGTAATACTTATTGCAGAGAAAATGGTGGGTTAAATAGAGATATGATATATGACAGAACATTATGGCGTAGATTAAGTCTTGTTTTGAGCAAAAACATGTTATAGGCTTGACATTTTCTTTTGTGTTTTCTTTATCTTGTGTTTCAATCATTGCAAATAGCTTCAAGATTTAGGGCGGCTGCAAATGAGAAAGCTGAAGCAGAGAAGATTCTGCACATCAAAAGGGCAGAGGGAGATGCAGAATCAAAGTATCTAGCAGGGCTTGGAATAGCTCGTCAGCGTCAAGCCATAGTGGACGGACTGAGGGACAGTGTTCTAGCATTTGCGGAAAATGTCCCAGGGACATCATCAAAGGATGTCATGGACATGGTTCTTGTGACTCAATACTTTGACACATTGAAGGAGATCGGTGCATCCTCAAAATCCAATTCTGTTTTTGTTCCACACGGACCAGGTGCTGTAAAAGATATCGCTTCACAAGTCAGAGATGGTCTTCTCCAAGGGAATGCGGCTCTCCATGAAGTTTAAAATATCGTATCATCAAAATTTTGGGAATTTATTATTATTCTAAACATCGTAGAGTATCTATCAATTTTTTCTATCACTTCAAAGTTATAACTAGTTTGGGATGTTTACATGCCTTTCCATACCCAATTTCTCTGTGTTTATGTTGTTTCCCTTCTTGAGTTGTGAATAGACAATATAGCACTTCCTTTTTCTCTTCGGAAATAGAAATAAAGGTGTGCAAAAATGCTTCACTTATGGCTTGTTCTTTTCATTTTCATAGACGTAAAAGTACTTGTCCATAGATTTAATGATAGAAATTAGTATTTGAAAGAGTTTACTTAGAGTTCATTTGGATTATCTCATAACATAAGTATTTTGGAAGTGTTTGAAAGATAAGAGAGTTCATTTGAATTGCCCATAAGCTATTATGTGCTAGAAGCTTGTTAGCAACATGCCACAAACTTATGTGAGGCGCAAGAAACATTAATTGTGGCCCAAATCTGATTGATCTGTAACTTCCTATAATTATTATTGTTCGTGTTTGTAACTGTTTATGTCAGTTTTTCTTTGATGTAACTGCCCATGTGTGTCTACTTAAATAGAGTAGAGAATAGAAGTTTGGGTATTCAGTTATTTTATTTCAGATTGTTAGTGCAGGCTCACGCACAACCTGTGGATATTTGTTATAGTTTTGTTTCATTTCAATCCTCAATAAAACATCACCATTCTCTACAAAATCTTACATGGGGAAATGGGCATGCCACGATTTGATGGCAGCGGTGATGCCTATTGGTAGTTGATTTGTATTGAGAAGCATTTTGATGTCATTGGAACACCGGTGGGTGAAAATAGAAAAATGAAAAATACATATGTATGGGACACATTCTCAATGTGATAGCAGGTTATTTGATCGAGATATCTATCAAGAAGAAATTCTACTAAGGATATTTGGGACAAACTTGACGCATGATACATGCAAGAAGATGCAGCAAGAAATTTTTTGTTACTCATTTTAATAATTTTAAGATGGTTGGTAGTAGGTCTGTTATGGAACAAATGCATGAAATGTAAGGATTCTTTATAATTATAAATAGGCAAATGTTAACCTGTGTCTCAAGGCATTAGAGTTCTTTTTGTTTTTCTTTAAGAATACATTCACTAGTAAAATGTACTCAGTTTGCGACAATGAAAGCAATTTTCTTTCTTTCTTTTCTTATGTTCGTTTCCATTGTTTGTCATGATCTTCCTCATCATCTTGATTCATTTTATCATTAGACTTATTAGATTTTCCATCCAATATAACATGAACTTTCTCTTTAGTAAATTGATCCTTAGTATCATCTTGTTTCGGATACTCTTCTTCTAATCAATGGTGATTTTCCAATAGATCAAGATAAATATCTTCCTTTTTATGTTTCGTATTTCTTTTGAATTATTTCTATGAACCAGGGAGTTTATCAATTGTTGAATAAACTCTTCACTCATGGAAATAATTTAAAAGGAGTATAAAATATAAAAAAGAGGATATTTATCTTGATCTATTGAAAAATCACATCGATTAGAAGAAGAGTATAGGAAACAAGATAATATTAAGGACCAATATACTCATGAGAAAGTTCATGTTATATTGGATGGAAAATCTAGTAAGTCTAATAATAAAATGGATGAAGATGACAAGAAAGATGGTGACAAAAGCAATGGAAATGAAAGGAAGTTGTTTTCATTGTCACAAACCTGGACGTTTTAAGAGTCTATGTATTCTTGGAGAAGAACAAAAAGAGGAAAACTAATACACAAAAGGATGATTCTGTTGCATAGAAGTTACTTCTAAAAGTTATCTTCTCTTAAAGATGCGTATCGTTTTACCAATATTTTGTATTTGGTTTTATATAGTTTGTTGAATGTTGTATTTTACAATATAAGACTGATTTATTTTTGTTATACTATTGATATTAAATGGTTATGAAAGTTAGTGCTTAAATTCTTCATGAATCTTTTTTCTTTTTGACTCAATTCTTCATGAATCTTTATCATCATAAAATATATTGGATTTGCATTCATTAAATTGTTTTTATAAAATAATTTAACATCTATGTATGCTTATTGTTATTTAATTTCTATTTGAAAATATTAGCAAAAAGTTTATTGGAATCCAAAGTTAATTATTATAGAAATTAATGGTGTTGAATTTGATATGCGACAAGTATGTTTTATGATACCTTTAAAATTTGTATCTAAATGATGATAAGACTTATTTTATAGAATTGAAATTAATTCTACAGATTTAAATTTGATTTTATTATAATTTACATGTATGACCCAGACCCATCTTGTAAATAAAAAGTAGATTATGGTAATATCTTATGATCATGCTTGATGTTGCTTATGACAATTTTGTTATCATGTATATAGTTATATTTAATTTATTGGATGAATGATGTCTGGTATATATTGAAATGAAAGTAGAACTTTAAAGTGTAATAATTGTTAAATATTTAATAGCAAAAGTAAAATGATTTAAAAATGACTAAGTGTGATGGTTTTGTGATAGTTGGTTAAAACTACAAAAAAATATATATAAAAGGCTGAATTATGTGAAAGATTGAATATTTAAATTTTATAAAATTGAAATAAATCATGCAATTCTTTAACAAAATGATTGACAAGGATATGATGTTGAAGATATTTTTAAGGATGTGATAGCTCATATTTAATTATTAATCACCTATTATAGAACCCAACTCATATTTGAGTATAATCAAGTTTTGAGTTAAATAGCCAAAGTATTGTTATACTGGAAATTCGAAATTGCAGAATTCGAGTACTAAGAACAAATCGAATGAAGTAGGTTTTATGTCTAATAACTTAAGGTTTTTTTAGTTGATGCGCTCGAAATGAGGGATTGAATAAGATAGTTCGAATTAGACAAAATAATACTTGAAAAGAAGGCAGGGGCTCAAATTCGAAGGAGAAAAATAATACAACATTTATAAAAGTTGTCAAACAAGGTTAAGGCAGGGGCTAACTTAAGTGAATATTTCTAGCAGTTTTTTACTACTTGTCTATATTTACCCATACTTTGTTGGATTATCAACTTTGTTGGCTGTTCGAAAAATATATTTACCCATACTTAAGCAATAAAATCTTTATTTTCTACTATGTTTTTGAATGAATTTAATTTTTGCATTTGTATTATGTTATTCTTAGTTAATTGATTCATGTTATTTAGTACAACTTTGCATTTTTACACAAAAGTTTGAATGTATTGTTTCATGAACATAACTTAGACTAGTAAATCTATCAACTTAGAATCCTTTAAGGATTTAATTCAAATTCTAGATTGATCGTCGAATTCATTTTTTGAAGTGATAAAATTTTACAGTCAACAATTACAGTATTAGAGTGATTGAAGTACTTGTATCATAAGAATAAATGTGGTAGGATGAGATTGTCCTCTTAATATACATAACATATATTTGTTAAAATACTTATTGATGCATTTCTTATATAGTCTACCTATATGTGAATGAAGTGGAACTGTTTCATAGAATTCAAGGGCTTGAAACTTAAACTCTCGTGAAAATTATTATCAAATGTGTCATAATTATAATTCTTTAAAAAGTACCGAGATTATATGTGTGAGTTATGCACATTTGTTTAAATGAATAGTTGATTCAAAGTTTGTCTATCAGTATCTATTCATGATAAGTGAAATTCATAATTTACTAAGTAGAGGTTCAAATCGTAAAATATCATTATCTAAAATCATGATTTTTTTAGAAATATGAAATTAAATATATTTTTAGAAATAGCAGACGATTGCAAGAAAATTTTGAAAATATATGTTTGGAAAATTGTATGTTTGTATTGGTTAAATAAATGCAACCTTGTTAAATGGATAGAAGAACATGGGTGGCTGGCTAGGTATGCATGCCTCAAAAGTTTCATGTAAACTACTATTGAAAATAATTTTGTTGTGTTTGTGAAAATCACGTCAAAAGATTTTCTACATCCAATACTAACAATTATTATATTTTTTTATTTTAGTTTTTTTTTTAGCATCTCCACAACAAAAGATTTTATTTAAACAAAGTTCTGATTAATGTTTATCTTGTGATGACCGATATTGATACTACTGCAGGAAATTTGTTGATTCGTCTAAATAGATCTCGTATGTGTAGAACACTCCCTCATAATTTTACGATGAGACATTTTATTTAAATAAAACTTTATCTTTTAAAAGTCTAAAACTATCGATTACTTTAATGACCCTAAACGAGATAACTAATAATCTCAATGCTTATTAAGGGAAATTACTCACATTAAAGATGGTCTTGTAACAAGTCATAGTTTCTTTATGGCTGGGGACTTAAGGGGATGTGTACCCTCATGTGTAGGTCGACAAAGATAGCCCAAAGATATAATTATGACCATAGATGAATGACCGTGATTATCTGCCTTTATATAATGTTGTGTGTTCCAAGAAAGTATCCATTTTTTTTGGAATAATTCAGAAAGTATCAAATTTTCATAAATAACATTCAATTAATATTTATAAAAAAGGTTTATGTTACTAGAACAATAATAAAAGGATTCCCTTATCTACTTTTAGGAATTGATACCACCTAAACTTTGTCTAAAAAAAGGCAATGAAAATGAGTCTATCAATGGAGGCGAGAGAAAAGAAAATGGGTGGGGGTTGCATTTGAAATTATAGACTGAGAAATAAATTTAACTGGGTTGTGGTAACTTGTAAAAGTTGTTTATAAACAAAAATGACTACATGCATTACGTTATTCTATTAAAAAAATATTGTTGTCACATTTAATTTATACAATTCTAATATAAAAAAAATTAAGTCTATTTATTTAAATTATTTTTAATGACTAATAAATTAGAACATTAAAAATGTGATAAATTAGGTGAGTTTTAGAATGTCCAAGGAAAATTATAGGTAAGATACTCGATTACAACTAATTGAAATCAGTCACATGTTGTAAACTAATTTTTTTTGAAAAATTTTAAATTTGACATAGTTAGTGGAATACACATCAATGATACTTAGCGAAATAAACATGACTAGTTTTAATTGATTGTGGGTAACTTATCCAATATTTCCAAATGCAACTTAGACCTCACTATCATCCCAGAATATAAACAAATATGGGCAGTATTGCCTCTGAGCATGTTAAGGATATGCGACTGCACAGAGTCCCAAATTTTTAGGAGTACAAAAAGAATTATAGTATAAAAAAAGTAGTATAACAAATAAATTTAATTTATATACACGGTCAATACAAAGAATTTGTACACACACTATGAGTCAATCATTGATAATATAAACATTTTTACACTGATAATGTATATCAATTAAACTCATAAAAAATATATATTAAAAAAATATCAAAGTTTGAGTGATTTAAAGTTGTTTCTTCTTAAACTCTAAGTCAAAAATTCTAAATTTATAAATTTTTGAATCCTATGGTTGAATATGTACAAAAAATGATGGTATTTTTTTTACCTTTATACCAAAATTAGAACTTTAGAAAGCAAACAAAATTGTTTATCTCAATTATCCTACTATTGTTACTCTTTGATCCCTCAAATTTGTGAAGAACAAAAAATCACATTATTTTTCATAAGAATCTCATTTACCAACAACGGTTCGTTCTACTCGCATCTCAAAAAAAAATTATTTTGTTGAGATGATTGCTGAATGGAATTTTGTCATACAAAAGCATGTTGATCACACATCAAACATAATGAAAGTTATTATCATTGTATGAGTAATAAAAATAAAGAATTTGTATTAAAAAATGGCATCAAATTCAAACTTCACACAGACACAAATTCTCAAGGACGGCCCTGAATATGGGTTAAAGAAAGTTGAAGTATTTAGTCTAAATTTTGAACTAAATATATCAATTTTCTTTGACCAATATTTTTTATATTTTGCAACGGAATAATATTAAATTAATGGTAATTAGATCTTAGACTCGTGCGATGCACTAGATAATTTTATTTAAAGAGTAACGATTAAAGTTTTTGAACAAAATTATATACTGAAATTTATAAAATTGAATAACTAAAAATATAAAAATCAATTTATGTAAAGTTAATATATTAAAACGTTACATAATAGAGTATAAAATACTACACAATATTTATTTTCTATGTATTTTAAAAGAATTCAATATTTTTGCATCTCTATAAGATATATATAAAAGATTAACATAAAAAATTAAAAATATACATTTATTAGACTTAATATTGTTAGAGCTTTCTTGTGATAACGTGTTGTGAAAAATCAAATTAAGGGTAAAGTTATATATTTTCTATTACAATGTGAACTTTATTTACTTTGAACGTTTGAATAAATGAATATTAATGAACATTTACTAAGGTATTCACAACTAATTTGGAGAGAGTAGTTTACTAGCTGGTGGGGTCATTACGTAACTTTTCTCTTTCTTCTATTATATTCTTTAATTAATTTCTTCACTGTTCTAAATTTTCCCCATGCACCACAAATTGAGAATGGATTGTGTTTTACTTTTTAGTTCTTAAAAACTATTTTGTAAATTAAATTTTAAAAATTATTTTTAAGAGAAAAAGCAAAATAAAAATTGTTTGATAATTTTATTTTTGAAACTATTTTAGAGTTGAGAAAATGAAAAAAATTGCTTGGTACTTTTTGTTTTCATAATATATTTGTAAAACTAAAAAGTACAAAATTTGTTTGATATACATATTTTTAAGGACAACAAACTAGTGAAAGTGTTTAAAACTTAATAATTGCACAATTCACTATCAATGATATAATTTTCAATTATGAATCAAATTTGTAATGTTAGAAACTAGTGAAAAACAAAATTTTAACTCAACAAATCAAAGCAAGATATTGCTTCAATACACAAAATAGTAAATTCACCATCAAACTCTAAATTATATAAAATTGACAGAGAAAATTACAGATCAATTTATACGGATTCATCTACTTTGTCCTCGCGTGTGGAGTACGTCTAGTCCCTATTCAAAGAATGAGAGTTTCTTTATTTATTTCGATGATTTATTTCGATTTCGAGGGTTTACAAGATCCTTCAGCAATTATTACATCAATATACACCAATTTCTTCTTCCTAAACGCTTAGGATCCAGATTCTTGGAACAATCCTCCATTTTAATATGAATCTTATCTTCAAGAAGAAGAACCTCTCTTAACTCCTAGAAAGATAATCCCTAGAGAAACTACCTCTCTTGTCAAAACTAAAGATTTCTCATCTTAAACACTTCAACGCAAGATCAATCGATATCCCCTCGATGATTTACGTTTGAAATACACACCCCAAGAAAAATATCCCCTCTATGTTGTTTCTCGCACAAAACTTCGATTGTAAACCTTATTTGAATAAGAAATAGTTTTCAATCTATATTATGATCTTAAATGCATGAAGTTTTTAGAATGAGTGATAATATTCTTGCAGTTCAAAAGGTTTAAGATTGTTTATATATGATGCATGAAAAGATTGGCAAAAAAAATTTTTGAATCCTACTGCAGTGTAAATGGATTCACACAGTAGTGAGCCGATTCACAAAATCTATTGTTTTGTGGTGAGTCGATTCTCAAGTCTAGAACATCAAAAACTGAGGTTTTGACATATGTGTTGATTCATAAGCTTATAAGTCGACTTACAAAGTTAAAAATCACTTAGGAACAATTTTTATTGTATTTCAAATTGTACCAATAGGATATAATTATGCAACAAAATTTATACATGCTAAAATATGATTTTACATAAACTCATTCTAATTCAAATGACATTTGCAAGAGATGGAGAATAAGAATCAAAAAATCTAGATTAAACAAGTTTTGACATCACTCATAACACTAAGTCTAATCTAAGTTTAAGTCTAGGAGGTAACGAATGAAACAAGTTACGAGGAGTTCATTCCTGAAACTCAGGAGAACCAAGGTGATAGTTTTTTCACTCTTACTCAAACCCTTGTGAATCATGATAATCAAGGTGAGCAGGGCAAACTTAGATGTGTTAGGATTGCAAAATGCTCTCAATGTGGTGATGGATTTACTAAGCATATGTCTAAAAAATAGAGGAAACAACTCAAGATCCACCAAGCCAAAAGTGTTGGTTGCAACTACAGCACTAGGGTAGCTTCAAAACTCAATTACCAATGAAGTTCCTTTTCTAGAACATTAGGGGGTTGAGCAACACTGATTCTCAGCTAGCCTTACAGAATTTATGCATCATGCATAACCCAGATTTCCTTTTTGTGTCTAAACCTATGGTTAACTTTTATTATATTTATGTTTTGTTTTGTAGAAGCTAAGCATTATAACGAAATTAAGTTTTTTTTTTTTATGGTTTGTAAATTAAGTGGTGTTTTAACTAATATAACTTTTAAAAGTAACATTAAACACGAACATTTTCATGAAAAAGTAGCTCTAACACAGTTTTGAAAAACATATTTTGTTTTTTGTGATTCATTTAATAAAAATGGGATGTAGAGAAAAGTACAAGAATTGAAAGATAATTTAGTAATAAAAATAACGCTTAAATATTTGATTTGTCTATGTAAGTTTGCGTTTTTCTCATTCTCGTCTCTGTAAGTTTTTTTTCTTCAATTTAAACCCTGTAAGTTCTATTTAGTTTTAAAATTATCTCTAGTGGTGATGCGATGATAGAGAAAGGAGGAGAGAAAAGAGTGAGAACCCTAATCCCAAACTTAATTTCTGATTTTAGATAGAGGGACTAAAACATAACACTTTCAATTCAATTTCATTTCTTTTTTAATAAATTTAATTACTTAATTGCATTTTTTTAATTATTTAATTTATTTCATTTAATTAATAATAATCATTCATCAAACTACATGTTACTCCTCTATTTGCCACATAAGTTTTTTTTAATAGCAACTAACATGGATGATTTTAAAACTAAATTGAATTTACAGGATTTAAATTGAAGGAAAAAAATTTACAAGGACAAAAACGAGAAAGACACGAATGTACATGAATCAAATATTTAAGCCTAAAAATAATGACTAAAGAATCATTTTGGTTCTTAAATATGTGAGACTTTGTCACTATAATTTTTAAATACATTAAAATTGAAAATACATTCCTAATATCTTTTTTGTTAGAAACTTATAAATTAAATTGACTAACAAAAACACATTTGAAAATTAAATTAATTAAAGACATATTCGGTAGCTAAAATGAGTAACAAAAGACATTTAAGTATATTTTTATAAATATTATTATATTCAAAGACAATTATAAAAGTATCTCACATTTTGATGACTATCTACTTAAGAAAAATAATTAAATTTTATATTACGAGGTTTGCTTTTATATAAGTAAACCAACCGAGACTCATTGATGTCCATAATTATATTGTATTGTTAAGAACTCATCTTTTATAGATTAATATTCTACTAGAAGAAAACTAGGGGTATGTTTGATCTCCTTCTCAAAAACACTTTTTCAGTTTTTATAAAATTGAAAAGATTTGATTGGTAAATCAATTTTAGAAATGTATTTTTTTTAAATTGTTTTCATTTTATTGACTAAAAATCAGAAAGATGTTTTAGTTTTAAGTTTCAGTGTTTTTCTTCAGGCAAATTCTAACATTTAATAAAAAAATCAATTTTAATAAAAAAAAATCAATTTTAATAAAAAATTAAATTTTAACGATCACAGACGTCGTCTAAGACGTAAACGCTAATAATTGTTTTTATTTTTTATGACTTAAATAGTACTTAAATAATATCAATTCGATAACAATACATAAAAATAAATATGTATCTTGCATTGAATCGATATCAATAAGATCACCGTCATATTCATAAAGATGAGGAGAGTTACAAACTATTATATCTGAACAATATTGTTGAACGTCATTAAAAATTTTGAAAATTTTAAAAAATAGACAAATAATACCCTTATATTGAATGGCGTTAGGAAAATTAGTTTGTTCCGTCAATGACGTTAATGTGAACGTTAACGACTTACATTGCGAGATCAATTGTTAGTCAACTCAATGTTTGTTCCGTCAATAATGTTGATGTGAACGTTAACGGCTTACATTGCGAAATCAGTTGTTAGTAAACTCGATGTTGTGTCAGATGGACTAAATTGTCTGATTTTGTAAACCAATTTAAAACTCAATTTTTTTAAAAAACTAAAACCTACCATCAAATCACTTATCTTAATCACAAGTAACAAATAAACACATACCATTAATATTAAAACTAAACAAAGAAAAACAAACAACTACATTGAAAACGAAATCTCTAAATTGATAAACATTAAAATGCATGCACAACAATGAACAAGTTACTCAAATAAAAGATCACTAACCAAAATATTAATATAATATTAGTCATAAAAACAGAAAATTATTTATTTGAACACATAGTAAAGGAGGAGAAGAAACGAATATGTGCGAATGATGAAAAGACATACAGAGTACTATTTGGCAACAGTCATTTCGTGTGCTTATAATTTTTATCACTGACTTACAATGTTTTTTAATAAATTTTACTTTTGTAATTTAAAATAAAAACATGTATACATTACAATTGATTTATGTTAAAATAAGAATGTGAAAGATCAGCCATTTTCTCTTTAAAAAAATAAAATAAAATGTCTTTCTTTTAATACAACACTCGACCTTTCTCTGCCGTATATGTATAAAATGTTATATCGATAAAATTTTTGTTGTTATTTTTCACTATTTTCAATCTCATTCACAAAACACAAAAATTGGATTACCAAACAAGTTTTATTTTGATTTTGTTCTTTAAATCTTTTTTAAAATTGATATATATAAATACCAAAACTCAATCAATCAGACTCCAGATATTCACTTTTGATATTGATAAGTACCAACAACCAAACAAATATTATAAAAGGAAATACCATAAATCAGAGCTTCGATATACACTCATCCACATTCATATTGCATGACTATCACCTTCCATGCTCAAAAACTTACTCAAAGGTGCATCTAAATCAATGAGGTTCAGGTGGATTTGTTGAATAACTACAAATTTGAAAATTGTCCTGTGCTTATTGATTTTGCACCCTGAACCAACCATTACATTAAGAAATTAACAGCTCCAAAATGAAGGTCCAAAGGTTCAATGGGAAAGTGAAACACTACCACTAAACTTATTGCCTACATCACCCGACAAACAGCTATCAATCACAAAATCACCACATTTAAGGCTTCAAGGCCAACGCAAGACCAACCTTTGCACTCTTTTGAATGGCCACGGTATCAACTTCCCCAACGAGAGAGATACGTGTTCTTGGATTCCAGTCATGCTGGATCAGAGCACTTGCCCTTCCGTAATTGTTCACCCGAGCTTTCAACAAGGTTATGGGGTCAAGAGCATGTTGTGTGCCGATAGTGAGTACATTCTCGTTGCTGGAAAAGCTACGTGAAAGCTCCGCCCCAACAACAGTGTTAGTCAGTGGGCTTACAACATGGTAATACGAAGCATTAAGGTTGTCACCTTTATCATTGCTGCATTCATCAACAGAAAAAACACAGAAGAAAATAAATCAGTAGACCAATTCAAGTTGTACAAGAACATAGATAACCCAACCTGAAATTGATATAGCTTTAAGACAACTACTTACATAGTTAGAGATGCAATAAGGTCAGCGTGAGTAACATTCAACCCTGCATTGTATTTGATAAAGTTGCCAGACGCAGTATCAAAGGAAACATCTGAACCGACAGAAACCAAATTATTGCCAATCACGCTAGAGAAATTAACAATGGGACTTGCTGTCAACCCAATACTAGTATTGATCCCAACATACTCATGCTGGTACTGTAGTTCCACCTATTAAAAACCAGAGAGAGATTATACAATCATAATTCAGGATAACTAGGAAATATCAAGTATCAACAATTCAATATTTGCATTTAGTGAATACAATAAAAATTTTAATAAAAGTAATAGCTTACAAAATAGAACAAAGGAAAATGCTTGTTACCTTGGCAGAATTTTGATCTGGAAAAATGAAGCTAAAAATTGTCTTGAGTCCAGGTGCAGGTTCGTCCACAGTAATTGTTGTGAGTAGCTGAAGAGTATTCAGTCAGATATAACTCATAAGACACATAGCATGAGCTTTAACTAGACATCAGATACCTTGTTGTATAAGACTTATTAATACAATAGTTAATGAATATGAAGGATGCTCAAATTCTTAATGACAATACCATGGAAGAGGATTGTATTATAGAAATGGTCATTCACAGTCCCACAAAATATGCTAAAACGACAAAATTGAAGAGCTCAAATCAAAACAATTAAACAATTAAGGGATTGTATATCGCAAACAAAGGGACCCAGGCAAAAACATAGTTCCATCTTGAATTAAAAAACAGTGTTGCCAATAGTGGATCGCAGAAAGCAGAAAATAGTGGTTTATTCAAATTCTGCTATGCAAGCGTGCTACAGTGCAGCAATAGCCGCTATTTGACAATATTGTGCTAAATGGCGTATTACGGAACAATGGATATTTGTTCAAATTCTCTCATGCTATAGCTGCTATTTAACACTGATTAAAAAGCTAAAGAATTTCATCAGAATCAAGCAAGTCAATAGAGAACAATGCAAAGAGGCTCACTAAGTGTTACGAGTAAAAATTAACTCGGCAAAAAATTTCAACTCACATTTGAGTTCGTGTCTACTTTGATATCGGCCGTGATGTTCTTGTTCTTCACCTTAGTGCTGACATCAGCCAAAAATATCTCACCCTTCCTGACTCCACTTGAAGTGATTTCCTGAATAGAGAAACACATTGAAACTATCACAAATGAAAACCTAAGCTCTTACAATAAACCAAAGAATAAATAAATTCAAGCTAACTAACAATTACCTAAAAAACTACAGTAAAACCTAAAAACTTCAACTGGTTAACACGATTCATTATCAAATTCAGAACAGTTATTGCAAAATAGCTCAAGGTTTCATCATCTTGGTTAGAATAAAATCAAAAATATGTATATAGAACATGCAACAAAACATAGGAAATAACGAAAATTACATGATCAAATTCTAACACAATATAAATTCATACTTCAAAGGAAAATATTCTCAACGAAATGCATTAAATAGAATATATAAGAAATTACCACTCCAGATAAAGTCTGAGTTGTGACAGTGAACTTGTGGTCATTCTGATAATCTTTGAACAGAAGATCTGAATCGAAATTTTCGGTGTGAGTTAAATATTCATGGAGATTAATACATAAAAAAATGAAAATTAAACAAAAAAAAAGAATAAATCGGTGACCTCGAGCTCTTTTGCCGATATCGGAGTAGAGACCTGGACCCTTCACCATGTTTTTTTTCCCGAGAAAATGAGGAGGAAAGAGAAGAAGGTGGAAAATTAGTGAAAATGGTGTGAGTAGAGAAAAAGACAAACCCTAATATTAGGGAGGGAGAGGATGAACTGTAGCCGTAAGATGAGAAGATGGAATCGTAGCCGTTGATTTAGAAGAGGAAGGAGTGATGCCTTAAGAATCGGGACAAGAGTTGAGTTGGTGGAATATTCGCCCACCCGATTAATTGTTCGTGTTAGTGTACGTGTAAACTAGAGCAACATGCATTTTTATTTCAGATTAAAGATCCAAAACTAGTCCATTTTGGACGCGGATCATTTCTTAAAAACAATTAATACCTCAACTAGGACCTGTTTGAATAACTTTTAGTTTTATAAATCTGTTTTAAAAAATTGTTTCAAAGTGTTTGGTAATATACTTTTTGAAAATTGTTTTAGAGAAGAGATAATGAGAATATTTATTTAGTATTATAATTTTTGAAAACTGTTTTAAGAAGAGAATAACAAAAGTTATTTGATAATTTAATTTTTGAAATATGTTTTATTATATTAAATAATAAAAAATTTAATGATATGTTTTTTGAAAATATAAAATTAAACTAATGTACGAATAAAATATTTTTATTTGATAATTTTGATCTCAAAAATATATTTTTATTTTTCATTAAAAATTAATCATTAATTTAAATTGGTAGAGTACATCGAAAACAACATAAATTTAACAACGTTAATATATAAAATGGATGAATATGCGAATAAACTTATAAAACTCATGTCAATAACATCAAATGGAAAAATACCTACAATTATATCAAAATTAAAGTGACCAAAATATTTATGTTTTTTTGATGTATAACTTTGTCGACCAAGTAATTGATTGAATTTATAATTGAAAAAAAATTCACATAAGGAAAGTAAAGACTCAAATTGATTTCTAGTATTTTAGACGCGGATCATTGTATTCCTTATAAAATATCCCAATAAATCTATGACAATTACATAAATGAGATATATTAATTTCTCCGTCAAATTTGATCTAATTTTAATTTTTTTTTTTCTTATAAAATATCAAATAGGAACGATTACATTGTCAATTATCTAAATATTGTAAATGTTTAAATATTTTTTGTTTTTTTCAATTTGAAACTAATAATTACATATACTAAATATGCATACGTCAATAATTTTTAACCACGTCACATAAATAACTGATATTTTATTACCTTTAGATGACACTTCATATTTCGTGACATAATAACCTTGTAGTTTTCCAAGAATACACTATGCTAGAATAGGAAGAAAAAGGAAAAGGAATACACTATACTAGACGGTGGTGCTTAGTATGGACAAGTAAACAAATGGAGGTTATAGTCATCCATTTAATAATAAAATAAGTAGATGTTTGAGATGAGATAAAGGGAAGTTGTATTTGACTTTTTGTGGCAATGTTTGGAAGAAAGAAAGAAGAAAAAAAAGGACATCCACTTTTTATTATTGTAATGTTTATTTTTTATATTTTTTTTATACTTGGTATAGTGAGCTCATGTGTTTATATACAATATGGGCTTTAAATTATTATGTATCAAAATTTTGAATTTTGTTGTGATTTAAAAGAAAACGTAAACTTTAATAATTGAAAAATAAAATAAAAAATATAAAAAAAATTATAATTGATTAAAAAAATTGTGAAATTTTATAGAGATGTGCATATAAGACAAAAGTAGATGTTGAGTAAAAAGAAAATGTGTAACAAACTACCAAATTTTTTGTTGGATAAATATGAATTAATTTATAATATTTAATAAAAATATAAAATATTAAGTGTTAAGTCCGTACTTGCCTAATGATAATTGATACACATAAATTAAATAAGAGAAAAAAATTTGGAATATAACTTTCGAAATATCTAAAGTTCAATTTTAAAGACATGACACATTTGATTTGTATATTTTTTGGCAAACTTAAAACGAATTTTATCTCCAGAATTGAACTGATTCAAAGAATAAAATTGTTGACCGAACAAATAATATTTTCACCATTGTGTCTTGAGAGAACAAGGTTGTCAAAGTTGTTTTTTGTAACATACTGTGCAAAATCGCTATACAGTGTCTATACAGTGTCTATATATACGCAAATAATTATACTATAGTTACACAATGCTTAACCAATTCGGCATTTGTAGTCTTTTGAAAAATCTGAAAGAGTCACCTCAAAGTAGATTATTCGGTGTTTATTTGTGCTCCAACTATGATATGATGGAATGAGATCGGAGTTCATGACAGTGGTTTCAATTATTAAGTGAAACATATTGTTTCCTACATAGTTGGAATATAATTGTTGATGACCATGCCATTTATAGACGTCTCCAACCGTGTGTTAATAGTGGATTGTTAAAGTATTTGTTGAATGTTACATTGTGTGAGTTGCCAAAATTATCAATGAAGTTTCATATATCTCCTAAGACATCTTCAAAACATCTTGTAAATTATATTGGTAATTCTCCATAATCCTTTATAGAAACATAAATAAATAATGTATCTATGTAATGGTGTGTAAATTATAAGTAAATATTTGACAAAGTTAAAATAATTGAACTTTTTGTTCTTATGTACTATTAATTGAAATATATTTATGAACCATTTAGAATTGAAATTGAAAAATAAAAATATTTGTTTTGTAACTAAATAAAAAAAATTTAAAATGTTGCAATGAGTTAATGATTAAGTTAAATAATTTTTAAAGTAAAAAAAATTAGAAATTGATTATTATGGAAAGAAAAGTTTTGATTAATTGAAGAAAAAAAATTAGAAACTAAATAAAACCAAACCTTATTGGGGACATGGATAGTCTCAAAACCTCTCAACATTTCCCTTTGAATTACTTTTCGATATCCTGCCATTGTTGTTGGTTATGATGGTATTTCTGTTGTTGTTAGGTTTGTGTGTTTATATTGTGGCAATGGATTGAATTTATAGTGAAAATTCTTCTAAAAAGTTTTATATAAATACGCAATAATGATTATTTAAGTAAAAAAAATGTTTAACATAATTATGTGGTGAGTGATTATTCTCAATTGTGATTATTAATCAAAAAACAAAAATGAAATTTGATTGACAACACATGTCACGTGAAAGTGAATAGAGAATATGTTGTTTTTGTACATATTGTAAATAAATAACAACACTCCATTGAAGTGACCCTCCATTGACATTCATGGTGAAAGAATTATTGATGTTTGAAGAATTGAAATCATTCACTTTGTTGAAGTCAATTTAAATACATATATTATTTTAAATTAAAAATGCTAATGACGAAAATTAACTTAGATAGAGAGAAACAATAATTTATGATGAAATACATGAATTGTTAACCATGAACATGAACAAATTTAAATAGGGACAACATTTCACTACGCGAAAAAGCGCATTTTACAGCGCTTTTTACAAAAAATAAGTGTTGTAGTATCTAGCGCTGTAAAAAGATACAACGTCGCTTTTTAAAATAAAAAAGCGCTGTAAAATATGTTGATATATTGCGCGTTTGTTATACTCGTTTTACAGCGTTTTTTTTAAAAAACGCTGTAAATCCCTGTAATAGCGCTTTTTAAATCCCTGCAATAGCGCTTATTATGCATGCACCTATTACAGCGCTTATTTGAAAAAGCGATGTAATAGGTGTTTCAATAGATGCATTATTATTCACCTATTAGAGAGCTTTTTCAAAAAAGCGTTGTAATAGGTGCATTCAATAGATGCATTATTATGTACCTATTACAGCGCTTTTTCAAAAAAGCACTATAATAGGTGCATTCAAATAGATGCATTATTATGCACCTTTTACAGCGTTTTTTCAAAAAAGCGCTGTAGTAGGTGCATTCTAATGCACGTTTTACAACGCTTTTTTGAGAATGCGCTGTAAAAGGTGTTTTTTTTTCTTTCTTATTTTAGTTTTATTAAAAAGCGCTTTTTGGTTTTTTATGACATTTTTTTTAAAAGCGCTGTCTTTTAATTTTTTTTTTTCAAAATCATTTTCATCCAGAATCAGTTCACAATCAGTTCTCACAATCAGTTCACACAATCATTTCACAATCAAATTAACTTTATAACTATACATATTTACACAATCAGTTCACAACAAATTACATAACAGCACAGAACAAATTACAACATATCAGAATACAAATTCATATACATATTCACATATATACTACATATTCACAACTTTTCAAATGTGCCCTATTCATATAACTACATATTCATATACATATAACTATCAGAAGTACATTTCAGAACAGAACTACCCCTTGCAGCATATAACTATCCCTTGCAGCATGCCATTTCCCAACAAATCAAATAATCTGCATTTCAATCACATACTAACACCAGTTTTCCTTTATTTCAATTAGATCTCTTTCAGAGTATATTGGACTGAAATTGTCAAAGTACCGTGCGATATAAAAATTGAACATAAATAAGTTAGAATCAAATATATACATAGTTTATATATGAAATCAAATAATGAAAATACCGTACCGTTTCTGGGATTATAGTTTGATTCTTATCAACAATCTCCTTCATGAATCGCAATACTAAGTACCCACAATCGATGTTGTTAGTTTGACGAGGGCACTATAAAATAAAACATATAAGTCAATAAATATTTGTGCATTGATTGTAAATGAAATTTTAAATGCATATTTTTCAAACCTTTATTGGAATTCATGTGATGTTATTTGACTTTTGCTTCGACACTGTAGCACCTCTTTGAGCTCAAAAAACTTGTAAAGCACTATCGAATAAATAAATGTGATTATTATATCATTAACAAACACATTATTTATATATATATATGTAAGAAATAAATGAATATTACTTACGTGTCGAACATAGTCTTTATATCGGAGTGATTGTTGTAATGGTCGTGCAAGGGATCTAAATAGTATATAACTTTAGAGGTCGAATTGATTGCAAATAGCGCCCAATGTGCCCTACAACAACAAAAATTTGGTTTAGACAACTAATATATTAAGATCTCATAAATTTAAAAAGATATAAATAAAGAATATATAATTACGTACCCTGAATTATATGGTGCAAGAAACAACTTATCCTTCTCTTTATGTCCTAATAGTATACCTACAACGTATTTCTTTACATTCACTAAATCATGTTTAAGCATCGAAGTCTTATGCGGAGACAAAAATGAAAATCTATTTGACAATCTGCGCGTGCACACGAACTTCTCATACAAAAACCTTCAATGAAAAATTTCAAATTAGATTAATTACCAATAAATGCAATTAAAAGTAATTTTTACCTAATGTATAAGCTTATGACAGTAGCACTCAGCTCCTTATGGTTGAGAAGTTCGTATATATGCTCTTTTTCTAGAAATTCTTCATACTCATCTCCGAATATAGCTTTATCCATGCTTATTATTCATCAATCGTTGTTGCTGCCCATATTTGTTTTTGTCTGTATGTCAAGACACAACCCATATCGAGGAAGGCGTGACTGACTTATTTTAGGAGCAGGAGCAACAACTAATTTTCCCCGAACCAGTTTTTGAGCAGCAACTTTGGCCGCTTTATTACCCTTCAGCTTTTGCAGTTTGCCAACTTTATTACCCTCCAATTTTTGAAGTTTGTCGGCTTTATTTTTACCACGAGTATCCAGTTGTGGTGCGGTAGCTGGCTTGCTGTGCGGGTGGTTTATTGAATTGAATATGAAAAAAATGAGGTTAATCAGTTTGTTAGTTTATTGAATCTGAAAAAATGACAAACCTTACAGAATAAATGTGACAAACCTTTTCCGGCGATGTGACTGACTCGTTTCTGGGAATCTTCTTATCATTCCCTTTAGACTTTGTTTAAATCTAAATAAATGTGAAATTAAAGTTAACAGCGGAAAAAAATCAGCAATTAAAAAAATCAGCAACAAAATGTTTGGGCCATGCCACGTAACTACCAATTGCTTTGCCCAAATACTTCATATCCGCATCGTTGTCCGGTATAGGCAACGGTGCATTTGGTTCCAAAGCAATAACTGGTGATACTTTGACATTGCCCGCAGGGATCGGTGTGTTGTGCAATACTTCTCCCAAAGTATTGTACAATGTTCCTTTTCCGACCTTGCGATGAATATGGGAGGATAAGTAGGGCACGCAAGGAGTGACACCCTAAATCAATGGTTAATGCATAAGTATGTGAAACAATTAGGTTGAATGAATTTCTTATTTTATTAAGTAATTAATTACCTCGGGAAGACTTTGGAGACCAATGTTGCAACTCGTGTTTTCACTCTCCATTTGAATTTCACGTTGGAGCTGATTCGAAAGTTGCTTGTTTTTATTCTTCACCAAGAGTGCCACTTGCTCTGATAGAAATTTGAGCTTCTCTAATACTTCCTCATTAGATGGATTTTGACGCTTCTCTTGTGAAAAATAGCTTCTAGGAGTTATGCCAAATCCTTTCCCCCTCACGCAGTCGGAATATTCAGGAACATTAAACACTTTACCTAGTATGTCCCTGCAACTAGCTTTGTTGTCCTCTTGATTTTCGGAACTTTGTTCGAGATTCGCCTAAAATACACGTAGGATTAAAAAGATAAGTTCCATATCATTTTTAAAATACAATATTAAAAAATATTAAAGTGATAAATATACTTACACAAAGTTCTATTACTTTTTGAACATTTTCGTTATCTACAACTCCATCTTTATTTACGCGAGACTCCTTCCACAATATATGACGACCCAACGGTTGATCGGATTGAGTATCTTGTAGCTATTTGTTAAGATCATAAACAAAATATTAGTTAGAAAGTATAGTTTATGTACCACATTAAATAAAAGTGATGTTTAATTACTTACAAGTTTTTGCTCTAGACGTGCATATCCCATACGAGGTTTCTTGTATGGGTGGGTCAGATTTTTTACCCTCTCGCGATTTGCCTTACTAATATTCTATATAAAAAAATAAAAATCTTGTAAAAATTTAAAATACGATATGAATATGAATAATAAAACACAAATGCTAATAAATTAAGCACTTACAACATACGCGAGGTTCGAACGTTTTGCTACAAATGCGCTCCATTCCTCATTTGATATATAATGTTTATATATTTTTGGAGCTTCCGCATTCATATTTCCATCACCGTCTCTTAGATAGCAGTTTGAGAGGTGAGATCTAAAACTCCGGTATATTTTCCCGGCAACTCTCAGCACATAACTCTTTCTCACCTCGTCAACATCAAAAGTTGTCTGCAAACCAAATAAAGATATAGTTTGAGTAAAGTACTTCTAAGCAGTCTGTAAAAAATTATAAGTAAAAAAGTGGAGTAAAAAAGTTACTTATATATCAGCCCACATTACATCTTTTGCATCCTTCAACGCCTTATCTCTCCAATCGTCTATTGTGATGGGGATATTCTGACGAACAACATCCCCAATATAACTTACAAACATTGAACTGTTGGGGTCAATTGGCTGACCACTCTCATTTCATCCCACCTAATAAACTCATATAGTAAGTACCTCAAATTATAAACAGCAAACAAAGTATAGTATGACATTTTGAAGTATAGTATACCTCAAATTTTTGCCCAGTACTTCTTGCTTTTATGACATTTTGCATTATAGTTGCACCACGTTTGACTTCATTTTCGTAAGTCTTGGTGTTTCCAACTTATTCATTTTGACAATCTAACTCCTTGTTGGTATCCATTTATCTACAACAAGTTCAACATGCAGTTCAGTATAACTTCAACAAGTTCAACATGTAGTAGTCTAAGTACGTAGCAGTATAAGTTCAACATGCATTTTAGTGAAACAAAAAGTTTTAAAATACAATACCTAAAAAGTGCGAAGAAATACTTAGGGTTACGGATTCGTAGGGTTCGGTTAGTAATAAAGAAGAACAAGAACAGCGCAGAAATACGAACGAAGAGGAAACGAGCGTAGGGTTACGGGGTTCGCAGAAATACGTAATGAGGGTTAATAAAAAACATATGGTTACGTAATGAGAAGGAGAATGAAGATGAGAAGGAAACAAGTGTATGAACTTTACGTAATGAGGGTTAGTAATGAGGAGGAAACAAGGGTAGGGTTCGTAGGGTTCACAATGAGAAGGAGAATGAAGAGGAAACTGAAACAAGCGTATGAAGTTAACGTAATGAAGAGGAAACTGAAGAGATTTACTGTTATATATAAAACCCTATTACAACGCTTTTTTGAAAAAGGACTGTAAAAGACCTCATTATTTTATTTTTTAAAAGCCTACTACAACGCTTTTTTAGAAGCTTTTTAAAGCGCTTATAAAAAAGCGCTGTAAAATACCTCCTTATTTTATTTTTTAAAAAGCCTTTTACAGCGCTTTTATACAAAACGCTTTAAAAGGCTTCTTTGTTTTATTATATGCAAACGCTATGTGACCCTTTTACAGCGCTTCTGCAGAAAGCGCTTTAAAAGACCTCTTTATCTTATTTTTTTAAAAGCCTTTTACAGCGCTTTTGCAAAAGAGCGATGTAATAGGGTTTTATATATAAAAGGCTTTCTTTGTTTTATTATATGCAAACGCTATGTGACCCTTTTACAGCGCTTGCGCAGCAAGCGCTTTAAAAGACCACCTTATTTTATTTTTTTAAAAGCCTTTTACAACGCTTTTCCTAAAAGCGCTTTAAAAGAACATATAATTGTCCTTGATATAGTCATTAGTCTCTTTCCAATTGTGTCTACTCCCATTATGTCCTTGATATAGTCATTATGTCTGCTCCCATTATGTCCTTGATATAGTCATTAGTCTCTTTCCAATTATCCCTTCTCCTGATAATCTTCCCGAATGACGAGACATGGGAAGCTCTATGGATTCAACATTTGACACATATTCAGTACAAAATTCAGCAGCTTCTTCGACAATGTACCGTTCAGCAATACAACCTTCTGGTCGACTTCTACTTTTTACGTACCCTTTTAATATTTTCATATATCGTTTTATCAGATACATCCATCTCATATAAGCTGGCCTCCTTAACAAGATGAACAGTAAGGTGAACCATTATATCAAAAAACGAGGGTGGGAAATACATTTCAAGCTCACACAAAGTAACAACAATTTCCCTCTGCAATGTTAAGAATTTCTGAGGATCGATCACTTTACTACAAATTTCCTTGAAGAAGAAACATAATTTAGTTATGGCTCGGCGAACTTTTTCAGGTAAAATTGAACGTATACCTATTGGTAGCAAATAATCCATTAGAATATGACAATCATGGGTCTTCAAACCTTTTAACTTAAGGTCTTTCATACAAACTAAAGTTTTAATGTTTGAAGAATATCCTTCTGGAACTTTAATTTCATGTAGAAATTTAAACAAAACAATTTTTTCCTTTCTAGATAGAGTATGAGCGGCTGGAGGTAGATATGTGCGATTTTCTTTCTTTACGGAACCCAATTCATTTCTTATTCCCATATCGACCAAGTCCAATCTTGCATTGATTTCATCCTTAGACTTTCCTGGTACATTGAGTAACATACCAATAACACTTTCAAATACATTTTTCTCAATATGCATCACATCGAGAAAATGTCTTACTTACAATGACTTCCAATATGGCAATTCAAAGAAAATTGACTTTTTCTTCCACCCAGTTTTGACCAGCTCTTCCGCAAAAGGTTTGCCAAATTTATTGGTCAAACCTTGTACTTTTTCAAGTATTTGATATCTAGTCGGTGCTACAGAAGCTCTATCTTCCTCTGATTTTCCATTGAATGCATTTCTCCACCCACGATACTGATGACTATAAGGTAAAAATCTACGATGTCCAACAAATACATTCTTCTTACAATGTTTCAACCGCATCCAATTTGTACTCTCTTCACATATAGGACATGCTCACTGACCTTTAATGCTCTATCCTGATAAATTATCATATGCTGGAAAATCATTAATTGTGCCGAACAACATAGCCCTCAAATTGAAACATTCTTTCTTATACCCATCATAAACTTCCACACTTGTCTCCCACATAATTTTTAAATCTTCAATTAAAGGAGCCAAGTATACGTCGATATCATTCCCCGGTTGTTTGGGTCCAGAAATTAACAGAGACAACATCATAAACTTACGCTTCATACATAACCATAGAGGTAGGTTATAAATCAACAAAATCACAGGCCACATGTTGTGTCAGATGCTTTGAAGACCATGTGGATTCATTCCATCAGTAGAAAGTGCAAGTCGTAGATTTCTTAACTCTATCCCGAATTCAGGATCCTCGTTGTCGCGGCCTAAAATTTCGAGCGTTTCTCGAATTCAATGGAGTCGCCACCAAAATTTATTTTAAAATAGGGAAAATCTTGGGAAACCCTTAAAAATAGAAAAAAAATAAATAAAAAATGGTCTTTGAAACCAAATTTTGAGCTCGGGAGTCGATTATGCGTAGGGAAGGTATTAGCACCCTACGACATCCGTTAAAAAACGGTTACCTATAATTAATTGTGTAAAATTAATATTGACTTAAATATATTTATTTCTTTTTATTATTAAATATGAATAACAATTATTATTAATTTTTTAATATGATTTTGGAATAAATATGTGCTTAAGAAATAAAGGGGCAAAAAAAAGAAATTTTTATTAATGTGCTTGACAAGAATGTGATCTTGCTCCTACGTATCTCCCGGTGCAATGGAGAAATCAAAGCTACGTAGTTCTTGGGTTAAAAAAATGCGGAAGCGTTGATTGTTTTTTAAAGAAAATTCGTTTTGTTATATAAAAAAAAATAATTTTTGACAAAAAAGAGCTTGTTTGATTTAAGTAATTATTTAGGAAAGACGAGTTTTAGGACGATCAAGTTGTACAACTCGTGTCTTAAAACTCAAGGAGTAAAAAAAGATGTCACATCTGATTTAATCCTCTTAAAAATATTTTATTATTTTCGGTTTAGATATGAATTTAAAAATAAAACAAATTGTACAATATGTGTCTTAACAACTCAAATATAAAAAATAATACCACATCTAATTGCACAAATTTATAAGTCGATTTTAGATTAATTTATTAAAATAAAATAAAATAATAATAATAAATAAATAAAGAGAGTTTTAGAACTATCAAGTTGTACCACTTGTGTCCTAACAACTCAAAGATTAAAAAGATGTCACATCTAATTAATCTTTAATATAATATTTTATTGTATTTTTATGAAATTTGATTTTTATTTATGAAGGAAATTAACCCTTTTAAAAAATAAAATAAAATAAAGTAAGTAGCTTTTTTAAAAAAATGGGATGAACTTGAACAAATTTTTGTTTGTTTTTATTATACCCGGGCCCAACTCAACTTAAAAACAAAAAAGGGTTAAAACACACATATATCAATTGTTTTTATCAGACCCGGGCCCAACTCAACCTAAAAACAAAAAAAAGGTTAAAACACACATATCCGAAACCCTAAGTCACAAATTAAAGGAACCCTAGGTTACAAATCTAAAGGAGGCGGCCGCTGTGCATCAGAGAGAAACGAAACCCTATTTTACCAACTAATGAGGGGTCGGTCGCTGTGCATCAGAGGGAAACGAAAGAAACGCATTTGGAAGAGAAGCTACCTTCTCTACGGTGCGGGTACGTTGTTGATGCATACGACACCGAAGTTGATGATCTTGATCAAAGAACTCGGTCGTTTGCTCGCAAGGAAATCAGCGAAGATAAATAGAAGAAAAGAAAGAGATTAAGAGGGAGAAAGAAGAAACCGAGAGAGGGGAGGAGACTGAGACGGGGAGCACGACGGCGATGGCAACAACAACATCAACACAGGTTCAGATTTTTTTAAGTCTTATATTTTTTATATTTTCGTTCATAATGTTATCTTGTTTTCTTTTTCAAAATCCAAACTTTGCATTTTTATAAAAAAAAAAAGAAATTAATTATCATGTGAAGAGAGAAATTTTTTTACCTTAACTCTTCTTCTTCTGCTTGTTTTTCTTTGCTACTGCCTTTGCTACTGCTCTGTTTTCTTCTTCTTCTTCGTTTAAGGAATTTTTTTGTTCGTGTTCCTCCTTTTTTTTATGAAATTGGATAACGTGTATTTATGGAGTTTTTTTATCTGTTTAGTTGCTTTCTTGCTTTGCTTTTGTCCTTCTCCAATGATTTCCTGTTTGATGTTTAATTTGTTTTGCTCATTATCTGAATTTTTTCTGCATCTCTGATCTATTCACAATTTTAGCTTATGTTTATTTTTATCTGTTGATGCTTATTTGGTGGACCTCTATTTGTGTGTAAAAGAGAGCTGGTTTGCTGGGCTAAAAAACTTTTTTTATATTTGCAGCTTTGGGTCTTAGCTTTGTACATGGATCCAACAGAAATTTCCTTTTAGTTTCTGCTTCAAACTCAACAGTTTGTCTTTTTGTTCTATATCATGTGTACAAAGGCTGAGGCAAAGAGAGTTTGACTTTTTATTACGTATTTCAAAACATATCATCTTTTGGGCTTGTTTTGTGTCCAAGACAAAAACCTTGATGTAAGCCTAGTGCATCAGCAAGGCAATGCATCAGCAGCAGTGAGCAGCAACAATGAGCCAGGAAACAGTGAACAGGACAAGGCAACATAAGCTTGTAATTTGATTGTAAAATGATTTGGTTTTAATTTTAATGTAACCGATTTGGTTTCATTTTAATGTAATTTAATTTGGTTATGTAAATTGATGAGATATCATTATAATTATTCTATTTCCCTTTTTATATATATTTTCCTTTTTTGATTTTTTTTAAAAAGGTTGGACAAAATTAGGGTACTACACTCGTGATCAATTTTTCCCCATTATGGAGAAACTTTCCATCTCTAATTCTTTCATCTGCATGCCATGTCAAGTGTTTTGAATCTTCTTCACTGCGATACATGCGACTAAATCTTGATATTATAGGAAAATACTACACGACTTTTGCTGGAGTAGATTCTTTCTTCTTATATCGAGAGACATTGCATTTCGGATACGCCTTTAGTAATTCATATTCGTTTCGAAATAAAATGCAATCGTTAGGACATGCATGAATCCTTTCGTAACTCATACCAATAGAGCACAAAATTCGTTTAGCCTCGTAGGTTCGACTGGGAAGTTCATTATCATCTGGCAACATATCTTTTAAGAGTGTTAGTAATTCTGTGAAGCTTTTATCAGACCATCCATTACTCGCTTTTAAGTTGTACAACTTTAATATCGCCGACAATCTTGTGAATTTAGTACAACCATTATATAATGGTTTCTCTGCATCACTCAACAAGCTCTAAAACATTTTAGGACAATCACGAAGATCTTCTACAACTGCTTTTGCAATCTCCTCAACTCGGTCCGGCTCATATGTATCTGTGTCGAAATCAGTTGTAGCATATGTATCTGTGCGGGTGTTTCCATTTTTTTTCACCATGTCTTATCCAACATGTATAGCTTTGATCAATTCCATACCATACTAAATGTCCTTCCAATTCATCTGCTCTAACGCGTTTTCCAAAACAATA
Organism: Cicer yamashitae; assembly: GCA_037974755.1. NCBI lineage: Eukaryota > Viridiplantae > Streptophyta > Magnoliopsida > Fabales > Fabaceae > Cicer > Cicer yamashitae. Next base: position 23,155,922 of record JBBPBQ010000002.1, read on the forward strand.
TTTTAAACAAGGACAAACGACTCTATTTGGATCTTTTGCATTCTTCACTGCAAACTCAACAAACTCCTTCACTCCATTTTAATACTCTTTTGTCAATCGATTGGCAGACATCCATTTCCGGTCCATTTTATATGACCTATATAAATGCAATTACACAAATAATAAGCTACTGATAACATTTTACCAATCTATATATAGTACATATATCTAATATTGGAAAATGGAAACCAAGGTCCAAGTCTGATTTGAAAACAGAACATATCATGAGAAAATATCTAATATTATGTAACAATTTCGAAACAGAACATATCTAATATGTAACAATTTATCAGTTTTAGTGACAACAACAAATAAATAAATACAGTACCTGAGACAACGTTGATCAATTTGTTTTAAAGGAGGAGCAACGTATTCAATTTGTAGATGGGCGCACAGTAGAGGAGATGAGGGTTCGCAAAGTAGAGGAGATGAGAGTTCGTAGGGTTAGGACAACGTATTAAATTTGTTTTTATTTATTTAAAGTGAATGATTTTTATTTAAAATGAATGATTTTACAGCGCTTGTACAAAAAGCACTCCAATAGGTCCTTTAATAATGTGAAAGCGCAAGCCTACTACAGCGCTTGTATAAAAAGCGCTATAATAGGTCATTTAATTATGTGAAAGTGCATGTATTTTACAGCGCTTTAACAAAAAGCGTTTTAAAAGCCAATTAACAAAAAGGGCTTGTGTTTAAAGCGCTCACAAAGCGCTGTAAAAGCTATGTGAGAGCGCTTCAATTTTCAGCGCTTTTTTAAGGAGCGCTGTAAAAGGGTTGTAAACGTTATGTGCAAGCGCAATGTGACCCTATAAGACCCTACAACAACGCTTTTTTTACAGCCCTTATCAAAAAAGGGTTGTTGTATCCTCCGTTATTTTTAAAAAATTATACAACCGCGCTTGTAATTAGTAAGCGCTGTAAAAGGCGCGCTATAAAATGTCATTTTTGGCGTAGTGTTTACTTGAATAATAGGATGAAAACACAACATTGTAGAAATTCTATAGATGAATAACATTTTCTTGAAAAATTTGAATGTGGCATCTACATGTGTCATTTGTAATTTCACCAGTGCCAACTCTTGTTCGCAAGAAAGTAGGCAGAAATCGTCTTGGGAGTTAATGTTGTCTTGAACTTGCAAAGGTTGTTTATCACCATCAATAGGATTGCACCAATCGTAGAAACTGGAAGGACAAGTACTACATCTATAGAACAAACGGTTGGGATTATTTGTGGTCATAGCAACCTTAATGTCACAAATTCGATTACACCTACGTCTTGCATTGGTGTATCTCAAATAGTTAGTCCTAATTACACTACTGCTTGAAGATGTCATTGTTGTACGGCGGTTAAAGATTTTCAGTTTTTGAATTTCAAAAATAGGATTGAAATTTTAGTAGATGTTTATTATTTTTATGGTAGAAGAGGGATATATTATGGTTTGAGCTTGTTTATTTCTTGATGCACAGGAAGAAATAATAAGTTTTAAGTAGGTGTTAAATAAAAAGTTTGATTTGTTGATAATATGATACTATTAATTATAATTATAATAAGTATCATGTTTTTGTTTTGAAGAATATTTGCCAGTTAATAATAATTATACAGGAAATTATTAATTAGGATAGATGATTTATTAAATATTAAAAAAAAAACGTATTAATTTTGAGTATGGTTTTTGATATGACAACTCAGACTGCTTTAACAAGAATCGAGAAAGCAAACAGGGCGTGTTGCTGGCGCGTTACTGTAGCAGCAGGTCTGCAGACCCGGTCTTACATTACAGTTGTAGTTGTGACTGTAGTTCGATTGTGATTGTCGGCCTTTGTGATGAATGAAACGGTTGTGATGTTTACTGTTAATTTCACTACAAAAAGGAGATTGAATGTGAACCTTCAAATGCATATCGCACGGCTATGATAGAGTAGTCATTTTTATTTTATGATAGAGTAATTTGTTTGGTTGGTTGTTGAGTTAAATGGCTATTTAGTTTCACTTGCTACCAATATGTCAACACAATCTTGATAGTTGAAAATTTAGTATAAAATGTGAATTTCATACGCTATATTATTCCTTCGAAGTTTCGAACATCAAGCAATTTTATAAAATTTATATATATATATATATATATATATATATATATATATATATATATATATTTTAAATATGGGTTCAAAACGTTCATTTCATTATAAAGCTCAGATTTCATTCTCAAATCTTTTGAACATTTTCGTATCTCTTCAGTGTGATTTGAAAATGTCAAAAGATTTGAGGTTGAAGTGGAAGCCTATTCTAGATAAATCATCTTGTAGTCCCTAATTCTTATTCGAAAATGTTCAACAGATCTGAATCATGTAGTTCATGTTCCTCTACCGTTGCGCCCTTCATCGACTTGGTGTGTTTTTTATTGCATTCATTCTTGTCAAAAGAGAAGCAATGTGAAAAATCCAAGTCGTGGGAGTCGGGTTAATGTGATTGACTACCAACGTCGTATTTTTGTTTTTATCAACTTTCATTTGTTGTTTCTCCGCACTATCAAAATGTAACTTGTTATTTCCAATTGTATAGCTACCATTGTTCTTTCGTTCAAACAAAATTCTATTGTTATATCCAATTGTATAATTTGTATTGTTAATTTAAAATAAATATTGTGTTCCATATTTCAAAGTGCGACTAATTAGATTTGATTAGATCGAACGATTGAATCGTATAATTTGTGCTTCAAATTTCAAAGTGCGAATTAGATTATATAAAACGGTTAATGACATGACTACCTTTATGCAATTGCCACATATTAATTTATGAATTATTTTTTCTTAAAGAGTAAAATGACACACATTCAAAATATCAAGGATCAATTAAAGTCTTTACTCTTTATTTTATAATCTTTTTTGATTTTAGTCTTCATAATTTTTTTTTTGTTTACATCCTTGTAATACAAAAAAAAAATATTTTTGGTCTTTAATGTTAAGTGGACGTTACAAAAACGTTAATTGACAAAGGGAAACAGTTTTTGGTCCCTGTAAATATAGTACTTTTCAGTTTTAGTCCCTGAAAAATATTTTTTTAAATTTCATTCCTGCAATATTAAAAAATCTCCTTAAATATAAAATAACATACAAATTGATCTTTATTAATAATAAACTTATGCCAAGTAATGTTTCAAATATTTTCACTTCAATAATTTAAAATTTATTAATCTTCTGTTTTATTTATTTATTATTATTAAATTAATTATATTAGTATAAAATAATGATTAAAATAACTTTAGATTTAAGCTTTATAATTTTAACTAAAATCTCCTTTTACGCTTTAGATTTTGTTCATTATAACTTAAAATAAATAAAATATATATTAGGTGATAGATTTATTTTAATCATTATTTTATACTAATATAATTGTAGTTAGTATTATATTAATTAAAATAAAATAAATGTTAATATAATATCATTATTTAATTATATTATATAATATAATTAAAATACACATATAATATAATATTATAATTAAAATAAAATTATAATATTAACTACAATTATATTAGTATAAAATAATGATTAAAATAAATCTATCACCTAATATATATTTTATTTATTTTAAGTTATAATGAAAAATATAATGCGTAAAAGGAGATTTTAATTAAAATTATAAAGCTTAAATTTAAAGTTATTTTAATCATTATTTTATACTAATATAATTAATTTAATAATATAGATAAATAAATAAAACAGAAGATTTTAGTGATTTTTTTGAAACAGAAAATGAAAATTAATTTAATAATAATAAATAAATAAAATAGAAGATTAATAAATTTTAAATTATTGAAGTGAAAATATTTTAAACATTACTTGACATAAGTTTATTATTAATAAAGATCAATTTGTATGTTATTTTATATTTAAAGAGATTTTTAAATATGCATGGATGAAATTCAAAAATATATTTTTTAGGGACTAAAACTGAAAAGTGTTATATTTACAGGGACCAAAAACAGTTTCCCTTTGTCAGTTAATGTTTTTGTAACGTCCACTTAACGTTAAGGACCAAAAATAAATTTTTCTGATATTACAGGGATGTGAACCAAAAAAAAAAATTTACAAGGACCAAAATCAAAAAATATTATATTTACAGAGACCAAAAACATATTTAAACTAATATGTAAATAAATCATTTTCAATTGATACTAAATGCTAGCATAAAGAAAAAAATGGATCGAAAATTTAATTTAGTAATGTGTATAATCTTTGGATTATGGGTAGAAGGATGAACTTTTAATTTTTTTTATTTTGCAGATTATTGACATGGGACATTTTGAGAAAATAGGCAATTTTGATGTTAAAGATATTTTGGTGGAACATTTTGACTCCTCTTAATAATTCTTTTATGATCGAAAATTTAATTTAGTAATGTTTATAATCTTTGGATTATGGGTAGAAGGATGAACTTCTAATTTTTTTTATTTTGCAGATTATTGACATGGGACATTTTGAGAAAATAGGCAATTTTGATGTTAAAGATATTTTGGTGGAACATTTTGACTCCTCTTAATAATTCTTTTACGAGTAACTCTATTTAATAATTCAATATAACGATGTTTTTTTAATATATTAATGATTAATCACACAAAATTTTATATAAATTTAAAACTTGTAGTTATGTAATTTAATTATTGATATTTATTTATGTTTTTCAAAAATTTAATATACGTTTATTTATAAGTTTATGAAAATTCATAGAATTGATCTATTTAATAAAATTTTTTAATTTAATAGTTGAATTATTAAAATTTAATTATTTATATTAAGTTATCAGATTAAATAGTTCAACAGAAATTACTCAACAAATTTCTATCCACACATAATATTAAGTTGCAAAATGAATCAATTTGCATGGTAATTAATAGATTGAAACAATTCATTAATTCATTAACATCCACTAAGAATTATATAAAAATATTCAATTTTAAATCAATCGACAACATATAACATACACAATTCCACACATCTATTATCATATTTTATTTGATGAATATTCATCGGTTCCCTCAAATAAATTTTTTGGGCATTCTAATAAGTTATTTATTACATACATTAACAATATTTTTATTATTTACAAAAAAAATTATTTATTATTATTATTATATAAAACTTCTTTTACAAAAAAAATAGTTTTAAATCATTTAAAAAATAAGTACTTTTTAAAAGTATTTTTATTTAATTATTTTGCATTTTTATATTTATTATTTTTAAAACTGATTTTAATATGTTGAAAAGAATAAATTTTCTTTTAAAATAATAATTTAAATACAATGATTTATTTATTATTAATTTAATAATAGATGCGGTGGTTGAATGCTGCAAGCGGTAGAGCTTCGGCAATCTCGTAATGTTCACCTACGGAGCCTTGAGGTCAACCGCCTCCAACCACCTCTATTATTATATTAATTAAAAATAAATCACTATCATAAAAAATAATTACTTATCTTTTCCTTTTAAGAATAATAACTTATTTTGAAAAATAATTACTTATCATTTTCTTTTAATTAAAACTAACTTTTATCATTATATCTTAAAACAAAATAATCAGCCAAACATACTTAAGCGCCAAATATCCCAATAGCCCACCTAAATCATCCAATCCATTCACTTTTTTTTCAAACCAATACAATACAACAAATACAATCAATTAATAATTTAAATATAGAAAAGTCTTCATATTAGTTAATATGTTAATCAGAATTAATTGTCAAGGATATTCGGTTGGCCTTCCTCAAATCTATCTCTTTCTTCTGTAATATCAATTCCTTTTTTTCTTTCATTTCCAACAAATATAAAAATAAAGTCTTACATTCACACAACCTCTTTAGTTACTAATTCAACTAATATTCTACAAAGGAATGGATATACACCTATTCACTTGTCCCATGCTTATTTTCAGAAACCAAATTCCACCGAAACAACGTCTCACTTCTTCTTCTCCAAGTTTTTCACGTTTATATTCCACTTTTTGTTCCAACTCTTTATCATGGCATGCTTTATATTTTTTATTTAATTGCAGCTATTGAGGTTTGTGACTTTTTAACATGAATATCCTAATTTTTAGGAAAACTAACCAATTTGTTCCACTCTGAAAAAAAATATACGGGATTGCCCTACTTTTTAGTCCCAGTTGCTGATCGCAACCTGGGGATGCGACCATGTACTGCAGTAAATTTTTTTTTTTGTTATATTTTATTTATGGGTATAATTATTATTTAATTAATTAAAAATAATTAAAATATTTTAAAAATCAAAATAATAATAATAAATAGAATATATTATTAAATAATAATAATTTTAATTTTAATAATATTATTAATATTAGTGACTTATTGTTAATTTAAATTAATTATAAATAATTAAAATATTTAAAAAACCAAAATAATAATAATAAAATAAAATACATTATTAAATAATAATAATAATTTTAATAATAACAATAATTTTAATAATATTATTAATATTAGTGACTTATTGTTAATTTTAATTAATTATAAATAATTATAACAATTAAAAATCAAAATAATAATAATAAATTAAATTACATTATTAAGTAATATTAATAATAATAATTTTAATAATAATAATAATAATAATAATAAAAAGAAAATTATATTAATAAACTAAAATAAAAATTCATTAAATTGAAAGAAAAAAATACATTAATTGAAAATAAAAAAATACATGAAATTAAAGAAAAAAATACATTAATTTTGAGTAGATGTGCCAACAGCGTTTGGACAATGTTTCCTAGTATGACCAGAGACCCGACATAATCCGCACTTTCTTGACACTCTTTCTATAGTGTCAATTTCTGTTCTAACGTGTTTGCTCTTTGGGCGACCTTTCTTGACTCTCCGCATTAGTGGATTGTGACACACCTTAACACCTTTATATTCTGGCCAATATCCTTCGTTTGGTATAGGTTTGAACATTTCGTCGTGCACTTTTAGTACCGTTTCCACTTTATACACATCAGGTATAAGGCTCCAATAATCATATTTGATGCTAGAACATGCTGCTATCACATGTGAACAAGGCAGATGTTTGGCTTGATATTTCCCACAGTCGCACCAATTGTTAAGAAGGTTTACACTGAAATGACCAATTGGCCGCCCTTCTCTTGGAACTACTGTCTCGTGGACCATGAAAGTATGGTTGCTCCGATCAAAACTATCGACTCTATGACTATTGGATTTACGTATTTCTGATTTCATAAAATTTATGCATGGTTCTGTGTATACCTGACCAGAGGCTAAAATTGATGCGTGTTGTTTTGCCATGGTTGGAAACAGTGTCCCTGTTTTATAATATGTTGATTGCACCAAAGCAGTGATGGGAAGGTTGCGTGGTCCTTTTAATACTCCGTTAATCGGCTCCACAAGGTTGGTGGTCATATGACCCCAACGGCTACCTCCATCAAATGCTTGAATCCAATTTTGTCACGGTATGTTGTCTCACCATTTCAACGCTTCTGGGTTTACGATGCCGATTTCTCTACGGTTGTATCGATATGTAGGCTCATTGATTGAGTAACCTGTATTGAAATAGTAGACAATCAATTATTACCCATAGAAATTAAGAATGAAGTTATTAAAAATTACGTTAATTATAAGTAGTAAGAATGAAATTATTACCCATAGAAATAACTTTTCTCTTCAAATCATTATCCTTGAATTCCCTTGAAAACTTTTGTGAAATATGTCGGACGCAGAATACATGCTTTGACGGAGGATCTTGCCAGCCATTATTCGGATTATTATAAGCACTCTTAATAGATTCGTGTCTATCTGAAATCACACAAATGTTGGGTTGTGGTCTAAATTTCAGTAGAGTTCCTCACAACGACATAGAGGGATACCGGAATACAATCGATCATATGATGGTTCAAGAAGTAATATATTCATTCACATTTAGTTGAACTTTTTTAATTATATTTTTTTTATACCTTTTAATATTTACATTAACCTATTTTTAACATATCAGTTTCGTTGGAGACCGTATCTCGGGTTCCAACACGAGGTATCCGAACAAGAGATGAATACTTGGACTGCATCTACCTATCTGCACTGTTATCATATCGTCGAAAAACATCAGGCAGATAGAGTCGCACTTCAGTTCGGCTACCATCAACAAATTCCACAACCACCAGAGGATATGACAATGTACCATGAGGTCGACATGAGGAGTGGCATCGATGATAATTGGTATGTGGTTTGGAAAGATGAGATTCAACATTGGAATGAACGTCAGAATTATGTATTGCAAGATCAATTCGTAGAAGGTATTTTACGCCATAGTAAAGAATATATGAATTGGTTCAGAAATCACACCAAATTATACATATCTATGGAAAGATATATGAGAGATCCACGTTTGCAACCTTCAACATATCCTGATGTTCACCCAACCCCTCAATCAACCCCACAACAACATACCATGCACCAAACACCATCTTTATCATCACCACCACATCTACATGAATCTGCAGATATACCGACTCAGTACTACGTTCCTTCAGTGCCACCGATACCAACCCCCGTTCATCAACCAGGGACTAGAATTTTCTATAATTTGTTTGGTACTCAATGCACAACTCCTGAGTCGGCTTATGCTGCTTTTGATTCTATGTATAACGTCGAAACTCAAAATTACATGGAAGCATGTGGTAGTGGTTCTAATCCACATACAGATTATAACGAGGATAATGATCAAATTGATTATCAACCACAACAACCTCAAGACGTACAAAGGGCTAGACGAGTTCGACGACCGCGTAGATGTGGAACTGGAGGACATTTAGATGGAAATAATTAATTTTAATTTCATGTATTTTTTTATTTTCAATTAATGTATTTTTTTCTTTAAATTTAATGAATTTTTATTTTAGTTTATTAATATAATTTTCTTTTTGTTATTATTATTATTAAAATTATTATTATTAATATTACTTAATAATGTAATTTAATTTATTATTATTATTTTGATTTTTTAATTGTTATAATTATTTATAATTAATTAAAATTAACAATAAGTCACTAATATTAATAATATTATTAAAATTATTGTTATTATTAAAATTATTATTATTATTTAATAATGTATTTTATTTTATTATTATTATTATTTTGGTTTTTTAAATATTTTAATTATTTATAATTAATTTAAATTAACAATAAGTCACTAATATTAATAATATTATTAAAATTATTATTATTATTATTATTTAATAATGTATTCTATTTATTATTATTATTTTGATTTTTAAAATATTTTAATTATTTTTAATTAATTAAGTAATAATTATACCCATAAATAAAATCTAACAAAAAAAAAATTATTGCAGTACATGGTCGCATCTCCAAGATGCGACCTCCTACTATAACGTAAAAAAAAAGTCCTTCACCTCATCGCATCCCCAGGTTGCGATCAGCAACTGGAGCTAAAAAGTAGGGCAATCCCGTATATTTTTTTCGGAGAGGGGCAAATTGGTTAGTTTTCCGAATAACTAGGATATTTATGTGAAAAAGTCGAGGTTTGTCTTTTGTTGCAAAAATAAATTATTTTGTATCTTCAGCTCTCCCCCTCCTCAATCTTTAATTGAATTATTTGATACTTTTAATATTTATTTTGTTTTTTTTTCTTCTGATTTATTTTGTTTGGTTATATGATAACGAAAATTGATTTTGACACAATTGATTTTGAAAGAATTGATTTATTTAAAAGCGAGTTGAAGGTAAATTAATTTATGTTTATATACATTTATGTAAAACAAATTTTCTTTTTCCCACTTTACATTCTAACAAATCCTTTGATTTTATATTTGATTCTATTCTTCTCTAAATCTATTTTTCTACTTTAAAAGTCTCTTTTTCTTTTTTATTTTGTTCTTGTTGTGTGTAGAAGACCTACGAGTCCCAGATATTGTAACCTCAACATCCACTGCTGACTTATTATCTAGTTTTCATTTGAATTTTGTCTTCTAGTTTTTATTTATGGCGTTCTCGCCTTGGACATGTTTATGTTTCTAGATTAAAATATTTGCCTTTTATTAGAGCTTTAGGAAAGTAACAAACCAATAGTATTTCAGATTGTTATGGCTGTAAACTTGCTAAATTTCCAGTTTTACCGTTTTGTAAAAGTGTTTCCATTTCATATGCACCTTTTGATTTAGTTCACTCTGATGTTTGGGATCCATCATTTGTTCTAACTAAAGGTGGATCTAGATATTATGTTTCGTTTATTGATTATTACACTCGTTATTGTTGGGTTTTTCTTATGAAAAATCAGTTTGATTTTTTTTAATATTTATCATATGTTTCGTGCTATGGTAAAGACTTAATATAATGTTGTTATAAAGTGCTTTCGTTGTGATTTAGGTGGTGAATATACCTCTAATAAGTTCTCTAAGTTGCTTGCTTATGCAGTTGCTGAAAGGAAACATCGTCATATTATTGAGATTGTTTGTTCCATTTTGTTGTTTACTTCAGTCCCTAATGAGTTTTGGGGGTGAATCAGTTCTTACTGTTATCCATGCTATTAATAGAATTTCATCGTCTATCATATCAGGTTTGTCTGCCTTTGAAACATTATATGCTTATATCCCTGATTACTCTTCTTTGGAAGTCTTTGGTTCTACTTGTTTTGTTCTTCGTCCACAAGTAGAAGTAGTAAGTTGTCTTCTCGTTATGCCATGTGTGTTTTTCTTAGTTATCGGGTTGATTAAAAGGGTTATCGTTGTTATGATCCTCATGCAAGAAAAATTTATGTTTTCTTGTCATGTTGTTTTTCTTGAGCACATCCCATTTTACTTTGTTTCCTCTGATTCTCATATTACTAATATTTCGGAACTAACTCATATTGATCTGTTTGGTTCTAATAATAATGCTTCTAGTAATTGTAATGTTGAGAATTGCAAGACAAATACTACTACTCCACATGATGACATCCCTCTTGTCCCCCCCAATTGTCCAACCACTTTCTAAAATTGTTGATCCTCCGTCTCCGCCTTGTCCTCCTCGTTACCCCTCTCTTCACTATAAGTCTACTCTGTTACCTGATTTGGTGTATTTCACTTACTCAACTTCATTTGTTTCTTTCTTAACATCTATTCACATTTTGCTATAGCTCTCTTCCTATAAAGAAGCTATTCTTGATCCTTTGTCCAGAAGAGCTCTCTACATTGCACAAAACATATACTTGAGAATTAGTACCTCATTTGCTTGAAAAGTGTGTTATTGGGTATACAAGATCAAAACTAAGTCTGATGGGTCGGTTGAGCGCTACAAAACACATCTTGTTGCTAAAGAGTTCTCTCAACAATATGGTATGAGTTATGAAGAAACCTTTACTCCTGCACCCAAGATGACCACTATTCGTACTCTTATTGTTGTTGCATTTATTCTTCAGTGGCATATTTCTCAAATTGATGTCAAAAATACTTTTCTAAATGGTGAACTTCATGAAGAAGTCTATATGATCCCTCGATAAGGTGTTTCTCATAAATAGCGAAAATGTGTAAGTTAAAAAAAAAGCTCTTTATGGTCTTAAAGAGGCTCTTCGAGCTTGGTTTGAGAAATTCTTTACTATGATCATGTAACACCCCGATTTTTAATAGTGAGAGTGTAATTTTTTTTAAAAAAAAACCAACTAAACACTTTAGGCTAAAATATTCATAATCGTATTTAATTTAAATCAGAATAAAATATTTAATTGTAAAATTCTTTTCCAAAAATGACAATTAAATTTTTTGTTGCATTATATAAAATGGTTTCGACACAAATAACTTACAACTGAACAATTCACATTGACCCAAAAAAAATTACAACTATTTCAGATACATAAATTCTATTGCAACAACAACATTGCAATATGAAAGGGAGATTAAATAAAACCGTTAATTAAAACCCTAAGCTGATCTTGAATTCTAACTGAGGATGACTGGATACTGAGGGTGCACAGGTGGCATCTAGCCTCACTGCCTCCGATTGCCAATCCAAAATCATCGCTCTGTCACGTCTTCAACGTCGTTGCAATTCTCGCACGACTCAAAACTCTAAGAACTTGGGGCGTAAGCCCGATCCACAATAATAGTAGAGGGTCACGATCTAAAAACAGCATATATACGAAAATACAAAGCACGAAAGCATAACATGACATGACATCAATTGATAAACAAGCATGCATACAAATATTATCATATAACAAACATGACTCGTGTGACAAAACACCCTAATGCAATGCTTATATGTCAATGCATATGATTCTGGAATTTCCTCACCCTCATCGAGGGGCGTAAATCATAAATGTACCGCCTCTCATAGACCAGTACTAATTACCGAGGTGCCACCTATCATAGATCAACACGATTTACCATAGTGCAGTCTATCACAGACCTACACGACTCAAAAATCCCCATAAGGATAAAGTGGACCAATCAACTCAAGGAACCACCCCATGGCCCATCACGGTCACCACTAACACTGTGGTCCATCACGGTCACCACTAACACTATGGTCCATCACGGTCACCACTAACTATGAAATGAATGAGCATACTCTGACTCTTCCACATTAATCATTATGTAAATGCAGCTATTAAAAGATTCCCCTTTTAATACTCATTAAACACTAATAATTTTTACTACTTTTTCACAGAGCATACTCAAAACATATTCTCATTAATAAAATTCATAACACATATGTTATCAGTTATGAATACGTAATCACATCAAATACATAAACAATCGTGTGCACATTTATTCACCACGAGCACAAGGAACATGTATATAGACACACTCTGCATTCAAGCATATATAATATCGTTAGAAAGTGCCCTTACCTAGACAATGCTTTGTTACACAAGAAACTTACGATGTGCCAACATAACCTATCCAACGATTCCAATGACACCTCTCAATTTCCTTGTATCTTAAACCAATCAATTAACTTAATCAATACAAGTTTGTAAACCAACCCCCAAATGAACTCTAGGTTCGTCCACTATCCAAATCAATTAGGGTTTGACTTTTCTCTTAGGTTCCCTAACTTTAAAAAGACTTTGGTTTAAGTACTTTGACGAAAACGAATTTCAAAACACCTATGCCACACTTTGAAAATTTCAAAATTGTTTTTCAAACTTATTAAAGTTGAACTCAAATCTTTGTCTTAAACAAATATTTTCTTAACAAAATCAGTCAAAGACAAACATATTCACACAGTTCGAAATTTCGATTAAATCATCAATCAACTTCATAAATTTCAACACTTTAATATTTGAAAAACTAGTATAAGGTTTGTATCAAGAAATTATATATATAAAAAACTCACATATTAAGTGTTCAAATATTCTAACTATTCAAAATCACGATTCTTCCAATTTGACATTTTTCAAACCTTAATCTTTATTAACTATGCTTTGTATATAAACTTTTACACAAAAACCACATTTTCTCATCAACACAAAATATTTTCAAGTTCACAATTTTCTTTTAAGGCTCAAACGAAAATCTTCATTCCTAATAAAACCACGTATCAAAACCCAAAATTATAATCAATCATTGTTTTTCAAAACACCTAAATACTTCTTCAACCTTGAATTTTAGCATAAAGTCGACATCTTTACTATAAAAATCAAAACTTTCAACTTCAAAACTTAAAATTGAAACTTTGTTTATAAAGTGAATATTTCTCTTTCAAACCTTTTTGATATACAAAATTGGAACCCTTATATATATATATATTTATATATATTTTTTTTTTAATATGAACTATTCTCAAAGTCATGAAGTTTGAAACTTTGTTTATCAAAGTTAAATCTCTTCATAAAAGTTGAAAATATAATATCAATGACAAACTTTGAAGTTCAATCTATAAAGTGGAAACTTTGTTTTCACAAAAACCGCAAGGATAAAATTTTTAACACCATAATAATAAAGTAAACTTAAAACCAACCTTTAAACAAAATTTTGAACTCTCTTTCTATATATATATACCACTCGGCTAAAATCCATTTTACTCATCAAAATCTTTCAAAAAAATTTACAAATCCAAATCGAGTTTAAAACACCTTAAATAATCAAGGACAATAACTCATTGGGTTTCAAATTTAAACGACTCCAAATTTTAATTTATACCATCACTAAAAATCACAAGATAACTTTTTTCTAACTTCTTTAAAGTTCATAAAATTTCTATAACTCAAATAGTTTTGAATTAAAACAAACCACAACAATTCATTTACCCCTTTATTTCAAAAATTTTGCCATGATCTTTTTGTTCCTATCTCTTTTCCTTAATATTTCAACCCAACAAACATAAAATATTCAAAGTTCTCCCCACCGCCAACTCGGTGTCAACAATCTCGATTAATTTTCGAGACTTAAGGAGCTAACTACATAAACATAGGAAATTATAAAATTTATTTCAAGGTTACAATACTAAAAAAAAACTAATCAATTTCTTTTTCTCAATAATAACAACTAGTACACAACTCAATAGAAGTACCAATCTTCTTTATTCCCAAGTTCAAAACAACTACAAACCTCATTAACTTTTACACACTATTTCAAAGAAATACACTTTATAAAGGTTTCATCCAGTTAACAATGATTTTGGCCAATAGAGTTCTAAGAGGAGGGCGAGTTTAGATATTTTCAAACACAACAATAACACACTAAAGATTTATTGTTTTTTTTTTCAAAAGAAAGCTTTTCAAATTTAAACAAAAACTTTATAAAATTTATGATAACTCATATATTCAAGCCTCAAGCTTTAAAATCTAACAAGAAAAAAAAAACTCCTAACTCATATAAAGGTTCATAGCCATGAAAAGAGAATAAGGAAGATGAGTTTTCTTACCACAAAAGCTAGATCAGTAGTACCACAATGCTCCGAGGAACCACTTTGCATCTTAACTCTTTCTCAAATTCCTTCTCTAACTCTCTAGATCTTCAAATCTTTTTATATGTTTCTTTTTTCTTTCTAACAAACACTCACCCAAGACTAGAAGAAATAAGACGAAAGAAAACCTTTTTGTGTGTTGGCCTAGTGTTGGTTCGGCCACCATAATAGAAGGGGAAGGAGACTTATTTGATCTTAAGGAAATCAAGTTTTTTTTTGTTTTTCTTTTTATTTTAAAAAAACTAACAAAAGGTGAAACTTGGTCACCAAGATTGGATTATAATAATAGGATTTAATCCTAACCACCTATTCATTTAAATATCCTACTAACTTTTCATTAAATAATTATCCTCTAAATATTTAAAAATTATCTACCCTGACGCAACTCAGCTCGCAGATAAATCTAGTCGTCAGTTAAAACTCGTAAAATATTTACCAATAGTTATAGTTACGACATAAATAATTTGATTATTAAAACAATCAAATTTAATAATATTCGCTAAAAAAAATATTACTCAGAAAAAAATCAAGTCTCAAATCACCCAAGAATTTGAATAAGAAATTTTATCGAAATCAAATATATTTTAAAATTTAAAAGCAGCAAAACTCTCTGCCGATTTCAAACGCTGAGAAATTTCAGTCTCGGATTTTGACTATTTTTACACGTGGACTAAATAAAAATATATCACCCATGAAAATATATTTTTTGTACTTTTATTCATAAATAAAAGGAACTGAAATACTCAACAACACGTTTTAATTACAAAACTAATTTAAATATACTTAATTAAGAATTCATTTTCTACGGGTCTTACATATCACATCTCTTGGTTTCCGCTCTACTCAACATAATTCTGCATTGTTTATCAGATCTATTGCCTATGGTTGCATTATACTTTCATTGTATGTTGATGATATTCTTACAAGTAATGATGTTAGTGGAATTAATGAATGGAAATTATAGTTAGCCAAACATTTTTAGATGAAGGACTTAGACACTTTTTGCTATTTCTTGGGGATTGAAGTTGCCTACTCTCTTAGAGGCTACCTTTTTTCTCAATCAAAGTACATTGCCAACATTCTTGAACAAACTTGTTTTTTCTGATACTAGACCAACATATACTCCTCTTGAGTTGAATGTGAAGTATGCTCACTCTGATGGTGTTCCTTTACTAGATCCCACGTTGTACCGTACTTTGGCTGATAGCCTGGTGTATCTTATGATTACCAGATTTGATATTGCTTATGTTGGACATATTGTCAGTCAGTTTGTTGTCTCTCCCACTATAGTATGTTGGGCAGTTGTTCTTCGTATTCTTCATTATCTTCAAGGAACTCAATTTCTCAGCAATCTCTTTCCATCATCGTCCTCAATGGAGTTACATGCTTATTCTGATGCTGATTGAGCTGATGACCTCACAAATCGTAAGCCCACCACAAAATTTTGTATCTTTCTTGGAGACTATCTTATTTCTTGAAAGAGTAAAAAACAGGACATTATCTCTCGCTCTTCTACAAAAGCTGAATATCGTGCTATGACATCTATTACTGTTGAAATAATTTGGTTCATTGACTTTTGTCTGATATGTGTATCTCTCTTTATGAGCCAACTCCGATGCATTATGATAACAAGAGTGCTATTCAAATTGCTTATAACTCGGTCTTTATGAACGCACCAAACACATTGAGATTGATTTTCATCTCACTCGTCATCATCTTCAGCATGGAGCCATTACTCCACTGTTTGTCTCATCCTTTTTACAGATTGCTGATTTGTTCACAAAAATGCATTCGATTAAATATTTTCATTTTTTGGTTGACAAACTTTCAATGTTCTCTGTTAATGCATCGTGAATTTGAAGGGAGATGTTAGATAATATTGTTATTATGTGTTAGTAGTAAGGGTACTTTAAACTTTTCTATTCTCTAATATATATACCTATTGTAAGACTAGCAAAAATAAGTTTTGTTCATTTTGTTTATGAAACCATATCCAAGGTTTCCTTCTCTTCTTCATTTTCTATGTTTATGTTAGATTATTATTGTTAACAACTAAGATGCACTTTAATGTTTCATATTTCTTTATTTACTTTAGCGTGATGTGTGTTAATATATTGCTCAAAAGTTATCTAACCTTAAAAGATATTTTGATAACTTTAACCCAAAGTTCATAAAGACAGAAATAGATTTTAATAAAATCTTATACACTTTCAGAAAACAAAAAATGCTACAATTTTGACAAACTTACTTTTTTCAAAATTGATATTCACAAAGCATCTCACTAAATACTTATCTTTGATAGTAGTGTTAATGTAAAATCATGGGGGTGTTACACCCTTAAGTTATGAAATATCCAAAACAAATAGATATAACAAATCTTATAATTAACTATTTTAAATAAAAAAGGAAAGAAAATAGAATACTTAGATCAATTTACTCGACAATGAATGATTTTGATCGGTGAAAAGTAAGATATTAATGATTTCCACGCTCTAATGGTTTTATAGCAACATTGGTTTCGAAAATGATCGAGAATTGAGAGAGTTATGGTGTTTCAAAAGAGAGAGTTTATTTTGAAAAGTGGCACAAGGTTAATAATCGAAATCGGATCAGTTCAAAGCTTAAATAGGCACTAGAGGACATGGACATGTTGCCAATGAAGAGTCACATGCACCACTACTACGCAGTTCCCATCTTGTTTCCGAAAGGAAACAACTACTTGCAGTTGGACACGTTCGACACTGAGAAGAAGCTTGGCAAGTAGAGGTCAGTGGCTAGGTTGAGAGTTGTGGAACTTAGACTTATTTGATCCGATGTCGCTCACGGGTCAAATACAAGTAACAAAAACGTAGCGTAGGACAACAAATCGAGTCGTCTCGCAAGGACTCCGACAATATTAACCGAATTTAGAATCAAATAAAAAAACAAAGAGGGGGGGTTTTAAATTTAGGTTCAGATAGATTAAGAAAACAAATTACAATCACGTTGGAACGATTAGTCTACTGATTCGAGAGTTTCATACCTATCATAGATTCTATCGACAAATTCAAATTCTAAATTGTGATTCTATTTCCTATTTGACTATAGAATTGATCAAACAAACGTAATCAACACTACGAGAATTCGAGGAGTTGGACTAGGCCATAGAAAGTTTCTAAGAGCAACTCCAACTGTTGCAAAAAAAATTTGTTCGCCAGCGTAAAGTTACGGTCAAATTCAGTTTTGGGTAAGTTCAGTGTTGGAGTGAATCAAGGAACAACGGTTACTTCACAAAGGAACGACACTTTAACAATTTAACAATAATAAAACTTATGTCCGTTGGTTTTTTTTTTTTTACCGTTATTTTATATTTGAAAGCCATTTTCTTATTAATTGTGACAATTTGTTTTTTTTACTCTTAATTTTTGTTTCACAATTTTTATCAAACAGTTTATTCTCTTTAAGCTTTAATTAAGAATATTTTCTTACTTATTTTTTCATCTTATTATTTCAAAAAAAATTGTTTGTGTCAAATGGTTGCATTTTATGATAAATTATCAACATCCTAATTTTCAAAATTCTCAATTACCATCACCACCAACCAATCCCAATATGTTTTATAGACCTCAAATGAATAATCAAGGTGGATAATTTACTTGTATGAACTTGAAACACCGATTGAGTCTATGTCAGAGTGTCAAGTTTCATAGCTTTTTACTCAAGTTGGTCTTAAAAACACTATGCTCGAAGAAGGAGAAGAACATCATTGTCGAAAAAAATCTCGAAAGCTATTCACAATGGATGAAGATACACTTCTTATTTAATCATGACTTAACTTTTCAAAATATTCAATTGTAGGAGTTGACCAAAAAATAGGTGATTTTTGGTTAAGAATTGCAACAAATTATAATCAGTATCGTGGGCAGTTGCGAGAGAAGATACCAAGTCAACTAAAATCTCGATGACATTGAATAAATGGTTTTGTTCAAAAATTTGTTGAGTGTTAAAACAAGCTTTTAGTGGAAAGAAAAGCGGAAACTTAGAGAAGGACATTATGATCGTTGCACATGCTTTTTATTCTCAAGATACATGTGGGCAGTTGCGAGAGAAGATACATGTGGCCATTTAATCATGAGTATGCATGCGATTGTTAAAATGTGAACCTAAATGGATGGGAGCATCAACTAAATGTTCTTAAAAAAAAACAAAGAATTCTGCTAATGGGGCGTACTCATCATCTCCTAATACAGAAATAACGACAAGTTATGAATTTGACTCAACATCACCAATGGAGCATCCAATGGGACAAAAGGCGGTTGAAACATCTCCTATCAACAATGTCATGCAAGATACAATGGATAAAAAAGTAGCAGCCTTAGAAAAATTGGCACAACTAAAGGAGGACGAGATGGAGTTCAAGGCAATTGAGGTCCTCATGAAAGATACATCCGGAATGAGTGAGAGTCAACTCCAAGTTCATGAAATTTATTGTAATAAACTTTAAAAAAGTATGGATTTTAGTTAAGATAATCCTGCAGTTTTTTTTTAAAAAAATTGGACATTAAGTAAAATGACTATTAGTCTTACTTTAATTAATAATAATTTCCTCTTTCTCAAACTAACTGTTATTCAAACCAGCTATTAGTCAAATTAGCAATTATTTAAACTAGTCGTTAATCAAACTAGCGTTATTCAAACTAGCCATTAGTCAAACTAGCTATTATTCAAACTAGCCGTTAGTCAAACTAATTGTTATTCATTTAATATTATATATATACTCTGATTCTTAAAAAAAAAAATAGCAATCTTCTCACACTCCTATATTTTTTATCAAGTTGTTCACTCTCTTTCACTCAATCATCTAATGGATCTAAACAATTTAGAAGAACTCAATAAATTCTTCTGGGAGTTGATAGAAGATGAACTTGTGGACAACACCAATGAGGAACTATTGATGTTAGTGTTTGAGAGGCAACAACAATCCAACGTTTCTACTAGGCATATGTGAAGAAGAACAGTGATAGATCGAAATCGTGAAGAATGACATACTTGATTATTCAGTGACTACTTCTCTAAAAATCCAGTATACACAAGTGCTCAATTCCAACGACGATTTTGAATGCATAGGCACATGTTTCTTTGATTTGTAACTACACTTGGAAATCATGATGAGTATTTCCAAATGAGGGTCGATGCAACTGGTAAAATGAGTTTTTTGCCATTGCAGAAATGCATTGTTGCTATTCGCATATTGCCATATGGACCTCCTGGTGATAGTGTAGATGAATATTTTGAATTGGCAAAAGCACTACAATTGAGTGCTTAGAGAGATTTGTAAGGGGCGTGAACAAGATGTTTGGAGTTGAATACTTGAGAAGATCCAACGACAATGATATTCATCGCTTATTACTAATGGGGGAGACACGTTGCTTTCCAAGTATGTTAGGTTATATTGATTGTATGAATTGGGAATGAAGAAATTGTCCGATTGCTTGGAAAAGCCAGTTTTGTCGAGGTGATCATGGTAAACCCACGATCATGCTTGAGGCAGTGACATCACAAGACTTGTGGATTTGACATGCATTTATTGGCATTGCAGGTTCAAACAATGACATTAATGTGTTAAATCAGTCCAATGTATTTAACGATGTTTTGGAAGGACACACTCCTAAAGTGAAATATACAGTTAACATAACTCCATATAATCTGGGATACTATCTAGCAGATGACATCTATCTCGAGTGAGCTACATTTGTCAAGACAATCCCAATGCAACAAGGAAAGAAGAGAAAACTATTTTCCTAAAAACAAGAATCAACTAGAAAGGATGTGGAGCAAACATTTGGAGTGCTCGAATCTAGATTTGCAATGATGCGTGGTCCAGTGCGTGCTTGATACATTGAAACCCTCAAACATACAATATATGCATGCATCATATTGCATAACATGAT
The DNA here is from genome assembly GCA_037974755.1 of Cicer yamashitae. NCBI lineage: Eukaryota > Viridiplantae > Streptophyta > Magnoliopsida > Fabales > Fabaceae > Cicer > Cicer yamashitae. The sequence continues at coordinate 23,176,823 of JBBPBQ010000002.1, forward strand.
TGTTGAAGACGAACACACACATATGGTGGTGATATTGATTACTCTTCTGATAACATAGATAATAACGTCTCAAAAACTGAAACACGTAATGATCCTCATTCTAATCTTGTAACAAGATTACAAAGAAGAGCAGATATCCATGAAATACGAAGTCATCAACAACTTCAAGCAGATTTAATAGAGCATATTTGGGAGCACTTTAGACATGAGAATAACGAAAGTTAAATTTATTATTTATTTTTATCATTTTTAATTATTTATGTCATTTAACATTTAATTTTTATTAATGTTATAAAAATTTAAGTTCAACATTTTTAAAATTAAAATTAAAATTAAAATTAAAATTAAAATTAAAATTAAAATTAAAATTAAAATTAAAATTAAAATTAAAATTAAAATTAAAATTAAAATTAAAATTAAAATTAAAATTAAAATTAAAATTAAAATTAAAATTAAAATTAAAATTAAAATTAAAATTAAAATTAAAATTAAAATTAAAATTAAAATTAAAATTAAAATTAAAATTAAAATTAAAATTAAAATTAAAATTAAAATAATGTATAATAATATTGATTAAAAATATTTATTATAAAATTACATGTAAATAAAATATTAATATATAGATTAAAGTGGTGAGACCCAATATCATTCTTAAAAGTTAAACCATTGAAGTAAATAATAATTGAATTGTTTTAAGATGATGTAACACAGTAAATTCCACTTAAAGAACTCATGTTGAATTTACTATTGGAGGTGCTCAAAGGAACCTAACTCTAATTCTAACAAAATTGAAAGTTAGATTAAGATCATAGCCTTAATTGTAATGTAAATCGATTTAACTTTTTCCTAGCCAATTAATGTTTGTTTTATCCAAATTAGATACAATATTTGTTTTTTTAATTCAATCACTAATTTTAACTTTGATGACAAAATTCTTTTAAAGGTAACATCCCAATTTATTTAATTTTATTTTTCTAAATAAATTGGATAACTCAAACTAAACACACACAAACTATCATTTTAAATATTGTAATATATTAATTTCAGATATGGTAATAGATTAGACTCTACTTATTAATTAATTAGGTTTATAAATATGTCAAACTAATTGAAAAAAGTAGAAAAGTTTATAAAAGGACAATTTAAATATACTACATATTTTTTAATATGTGTACGTAAAACTTATAAATAAAAGAAGCTTATAAAAAAGGATAGATATAGTCATTTGTTATTTATCACATTGATAATCATTGATTGTTGGCATGTGCACACTCACCTAGGACAACCCTTAAAAATATCTATATGTATTTTTCAAAAAGAAATGTTCATCCATTCATTTTTTATTTATTTTTATATAATTGTTGTCGTTTTGTTTAAAAAAAAAACCTGTCGACATCATTTATTTCTAACATTTTCTAATACGGCCCACATTTTGTTTTTGCGGAAATAATAGGTCGACGTTACTTTACCCTCAATAGAAGTTGATTCTATTTTCGTTGTCAATACGAAGATTTATTTAGTAAGTAATTCGTATATATAAAAAATTTCATCAATTTCAAAAAAAAAATAAAATCATTAAAAAAGTTAGATAAACTATTATTTTAATAATAAAAAGTATAAAATGTTATCACATTGATATTTAATTCAATTAAAAATTCAAATTAATTTTTAAATCATAAAAATAATTTTTAGAAAATATAATTTACTATCATAAATATTATTAAAAGATATAATTTATCATCAAATTTTTTTTTTACTATTATAAAATCAAAAACTAATTTAAATTTTTAATGTAGTCAAATATTAAAATAAAAATCTCTATATTTTGACACCAAAATAGTAGTTTAAAAAAAACAAAAATACAAGAACTTTTAATTATTTCTTGTGTCCACGTACACTACAAGTTGGTGGAATCTAAGAGCAAGAGTGGTGTCTGTTCTCATTTTCTCTTCCCCATCTTCTTCTTCCTTGCAAAAGGAACCACCACCACCACCACCACCATATCATGAGCATCTACACCACCGTTTTTTCTGACCCACTCTTTAAACTCTGCCACTACCGAAACAGAGTAGCTTCCATTCACCGTTTCAAGCCAAATCAACACACTCTCTTTTCCTCTTCAATATTCTCCAATAATAATAACTATGATTCTTGTTCTTGGTCATTCAAGCCACCCCACAAGTTTTTTCCTCCAAAGTTTGAAGCTTTTGCAGTAAATACTGATACCCTTGAACCCCTTCAAGCCTCTGATGTTGTCTTCAATCAGATTTATCCCATCAACAGAATTGAACTGGTATCACACCTTTTTGCTTTTGAACACTGTTTGCTTTGTAGAGAAAGTTCTGGAAATACCTAGATGAAAAAGTTTTGTTTTTTCAAGTGGAAATAGTGAAAAAGTTGAAGGGGATTATGAATTTTGTTTTGTATAAAGTGGTAAAAGTTTGAATCAGCTTCATTGTTGTTATATTATTTACTTTTTGGGTCATCATGTTTTCTTTTGTTTTTCTGAAAATGTAAAAGTTTTCCAAGTTCAATTAAATAAAGTCACATGTATATAAAAGGCAAAGAGCTTTTTCTTACTTATTTTCCCTTTTTTTTGAATTTTTTTTCTTCCTTTTTTGCTTTACAAGTAGATAGATATAGTTTGGTGTTTGGCATTGATGGAATTTTTTGTCTTACTTGAAATGGAATTTGCAGGTGGAGGGAAAGGTCTTTATAAGATTAGATCAAGGGAATGATTTGGAGAATTTGGAGCTTACAGTTGGTTGCAATCTACCAGGAAAATGGATTCTACATTGGGGAGTTTCCCGCGTCGATGATATTGGAAGGTAAAACATGTTAAATTAAGGTGTTTGAATTTGTTTTCATTCTAATTTTGTGATATCTTGTAATTGTACTTTATTTGGTGATTTGATATCATATCAAGAGCTAAATCATAATGATTCAATGAAGATGATTACAATGTGAGTTTGATTCTGCAGTGAATGGGATCAGCCTCCGCGTGAAATGATACCTCCCGAATCTGTTCTTATAAAGGTATACCATGAATTCTCATGATCTCACATTTTGGCAACGTAGAATGTTAAGAGTGTGAAGTGAAAATTTCAGGACTATGCAATAGAGACACCGTTGAAGAAATCATCATCGGATTCTAAAGGAGATACTTTTCATGAAGTCAAGATTGGTCTTAAACCAAGCGATGAGATTTCAGCAATTAATTTTGTTCTCAAGGTTTATGTCTTTACACACAACCATTGGATATGTTCGTTAAAAGTTAAAAATTCATTATTTTTTCCTAAATTCCAATTTGGTTGCTCGTGTCGATGCAGGATGAGGAAACTGGTAATTGGTATCAACACAAAGGAAGAGATTTCAAGGTTCCTCTGGTCAACAATCTTAAGGAGGGTGCAAATTTAATTGGACCTAAAACAGGCTTTAATGTGTGGCCAGGTTTTTTAAAATCACTATGCATTATTTTTGCTTCTTCAATGAATTCTATTTTGTATCGCTTAATTTGCATTATATCATGGCTTTATTTTCTCTTACAAAGTGTTAAACAAATCATAATCCTATGATATGTTATAGTCCATAGTTCCAATTGGTTCCTGTTTCTGTATATTGCTGCTAGTTCTGTAAAAGAGAAACATTTTCATAAGATGCTAATAGGTAACGAACAATAGAGTAAACAGACATTAAAAATTATTGCAGCAAAAAGTGTAGGGATCCAATGCATATTTAAACCTTTATTTTATTTATTTTTTAATCCTTTCAGCTTTGTCGTCACAACATTTTCTTAATGAGCTTGAACTGACATATATATTTCACGGTTTTTCTTCACACATAGGGGCCTTAGGGCAGATATCTAACACTCTCATTGAGTCCGAAGCAACAGAGGACAAAGCTCATGAAAACAACAGTGAATCTGAAAATCCAAAAGAGGGAAGTAGTCAAGTCGAAAGTTTCTATGTAGAACTTCCTGTTACCAAGGAAGTTACTGTCAATAACTCTATCAGTGTCTCCATTAAGAAATGCTTGGAAACAGCTAAAAATCTCTTAGATTTAGAAACAGATGTACCGGGAGATATTCTGCTTCACTGGGGAGTTTGTAGAGATGATTTAAGAAAGTGGGAAGCTCCACCTGCTCCTCATCCACTGGAAACTGTTGCATTTAAAGACAAAGCTTTGAGAACTCAATTAAAGGTAGTAGGGGTTCGATGAGTTGCTCGTTTTTTATTTTCTATGTTTTAGCACTTTTCAGGTTATTTTTAGTTTATTTCAACACTATTGCTTCATTGATGAATGATGATGGTACTATGCTTGAATACTTGCATAAGATTTTAGACCTGATTTTTGCGTACTTAATGAAATCGTTGTAGTTAAATCATATACTATGCTTAAATGGTTTGTCTTTATATGATAAGTTACTGTCGTGTCAACCTTAAAGATGATTAAGTTTAAGTTCGAGCAGAAGTGTTAGAATATATGAATAATATAATATTTGGGTTGTGAGCATTGATTTAAAAAATTTTAGACTATTTCTTAGGATTGATTTACACGTGTCTTTTGTATTTCATGTTTTGTTTCCTTAATTAAGATTAGTAGTCTAGTAACAGTGTAAATAATGGTGTTGGCTATGTCATTTATGTCGAACCATAATCACCATTTAATGTTTTTATTCCTTTTCTTCACTCCTTCCTTATCTAAACCACTATAATTTAAACAATATATATAGATAAATATATCTTCATTATGATCGAAATATTAAAGATACATGCATTGCGGAAAAGACTAAAAAAGTACCAATACTAAGGATAGACCACATGGTGGATAGTTAGGGAAAATGAAATGGAGTATATTAAGGGAAATGATGGATAGCTAAAGAAAGAGGAAGACTAGGGAAAACTATAGGAGAAACCATCAAGAGAGACTTGGAATTAGAATATATCGTTTGTGATAGAACATTATGAAGTTGTTTGATCCATGTCGCTGGTCCCACCTTGTGGGAAAAGACTTTCGTGGTTGTTGTGGTTATGATTGAAATATTGACGGCATGTTAGTGCTCTTTGAACCTTTAAGAAGGAATATTGAATGTATGATATTTAAGCCACTTTTTATTCTTAAAAGTTTTTATTTGTATTTTGTTTACTTGCTCTTCTCCTTTCTCTTTGAAAATTTGGATTATGTTAGTTAGAATGTAGTATTCTAGTTACATTACACACCTTCGTGTCCTTTCTCTTATTTAGTCAAAAGGCAGTGGAGAGGGAAGTTCAGTACAAATCTCTTTGGGAGAAGAATTTTCAGGATTTCTTTTTGTTCTTAAGCTAAATGGAAATTCTTGGTTAAATGACGGAGGTAACGATTTTTACGTCCCTCTCTCAACTTCTGGTAACTTAATTATCGGAAACATAGAGGATCAATCAACAGTCGTACAGAGTGAAGTGACCGAAGAGCCAAGTCAAGAGGAATCCGACTCTATATTTACCGATGAAATAATCACTGAAATAAGGCATTTGGTTACGGGCATTTCATCTGAGAAGCGTCGAAAAACGAAATCCAAAGAAGCGCAAGAAGTCATTCTTCAAGAGATCGAAAGACTGGCTGCTGAAGCCTACAGTATCTTCAGAACCTCCGTTCCAACTTTCTCGGAGGAAACTATTGTGGAACCCGAAGTTGTGCCTGAGGTTCCTCTAAAAATAACTTCGGGAACAGGCACTGGGTTTGAAATAGTATGCCAAGGGTTTAACTGGGAATCTCATAAATCTGGAAGATGGTACATGGAGCTTAAAGAGAAAGCTGCGGAACTATCGGCTCTTGGATTCACTGTGATTTGGTTACCACCACCTACAGATTCTGTTTCACCCGAAGGATACATGCCGAGGGATTTATATGATTTAAATTCTAGGTACTCGATTAAAACCCATTATAATCATACACCTTTACAATAAGGAAGTTTTGAAATTGACTTTTATTTTTTTTTTATTTTATATATCAGATATGGTAGCTTTGATGAATTGAAGGATGTGGTGAAAACATTTCATAAAGCTGGAATCAAAGTGCTAGGAGATGCTGTTTTGAATCACCGCTGTGCACAACATCAGAATCATAATGGTATTTGGAACATATTTGGAGGTCGCCTCAATTGGGATGATCGTGCCGTTGTTGCTGATGATCCTCATTTTCAGGTATGTTTGTGAGGGTTTTGGATAAAGCATAGCTCAAGTGGTTGAGCTATGACTACAAAAGCAATTGAAAGTTCCTTTTGTTCTATTCTAGCTTACATAATATGATACTGTTGTCTTTCCAGGTAAATTTGATTTATGTATATATATAGGGGTCATATCAAGTGAGAGGATGTTTTATTGTGAGCGGTGAGAGTATTAAATAATAACTATTAGATTTAAAGGAATGGTTGAGATGGAATATTTGTTTAATAAGTACGTTTCCTTTTATTTATCTCCCCTCATGTGCTACTTAACTTCATCTCATTTCTCTCGTTTCACATCTCCCGATACAAGTTCTGAAAATTAAAAACGTGAGTTTTTTTAATGAAAAAATGGAAAAAAGAAAGGAGCTACAAAGATTTTTTTAAAGAACCAAAAAGGAAATAATAATTAAAACCAACCTCAAAGCACAAGAAATATTTTGATGGAGAAAAAAGAACTGTTATTCAACAACACTTGTGCAGTACACAGAAGCACAAGATCCCTTCCCAAGCTGTTGCAACAGTTAACAATACATACTTGAAGTTGAAACAAGACAAAAAGGAAAAAAAGGACAGATTTCTTGATATCCTTGCATCATGAAGATTTCTTAGTAACACCTAGAACCTTGGACAACGAGAAACCACAGATTTACTACTACTAGATAATAATTTGTTTTTAGAAAAAAAGAATTTGCACAAACCAATTGTTTCCTCGCGTTAATCGAATGCCACCTCCCGCTTTCATCTCACGTCTCTTGAAATTGGGACTCCAGTAAAAAAAAAACCTGGAAGAAAGGAGGAGTATAGCTTGAGAGAGAATACGGAGAAAACTAGTGCTAGCAATAAATGCAAAACTTACACGCACGTGTAGATAAGAAAACGATATAGGAGGTGCAGTTTTAAAGAGAGAAAGAGATCCCAACCGTTCCTTCAAATCTAATGGTTATTATTTAATACTCTCACATCTCACAATAAGACATCCTCTCACTTGATATTACCCTTATGTATATATATATATATATTGGTATTAAAGAGCATAGTGGCGGAATTCATACAAACTAAATGTAGAGAAAAAGGGGTATCCTTGGTTCAAACCCGCACCCGAGCATATCAAATGTCTTTGCAGCTACCATCTGAGCTGTACTTACGGGACAAGTTTGATATATATATATTGGTAATTGATATTCTTTCTTCTATATACAGGGGAGGGGAAACAAGAGTAGCGGAGATAATTTCCATGCGGCTCCAAACATTGATCATTCACAGGACTTTGTGAGAAAAGATCTTAAAGAATGGTTATGCTGGTTAAGGTTTTCATTTCAAATCCTCATTTTCAATTTCAATAGCATACTATTAGCTAAAAAATGTGTGAAAATTGTGTCAATGGAAATTATATCCAATCAGTTTATTAGTAGTTCATACATTAAATTGATATTTTAGGGGCTACTTGCTTTGTGAAAACCTTTCCTGGTTTTTTCAGGGAAGAAATTGGGTATGATGGGTGGAGGCTTGACTTTATCAGAGGATTTTGGGGTGGTTATGTAAAGGACTACATGGACGCTACCGAACCGTACTTCGCTGTGGGAGAGTATTGGGATTCCCTCAGTTATACGTACGGTGAAATGGATCATAATCAAGATGCGCACAGGCAGAGGATAGTTGACTGGATTAGTGCTGCTGGTGGTACTGCTGGTGCATTTGATGTTACAACTAAAGGGATTCTTCACTCCGTAAGCACTCACCTCGATGGTTTCAATAACTTCTCTTCAAATTTACTTTTCATGTGTAGAAATGTTCTAGGCGAATTACACGAAATGAAAATTTGACAAAGCCGCTTCTTTTAAATTTAATCTTTGCAACCTTGATGACATTTCATTTGAACTTTTTTCCTTTTTAGGCGTTGGATAGATGTGAATATTGGCGCTTGTCAGATCAGAAGGGAAAACCACCTGGCGTTCTTGGATGGTGGCCATCTCGTGCTGTTACTTTTATAGAAAATCATGACACTGGTTCTACACAGGTTTGAACTTCCACTTTCAAAAATAGCTTGGTAAAATTGATGTCACTAGTAAAACCGGAGATTCCAATTTAACAGGTTTTTGTTTCTTTATAATATGTATATGTAGATCCATAGTAGTGTAATTAATTAGAAACATTTGCAAGAGTTTTATGTATATTTTATGCATATAAAAGTAATGGTTGAAAGGATTTATGTTTTTATTCACTCTTATAAGTATTCATTGGATAAGCATAATATAATTAAGCTAAGTTTAGAACTAAAACCATTGAATTTATTTGGTTATACTGTTTTGATGTGCAAACTATCATCAATTTTCTTTCATATTTTCTCTTGAAGGGTCACTGGCGATTTCCCCACGAAAAAGAAATGCAAGGATATGCGTACACTCTTACTCACCCAGGAACTCCATCCGTGTTCTTTGACCATATTTTCTCTCACTATAAAACTGAAATAGCGGCACTTATCTCTATAAGGAAACGGAACGGGATCAACTGCAGGAGCACGGTGAGTATCGGAACTTTATATTATAAACTACTTAGTATTGTGTAGGTGGATATTTTTGGGTTGGATGATGATAAACTTCTTCTATGAATGTCAATGTGATTGAAGCTGAAATCTCACTGTATTTTTACTGATATTTCTATTGAAGCACTGAAAATTCTAATCATAATATGGATGAAATTATGAAAACAATGATGTTTGGACAACAAAATGAAAATATCTCTACTTGCAACATTACTTAAGAATCCATGTTTTTGGTGCTGGAAGTTAAAACATGAACAGCATAAATATTTTTTTCCTTGGTGTTATGGGAACCATACCTCTTTGGTTTGAGAAAACATTTTCCGTTTTCTTTATCTCACTTTTATTTACAAAATTGTCTCGTTTTCTATAAGAGTCCCACATTTATATAGAGTGGTACTTCTTCACCTTATAAATTGGTTTTGTAGAGTTGAGTTAGGCCTAATCCAAATTCTAAGATAATATCAGAATCTATCAAAGATCAGTTGAGCCATCTGCTATTAGGCCACGCAGCTCACACTCTTGATGTCTAGTCTTGAGCGTGAAGGGTGTGTTAAGTGTCCTGCATTGGATGAAATATGACCTAAAATAGTGTTTATAAGTGGAAGACATCTCCCACCTTACAAGACGATTTTGTAGAATTGAGTTAGGTTTAACTCAAATTTTAAGATTTTTAATATACTTCTTATTTTCAGTATTTATAAACGAGACTGCAAAAACATTTTCTGGTTTTCATTGTTTCCTGTTTAGATAGGTAGATGAAAAAATTGAAAACAAGGTGATACCTTTGCAATTAAAAATATAAACAGAAAATATTTTCTGATACCAAACAGACCCCTAGGGTTTGATGTTTTTCATAATCAAACTCTGAAAATGTTTGCCATTATTTGTGCAACTGATGTAATGTATAAACATAGATACTATTGGAAAACTAACCTTTCTCTTCTCATGTTCAAGGTTCAAATTTCCAAGGCAGATAGGGATGTTTATGCTGCTATCATCGACGGAAAAGTCGCTATGAAGATCGGTCCCGGTCATTTTGAACCACCTAGTGGTTCCCAAAACTGGTCATCAGCTTGGGAGGGAAGAGACTATAAGATTTGGGAGGCATCATAATATATTAATTAATTTGTATTTTATACGTGTATATATACACGTTTGTTTGTTTATTCGGATGACGGTGTTAGGTGCGACAAACTACAATTTAAGCGAGTTTGCGGCACAGAAGCATCGTTTTCAGCTAAAGTCTGGTTCATCTGAAACTAGATTCAAATCAATAATTGAGATTGAATTATTGTATCATTCTTACTATGTTTATAATTTGTATTGTATTTAGATTGCTACAAAAATGTATTCAACAATTGGCACTTATAGTATATAGCCATCAACTTTTGAAGTAATGGATTTATCTTAGAAATGATTTGGTCTATACTCGTTGGAGGAGTATTGGCATCATATTTGTTAACACTCTTTTGAAGACATACTCTTCTATTTTCTTCTATTTTCAAATACATGTGTATTAAGTTTTTATTTTCAGTCTAACTTGGCGAGGAATCTGTCTCATTATAAACTCTAGTACGGGTAGAGGTATGTGTTAAGTTAGGGGTAGAGAAATCTCTTTCGTTGCTAGAGGTGAAAATAGGACCGACCAAGAGTATATAGTTTAGTCTATGACAAATTCAGGTTATGTCATATTTTTATTTTTTTTAATTTTTTTTATATAAGTTATTTAGTTAAAAAGATCGAGCTAAATTTATAGAAAAATCTTTTAGAACTACTAGGTGGACCTAGTTAATTAAATATAAATAAATTTGTTATAGATACAATTATTTGTTATACTAAGATCAATTAACATTTATGGAATGGAATATAATTCACATTCATTTGTTATACTAGGATAAATATTAAGTGTTTTTTTTGGGGAGATCTAACGAACATTCAAGACTTAGAGTGAAGATGCATAGTTTAGGATTAAAAAAAAGGAAATACATCAATTGCATGGAAAAACCATAATTAAGCAACGAATACAAAAGCCTTTGTATATTTACTGTTTCTATTTAATCCATTGTTGACTAGTATGGAACTTCATAACTCCATACTTGCATTTTACAACAATAGCAATATACAAATTGAAAGAAAAAAAAAACCATCCAATGATAAATTTTTTAATAAGTGTGAAAATTGAATTTATATATTATAGTAAAGTGTAATTAGTGTCTGTGTGAACGTCACACAGTTTGAAGTCAATGTTAAATTTTAGTGGCAAGTAATTTATTATCACCATTGTTGCCACCATGCTACAATGTTGATGCTAAACCATCTACAATAATCAATTTTCATTTTTTTCACATTGATTTTTGGCGAATACTAAGGTTTTCCTTAAAGAATAAGAAAATAAATCCTGGTGATTTTACATAATGCAAAAATAATGTCTATAATAATTCTTTATATTCTGACTTTTTTTTAAAAAAAAATCCTTCCATTCTATAAAAAAAGAATTGTTTACTTGAAAATTTTAACATATGAGAGTCATTAAATACTATTTTGTAAACAAAAGTCTATAGCAAGTAAGCAATTGAATTTTAGCATGTGGCCAAGCATTACGTGACAAAACTTCAATTATATTTCCTTGTCACAAAGAGGAACAAGTCCATTTTATTTACATGTAAAATTTTGCAATTTTTAAATTAATAGGCTAACGAATATCACCTATTTTTTAATGGCTATGAAAAGCAATTGCAAATCGTAATTACAAGTGTTTCCTATAAATAGAATATGCAAATGAGTGAAAAGAAATTATTCAATGCAAGTTATTATTGCCACAAAAAATATTGGTGAATTTTCAAACGTAAAAAACCCGTTTGTCTAGCCTAATATTACTCCAACGTGATCCAAAATTAACTTATGACACATTTGATTTTCAAGTATAAAAAGTGATGAAACATTGAGAACTCAATCGAAAATCAATTTACTTCATTCTTTCATTTTGTAGTGTCCCCAATAACAAGTGTTCTTTTCATTTTGTTGGCCTGGGATTAACTTCAAAAATATTTGAAGTTCAACCTTTGGTCAACATTAATTAAAAAAACAAAAAAAAACAATAATATAATGGCAAGATCACTTGACATTATCCTTTTTTTGCTTTGTTTGGCAGTACTCACCCCTACCTTAAATGCCAATCCATTAGAAAAAGATGAGTATTGGGTAGAACATGTACCTGAGTTTGATTCATATTGGCAAGAAAGAGCTAAAGTTGCTAAAGAAGTCAATCAAGCTGCTTATTTTGTTGATCCTTATGCAGTTTCTGGCAACTTCACAGCTAGTGTTAGCGAGTAAGAATTTTGCTATTTACCCCTTACTATATCATATTCATCCCACATTCAATTTCATAAGATATACATAGAGTAAAACATCTTATTCGAATCTCTCACAACAACTTCATAGTGCAACGCCTACACGACCATTAGATCTAGAGAGATAAAAATTCTCTTCTAAATCTGATGGTTCTCACGGTTGTTGCAACATTTGTAAGAGATTCAAATACGTAAATCATTCATTACAAATGAATCACTTTTTTTACACAAAAAAATGCTATTTTTTTTTAATATTGATTAAAATAGTTTAATAATTTTAAAAAAATTAATCTACATTAACATTAGCTTCGTATGAAGATTAGTATTTGTGGTATAAGATAAAGTAAACTATAAATTTGTTTGGTGATCTTTTTGAAAAATAGAATCATAGCTGCAAAGAGTGCTAGAAGGAGCTTGAAGGGAAACAAGAATGGAGCATGCATGGCTACAAATCCCATTGACAGATGCTGGAGGTGTGACCAAAATTGGGCTAACAACCGTCAGAAGCTTGCAGACTGTGTTCAAGGATTCGGCCGTAACACCCGCGGTGGTAAAGGCGGTCCATTCTACGTTGTCACCGATTCTTCAGACAACGAATTGTTGGACCCAAAACCAGGTACTCTTCGTCACGCCGTTACACGTAACGGTCCCCTTTGGATCACATTCGCTCGTAGCATGGTCATCACACTCCAACAAGAGCTTATTATGTCTAGTGACAAAACCATTGATGGTAGAGGTGTTGAAGTTTACATTGCCAATGGTGCTGGTATCACTGTTCAGTTTGTTAAGAATATTATCATCCATGGTATTAAGATTTACAACATTAAAGTTAAGGAAGGTGGTATGATTAGAGATTCTGAGGCTCATTATGGTTTTAGAACCAAGAGTGATGGTGATGGTATTTCCATTTTTGGTGCTAGTAATGTTTGGATTGATCATGTTTCCATGAGAAATTGTACTGATGGTTTGATTGATGCTATTATGGGATCAACCGCTATTACCATCTCCAACAGTCATTTCACTGACCATAATGAGGTGCGTAATTCCTTTCACAACAATTTTCAATCTTGGCTGCAGATGATCATCAGCCAAGATTGAATTATTGGATTTAGCGATATGAGCTCTCTTTATTTTTGACTTACACAAATTTAAAAATCTCAAGAAAATAACTTATTTTGGATTTTTATGTATGTAGGTGATGCTTTTTGGTGCTAGTAATGACTATTCTGATGATAAGATTATGCAAATCACATTGGCATTCAACCACTTTGGAAAGAGATTAGTCCAAAGAATGCCTAGGGCCAGATATGGTTTTATCCATGTTGTTAACAATGATTACACTCACTGGGAGATGTACGCCATGGGAGGTAGCCAGAACCCTACCATCATTAGCGAGGGAAACAGGTTTATTGGACCAGACAACATCATGGTTGGCGGAAATCAATTGAATCTTAAAGAGGTATAGAATATTTTACACTATGTCTGTGTGTTATTGTATGATAATTAAACTCTGTATAATTATATAATTTTTTCTTTTTGTGTATTGAAGGTGACAAAGAGGGAATACACAGAAGAAAGTGTGTGGAAAAACTGGCAATGGAGATCAATCAATGATGAGTTTTTGAATGGAGCATACTTTATACAATCTGGACCAGAGCTAAAAAACAGACCATTTTCAAAGAAAGACATGATCACAGCTAAGCCAGGAAGTTATGTTGGAAGACTTACACGATATTCTGGAAACCTACAATGTCGTGTGGGTAAACCTTGTTAGTGTTTTGGTCATTTGTATTCCTGTCACTTCTACTCATTGCTACAAATGTGGCATATGGCAACGAAGAAAAAGAGGACCAATACGGAGTGTCTTATATAGATATAAGCATAGAGTTTGCCTAATAGATTTTTTTTTTCTTGTCTACTTTTCCTTCAATTTTCTTAAGGAAAAGATTGTTCAAGAAAACCTTTATTTCAATGCCACAAAAGTACAAGAAAAGGGGTGTTACATTATTGCCAATAAAATTTGTTCAATTCTTTTTGTTATTTTGTCCATCAAATGCATTAGATCTGACAATGCCAAGGAGTTGGGTTTCACTATGTTTTTGCAGGATTTAGGCACTGAGCACCAATTCTCATTACCTTATAGGCCATTACAGAATTGAGTTGTTGAAAGAAAGCATCAACACCTCCTCAATGTAGCTCGAGCGTTGTTTTTCCATTCCCAGATTCCTCTCAAATTTTGGGGTGATTATGTGAGTAGTGCTGTCCACATCATCAACAGGACTCCTTCACCAGTCTTGGAGAATGCCACCCCTTATGAGCTTCTTTAACAAGTTGTCCCTAATTTCAATCATCTTAAAGTGTTTGGATGTCTAGCCTATGCAGCTACCATACCTCAATGTAGAACCAAATTCAGCCCTCGCGCCAAGCCATATGTCTTTGTTGGCTACTCTTTAGGCTACAAAGGATATAAGTTGTATGACATTGCTGCCAGGACCTTCATTATCTCTAGAGATGATGTTTTCCATGAAACTATTTTCCCTTTTCATCATAGCACACCCTCTACTGGTGCACCAGATCCTTTTCATCACACTATTGTTCCTTATCCCATTCCTGATCACAATGATTCCACCATCGCTCCTATTGATGATAATCCTCCAACCCCTCATACTGATGATAATAATCCCACCTATCAGCCACCTGTTGCTCCTCCTTCTCTGCCAAGAAGATCTTCCAGAGCACACAAAGCTCATTCTTATCTTCATGATTATGTTTGTCCTGAACGTATTGCTTATCCTATAAAAAATCATATCACTTACTCTAAATTGTCTAATACTTACAGGGATTACCTCTTACACGTCAATGCTGTTTACGAACCTCAATTCTACCATGACGTTGTAAAATATGAGGAATGGAAAAAGGATATGGCAAAAGAGTTTGCAGCTTTAGAAGCCAATCAAACTTGGAACATAATGCCTCTACCTAAAGGAAAAAAGGCTGTGGGATGCAGATGGATATACAAGACTAAATACAAGGCTGATGGTAGCTTAGACAGATATAATGCCAGGCTTGTTGCAAAGGGATACACACAACAAGTTGGCATTGACTTCATAGATACTTTTTCACCAGTAACTAAATTAACAACCGTGAGAATTTTGTTGACACTTGCTGCACAACGAGACTGACACTTACTGCAGCTAGACATAAATAATGCCTTTCTTGAATGACATTTTAGATGAAGAAGTCTTCATGCAATTACCACAAGGGTATCCAATTAAGGGGGAGAACATGGTTTGCAAGCTTCATAAATCCCTCTCTGGGCTGAGACAAGCCTCTAGGCAATGGTTCAACATGTTTTCTTCCACTGTTCAATAACATGGTTTCACTAGAAGCATGGCTGATAGTTCCCTTTTTACAAAAGGTTCAGGTTCATCTCTTATCATTCTCTTAGTTTATGTTGATGATATAATTTTGGCTAGTCCAAATCAAAATATTTTACATGACACTCAAAAGGTTTTGGCGCAACATTTCAAACTTAAAGTAATTGGTGACTTAAAATACTTTCTTGGGCTAGAAATAGCAAAATCTACAAAAGGCATTCATTTATGCCAAAGAAAGTATACACTCCAATTACTTGAAGATACTGGTTTATTGATGCCAAACCCCTGCCAACTCTTATGGAGCCAAATCTGTCCTTTTCTGAGGACACAACAGATTTGCTAGACGATCCCATTGTCTATAGAAGATTGATTGTTAGACTCATATACCTCACCGTTTCACGACCAAACATATCCTTTTCTGTCAATAGACTTAGCCAATACATGAGTAAACCTAGAAAATGTCATTTACAAGCTGTTTATCATATTTTGCAATATTTAAAATCTTGTCCAGGCCTAGGCCTTTTGTTTCCTGCTACTCCTAGTTTTAAAATTGCAGCTTATGTCGATGCGGACTGGGGAAGCTGCAGAATAACAAGGAAATCGACTACTGGATTTTGTATATTCTTGGGAGAATCATTGAATTCATGGAAGTCAAAGAAGCAATCCACAGTGGCTCGATCATCAGCAGAAGCAGAATATAGGGGCTGGCAACACTGACTTCAGAATTGTTATGGATAAAACAACTATTAAGGGACTTTGAGATTGATGTTTCCAATACTATGGTCTATAGTAATAATATTTCTGCAATATATTTAGCATCCAATCCAACAACTCATGATAGGTCAAAACATATAGACATTGACTGCCATTTCATTCGAGAACATGTTGATTTTGGTTTCATCAAGCTGATACACGTTCTGTCCAAGCACCAACTAGCTGATCCTTTAACAAAGGCACTAACAAGTTGGGTTTACTTGATATCTTCACTCCAACTTGAGGGGGAGTATTGAACGTATTGCTCCATTTTCATCTATGTGTTGTTAAGTAAATTAAGTCTATTAAATTAGTTCTAATTTTCCAGTATTATTTAGTTAGTTTGTTATACAATTAGGATCAGTTATAGGCAAGTTAGTTAGGAAGTTATTCTCTATTTTCTTCCAATTCAAGTGGCTATATAGGATTGTTTAGATATGCACTCAAGTAGATAAATTTTCTTTTGTAATCTCTTTTCACATTCTGTTCAATGCAATTCAGTAATACATTCAGTGAAATTCCATCTTCATGATATAATAAACTTCAATAGCACTTATAGTATATAGCCATCAACTTTTTAAGTATTGGATTTATCTTAAATGACTTGGTCTATACTCGTTGGAGGAGCGTTGGCATCATATGTGTTAACACTCTTTTGAAGACATACTCTTCTATTGATTGAAAAATACATGTGTATTATGTTTTTATTTTGAGTATAATTTGGCGAGAAATTTCTCTCTTTATAAACTCTAGTAGGGGTAGTGCCGAAGAGGTATGTGTTTAGTTAGGGGTAGATGTATGTCTTTAGTTGCCGGTATGGAGGTGAAAATAGGACAGACCGACCGACAGGAGTATATAGTTTAGTCTATGGCAAACTCAGGTTATACCATATTTTTTTTATATAAGTCAGACTAAAACTTTTTTAAAAGCTTATTTAGTTAAAAAGATCAGGTTAAGGTTATTAAAAAGTCTTTTAGAACTATTAGACGAACTTAGTTAATTAAATATAAATAATTTTTTTATCACTATTATTATTATTCTTATTATTATTATAATAGTAAATTTTGTATTAAATCATAAATTTTTTGTATTAAATCATATTAGTTTGCATCAATGTTTGAAGTATTTAAAGATATTATTTTAAAATATAATTGAAATGTGATGTAATATAATATTAGATATTCTAAAAGATCATGTTAGATATCAAAATAGAATTTAAGCTTGTTGTCATGTTAACTTGTTCGTCTATTTACAGAATCTAGTGGTGTAGATTTTTATAAAATAATAGTGAAGTAGACTTTTAAACAAACTTTCAAACCTTATAATTGAAAAGGCCAAATCAGACCTTAAAATTGAGTCTTTGTTAAGTAATAGATCAAACTTGGACTTAACATTTTCAATGTAGGTTAGGATGAATGCTCATCCAACCCTCTATATTTGTTCATTTTTACAAAATCCTAATTTCCAAAAGTGTAAAATACACTACCGGATCCTAACTTCCGATAGTGTATTGGAGGTGGATGAACAAAATCAGAGGGCGAGTGAACATTTCTCGTAGTTCAGACTTAGATCTTGCAAAACCTAACTCAGCTAACCTATTTTTATCTTTGCCGGAGGTCCAACCCAATTTTTTTTGTACCTATATATACATAATAGTGTAATACATATATATATTAATTCGTTGGCATAAAGAGGTTAATTTGTTGGTTTAAATTCCACGGGATAGAATAGTTTTAGAGCAATAGACAATTTGTCTGTTTGATTTTTTTAAAGTGTTTTTGAAAATGTGAGGCGCTGTTACAATTGTCTTTAAAATTATAAAAATATATTTAAATATGTCTTTTGTTATTCATTTTGATTTTAGAATGTGTCTATAATTAATTAGTTTTGTCATCAAATATGTTTTTTTATTGATGAATTTAGTTTAGAAACTTATTAATAAAAGAGAGACTTAAGGATATAATTGCAATTTTGTATATGGATGTTTATCCTTTCTCATTTTACGTAGTGTTTCTTTATTTTATTTTTAAACAGAGTAATTTATATATATATATATATAAAAGAATAGATAATAGATATTGTACATTGATATAGTTTTTTGTAGGAAGTATATTGATATAGTTAAATATAAAGATTCTCAAATAAAATTGATAAATATATATTTGCCGGTTAATTTTTAACTTATATAATGGATTCCTTCAACTGTTTAATCCTGGATATGTCCCTGTCTAATTTTAGATTCGCCCTTGAACTTTTCTTACACCTTATTTATTTTCAAAGTAGAGCTTAAGTTTTATTACTAATGTGGATCTCAATATTTGAAATTGGTTATGTTAAATTATGTGTATTGTTTAGATTTGACAGGACTCAAATGTTAATCAATCGTAGAAAAATGTGAAGAAAAGATGGCGTATAGTTAGGATTTTTTACTATTTAAATAGAAGTGAGTCTTGTAGTCTTTTGATTGTTTTAATTTTTTTATTTTTATGGGAACGAAATTCGAGTTCAATCGAAAAGTAAATAAAGTCTGATTAAGAATTGTTCTAATTAAAATTTAAAATTTGAGTTTTAGCATGTAGCTAAGCATTACGTGACAAAACTTTAATTATATTTCCTTGTCATAAGGAGGAACAAGTCCATTTTATTTACACGTAAAATTTTGCAATTTTTAAATTAATAGGCTAACAAATATCACCCATTTTTTAATGACTATGAAAAGCAATTGCAAATCGTAATTACAAGTGTTTCCTATAAAAAGAATATGCAAATGAGTGAAAGAAAATTATTCAATGCAAGTTATTATGACCACAAAAAATATTGGTCAATTTTCACACGTAAATAACCCGTTCGTCTACCCTAATATTACTCCAACGTGACCCAAAATTAGCTTATGACACTTTTGATTTTTAAGTATAAAAAGCGATGAAACATTGAGAACTTAATGGGAATCAATTTACTTCATTCTATCATTTTGTAGTGTCCCCAATAACAAGTGTTCTTTTCATTTTGTTGGCCTGGGTTTAACTTCAAAAATATTTGAAGTTCAAACCTTTGGTCAACATTAATTAAAAAAACAAAAAAAAAAAACAATAATATAATGGCAAGATCACTTGACATTATCCTTTTTTTGCTTTGTTTGGCAGTACTCACCCCTATGTTAAACGCAAATCCATTAGAGAAAAATGAGTATTGGGTAGAACATGTACCTGAGTTTGATTCATATTGGCAAGAAAGAGCTAAAGTTGCTAAAGAAGTCAATCAAGCTGCTTATTTTGTTGATCCTTATGCAGTTTCTGGCAACTTTACAGCTAGTGTTAGCGAGTAAGAATTTTGCTATTTATCTCTTACTATCTCTCATTCAATTTCATAAGATATACATAGAGTAAAACATCTTATTTGAATCTCTCACAACAACTTTATAGAGCAACGCCTACACGACCATTAGATCTAGAGAGATAAAAATTCTCTTCTAAATCTTATGGTTTTCACGGTTGTTGCAACATTTGTAAGAGATTCAAACACGTAAATCATTCATTACAAATTGAATCACTTTTTCTACACACAAAAATGCTATTAACTTTTTTTAATATTTATTAAAATAGTTAGCTAAATTATAAATTTGTTTGGTGTTCTTTTTGAAAAATAGAATCATAGCTGCAAAGAGTGCTAGAAGGAGCTTGAAGGGAAACAAGAATGGAGCATGCATGGCTACAAATCCCATTGACAGATGCTGGAGGTGTGACCCAAATTGGGCTAACAACCGTCAGAAGCTTGCAGACTGTGTTCAAGGATTCGGCCGTAACACCCGCGGTGGTAAAGGCGGTCCATTCTACGTTGTCACCGATTCTTCAGACAACGAATTGTTGGACCCAAAACCAGGTACTCTTCGTCACGCCGTTACACGTAACGGTCCCCTTTGGATCACATTCGCTCGTAGCATGGTCATCACACTCCAACAAGAGCTTATTATGTCTAGTGACAAAACCATTGATGGTAGAGGTGTTGAAGTTTACATTGCCAATGGTGCTGGTATCACTGTTCAGTTTGTTAAGAATATTATCATCCATGGTATTAAGATTTACAACATTAAAGTTAAGGAAGGTGGTATGATTAGAGATTCTGAGGCTCATTATGGTTTTAGAACCAAGAGTGATGGTGATGGTATTTCCATTTTTGGTGCTAGTAATGTTTGGATTGATCATGTTTCCATGAGAAATTGTACTGATGGTTTGATTGATGCTATTATGGGATCAACCGCTATTACCATCTCCAACAGTCATTTCACTGACCATAATGAGGTGCGTAATTCCTTTCACAACAATTTTCAATCTTGGCTGCAGATGATCATCAGCCAAGATTGAATTATTGGATTTAGCGATATGAGCTCTCTTTATTTTTGACTTACACAAATTTAAAAATCTCAAGAAAATAACTTATTTTGGATTTTTATGTATGTAGGTGATGCTTTTTGGTGCTAGTAATGACTATTCTGATGATAAGATTATGCAAATCACATTGGCATTCAACCACTTTGGAAAGAGATTAGTCCAAAGAATGCCTAGGGCCAGATATGGTTTTATCCATGTTGTTAACAATGATTACACTCACTGGGAGATGTACGCCATGGGAGGTAGCCAGAACCCTACCATCATTAGCGAGGGAAACAGGTTTATTGGACCAGACAACATCATGGTTGGCGGAAATCAATTGAATCTTAAAGAGGTATAGAATATTTTACACTATGTCTGTGTGTTATTGTATGATAATTAAACTCTGTATAATTATATAATTTTTTCTTTTTGTGTATTGAAGGTGACAAAGAGGGAATACACAGAAGAAAGTGTGTGGAAAAACTGGCAATGGAGATCAATCAATGATGAGTTTTTGAATGGAGCATACTTTATACAATCTGGACCAGAGCTAAAAAACAGACCATTTTCAAAGAAAGACATGATCACAGCTAAGCCAGGAAGTTATGTTGGAAGACTTACACGATATTCTGGAAACCTACAATGTCGTGTGGGTAAACCTTGTTAGTGTTTTGATCATTTGTATTATGTCACTTCTACTCATTGCTACTAACGTGGCATATGGCAACGGAGAAAAAGAGGACCAATATGGAGTGTCTTATATATATATAAGCATAGAGTTTACCTAATAGATTTTTTTCTTGTCTACTTTTCCTTCAATTTTTTGAAGGAAAAGATTGTTCAAAGAAAATCTTTATTTCAGTGCCACAAATGTACAAGAAAAGGGGTGTTACATTACTGCCAATAAAATTTGTTCAATTCTTTTTGTTATTTTGTCCAATATTTTTCTTCTTATTATTTTACAGCATTATCTAAAAAATATAATATCAATCTATCATCATAATATTGTAATTTTAAAGACAATATACACAAAAAATTAATTATACTTCGCCATTTCGTGATAACCAAAAAAACTGATCGACGATAAGATGTTTTTTATTTAGTTTTTTCTTTGCTAATACACTTTTTATTATTCAATAAAGTGTTATTACAAAAAAATATGATACTACTTAGGCACATCGAATGTACTAGGAATGTTATAGTAATACTTTTCAATACTCTCTTCATTATTGAATAAAAATTAATTGTGATCTAATTAATTATCTAGATCTCCCTCCATTTGATTAATTGTATAAACAAAATTATTAACAATATAAGGAAAACTCCAATCTATTACATCAAGATATTTGAAATAGATTTTGTGTATACACTTCCAAAGATTGCAACACCAATCAGAGTAACTACTCTGAATTTATTTGGTAAAATTAGCCGATAGTTTATATTTTTTTAGTGTTAATTTAATTGAGTGTTTGATAAAATTAGTTGTTCAATTAGTTTAAAAATGTAAAACGACATAAAAACACATTTTTAATTAAAAATAAACTTTTACCAATTTATGCTTAAAATATTTTAAAAGTAGTAATTTAATTTTTTTAATTTAAAATTTATTAATTTGATATATTTTTTATTCATTTATCTATTTAATTTATTTAAAATTAAAATAAATCAATAAATTATTTACTTAAAAATATTAATCATTGTAAAATTTAATTTATTTATAAATAAATTGTAAATAAATTATTAATTAATCAGATATATTTTTTCTATTTATTTAGCTAGTTTGTTTATTTTAATTATAATAAATAAATTATTTTAAAAATATTTACTTTTAATTATTATTTATTAAAATTATTTTAAATTTTAAACTATATAAATTATTTTAAATTTTAATAATTATTCATTTTAATTTATAAAGGTAAAAAAGAATTAACTTAATTGCAGTTTTGGTCCATCTATTTTCATCAATTCGCGAAATCAATTTCTCATATTAAAAAGATAATGATTTGACATATTTTAAATGATATGGCATATAATCTCACAGTAAAAAACCATATAGATCATTACGAGAAATTTGTCATATATCTTTAGATGTGTCTAGTGTCTAGTGAAGGTCGTTACAATCGTGGGTATAAATGTGATATATCTATAGATATCCAAAGAACCGTGGGTATAAATGTGATATATCTATAGATATCCAAAGAACCGTGGGTATAGATACTTTTAAGTCTCTTGCGCAGTTGTTTCTCAAATAACCATAAATCTCTCAATTCCTCCACTTGCGAACCCCTCTATTCGCGATTAACCATCTTCCAGCAACAACATTCATCTACAACCTCCAATATCATTTGTGAGCAAATCATTCACGAACATTAACCTATATTTGTTGCAACCTCATCGTGACCCCAAATCCATCTTTTTAGCTTCATCTATGTTGAAGATAAAATTGTATAGAACAACTTGATAGAAACTCAATTTCTTATTTATTGAGAGTTATACACTTAATGTATTTTATAATATTGATTCAATGTTTACAATGAGAGGAAGTAAGCTTATATACATTCAACAAGTTTAGTCTGTTATCAGTTAGTGATCAATAACAAACTTTCCTAACTGCTAACTAAATTGGTTACAAAGTATATTACTCTAATATTCTCCCCTCAAGCTCAAGGAGGTTGACTAAAGGCAAACACCTTGAGTTTGTGACGAATTTCAGGAAATTGGTTGGATGAAATTGGTTTGGTAAAGGAATCAACAAGTTGTAGGGAAGCTGGAACATGTTGAACCAGTAGTTGTTTGGAAATGACTTTTTCTCGAACAAAATGTATATCAAGCTCTCCATGTGTTTTTTTCTTGAGTGGAGAATTGGATTGTGGGCAAGGAGAATATCACTGATATTATCACATAGAAGTGATTGAATCCATATGAGTTCAGCCAATGTGTGAACCATACTACGATACTCAACCTCAGTGCTTGATCGAGCAACCAATTGTTGCTTCTTTGCTGACCATGATACTAAGTTAGGACCCAGAAAAATGCAGGATCCAGAGGTAGAACGATGATCATCGGGATCATTAGCCCAATCGACATCACTATAAGCAATTAGAGAGAGAGAGGAACATCAGGATTACTAGGCTGTAATAGAAGACCCATATCAGAGGAGTCCTTGAGATGATGAAGTATTCGTTTGACAGCTTTCCAATGAGTTTCAAAGGGTCGAGCCATGAATTGGCAAACCTTGTTTGACACTAAATGCAATTTCAGGACGAGTAAGGTGTTGGGAAAAATCAGAGATAATTAGAGATAACTATCTCAATAATGCGGAATATTTTTCCCCCCACCTGTGTAGATAAACGGTCTAATAGAAAATACAATTCCACACAACAATAATAATTGGCAGAAAATTAAATATGAGACAAACACAATTTTTAACGTGGAAAACTTCTCTCAAATTGAGAGAATAAAAACCATGGGATCTAGTCCAGTAAAAACTTCCACTATAATAATTAATTGGTACACTAGAGTATTTCTAATAACAATAGAGAACATCAATCAATTACAACAACAACCTTATAACCTTCCACTAAAGTGGGTATTCCAAAGTAACTTTTAGAGAATATATTAAAATAACAAACTCAGTGGTAGAAATAACATACTAAAATTTTAGATCAAACGAAGCAAGTTTGCTGCACACCCATTACCACCGAAACCAAACTTTTCTTCCTTCCCTATGTTTCTTCTTCTTTCTTTTCCTGGCGGCACTATTTTCCTATACGACACTATTCACTTCTTTTTGTTGACTTAGAGATGTATCTCTTTTCCTTTTTTTTTTCTCACATAGCCAAACCCAATTAAAACACCTTATTTTTTATTTTTTATTTTTATAATAATAACAATAATAATAATAATAATACTACAAATACTAATAATAATACTAGAAAAATTGGTGGGTTTTACTTGGAGAGTGAGTCCACCCAACATAAGGGTAGCATATTCTAATGCCCTAACAATTTACCTGTACTCAATAGGATCAGCTAAGCTATCAGTTCCAAATATACTCGATTTGCAGCCATTTATAAAAAATTCAAGACAAATGAGAATCATTGTTTTGTTGTTATGTAATATTCAATGTAAAATTACTCCATTTCCACACAGATTCAATGTAAAATTATTCCACTTCCATACAAATTCACGTTGTGAATTGTGAGTATTTGGAGTAGTATTAGTGTAAAACTACTCTAATGCATCTCTCAAGCTATCTTCATTTTGTTATTTAAATTTAAATCTTATTTTGCTATTAAAACCTAAATTGAAGCAAAAGGAAAGAAGAGAAAGGGAAGAGCATTGAAGGCCCCTTTCAAGATTTGAAAGACCAAAGAGTCAAAAAAAAAAAAAAATTTGAAAGACCAAGGAAAGAAGGGGAGTGGAAGAACATCGAGGGATAAATGGTACAATTGCTCGCTCTTGCTTTAGCAATAAAGGGAAAAAGGAGAAAGAGAGGGATTGGCGGAAAAAGTGCACGAGAGTTTTTTAAAGAAGAATTTAACTGCAGCCCGTTTGATTTAATCCAATTGTCATTATTTAATACTCTCTCACAATAATACTTCATCTTATTTGATATGCATTATAAAATAATTTTACACCCACATTTAGGGATGACAATATAACTCGCACCCACGGGTACCCACCCAAACCTGCTTGATTGGGTGCAGGTGTGGGTACGGATTTTTCCTCAAATTAAAATTCATGGGGCGGGGACGGGTTTGAGTGGTGATATCCACCCCGCACCTGAACCCGCCCCGCAAGTAATATTAATGTAATTTTTAAATTTTATATACATATACATATTGAATATACTTAATATTTTTTAAAATATTAAAAATAATAATCTTATCTCTACAGAAAATATTTTTTTTTATTTTATAATTGTCTAATAACAATTATTTTATTATATTAATTATAATAGATATGATTTTTAAATTTATAATTATATATATATATATATATATATATATATATATATATATATATATATATATATATATATATATATATGAATGGGTGCGGGTGTGGGCGGGGAAACCCGAACCCCGTTGCGGGCGGGGATGGGGGCCTAAATTCTACACCCGCTATGAAACGGGTGAGGGTGCGGGTTTTCCCCGATTAGTCGGGTGCGGGGGTGGAGGAGGCAAAATCCGCCCCCGCCCCGCCCCGTTGCCATGCCTACCCACATTCAATAGATTTCATGTCTTCCACACATCATCTAATTTTACTTTTATTTTTTAAAAAATATTTTACACTAACGATGTATATACATTAAACTCAAAAATAATATATAATAAAATAGAAAAATTATCATCATCTTAAAAAAAAGAATGAGAAAATTACCTAATTATATAATATTTTATAGTAAAATAAAAATATATACACCCTTTGACCAAAAATAAATAAATAAACCATTTGATTTTAAATATTACAAAAAACACTTAAAGTTAGTCTAAATTTAGACCAAATATATGTGAATTTTTGTTTATTTTTAAAATATGATGAAGTACTCCCTCCGATATCATATATAAAATAAAATAAAAAAACTATCTCACATTTTATAAAAATAGTTCATCTTTCAAAGTAATAAAAATAATAATGGCATTTCCTAAATTTTCCATCACGGTGGTAACTTATTCAATGAAAATAAAAGAATTATCAAAAATATAAAATCAAAATTAGTAAAATTATTTTAGAGATAATAAATTAAATATAACAAAGTAACTAATTAAATTTTAGACCATAAAACATAACTTTTTTGTTGACTACATATTAACTGGTATTGTGAATATGGTCAAAATCTAGAAATATATCTTAATAAAGTATCCAATTTTTTATTTTAAAAATTAACTTATGTACGTATACTTATCCACGAGTATCAAATTGTACGTGTACAAATACAGTTCCTAGTAAGATATGAATTTCACATAGAAAAAACAAATCAACCAATCGAAGTAGATTCAAGTGTGCAATGCGTGATTGTTGGGCACCATTAAAAGATAGCCAATAAAGTTTTTCACACTTTAATTGTATTTAAATAAATCATACAATTATAAGACGTGATTTTTCTTGAGAATTATCCATATAAGAAATTAACAAAGATGCATGCATGATTGTTGCGCACCATTAAAGATATCCAATTAAGAATTAATTGCATTAATTCACGAATCAAAATATGTGATTTTTGATGGATATCATTATTCATTAATTTAATCAAAAAATTATTATTCATTAATTAATTTCCCCACACACAATCCAACTCAATTCACAAACCATATATGGATCTTCATCACACAAATCTACATATATTTCATCTCTTAATGATCACGTGCACAAGAAATTTTAAAAATAAAAAAAGAACATTCATAACAAATTCAATAAAAAAAAAGCTAAAAAACAACAACTCATCTCATGTATGATTAATATTGATAATCACATAAAAAATACAACAAAGTTCGGGAATCAACATGGTGTCAAATTCAAATCTGGCCACAATACAAACAAATAAGAATATCAATACAATTTTTTAAAGTTCAAAGTAAACACGACCACACCCATCTACCGTACATTTGAATCCACCCACGAGGATGAATGAAATTGTTATAAACACATAGATCTAAAACGGGTACGTATCAATGTGTTCAGAAAAAACCGGTGTAACAGCAAAGAGTTTCTTTCTAGCAAGACATCGAGGGCGGTTAAAGAAAGTGGCATCAAAGCAAGGAACGACATTATCCAAATTTTGGGGTGTTGGTGGTGAAGAGGAATTAGGAGATGTTGGTGAGAGTGATAATAATAGGTTCATTTGGTTTTGAAACCTCTTATTATTATTGGCTTTACTCTTCTTGAAATCCCTAAGTTTATTAGCAAGAGCACCTGGCTTTAGATACCGACGGAGGGATGGATATGACTTTGGTTTGGGGGATTCTCTCATTGTCATGGTTGAGAAGTGAGAAAGAGAAAGAGAGAGAGAATTATGTGAATGAATAGATGTGTGTTTGTGAGTGTGAGGGAAGAAGTAGAAGAAGGGTTTTATAAAAGAACAAATGTTGTGTATGTTAATTAAGTTGCGGGAAGCAACGGTTCGTTTTGGCGGAGGGAGAATATTATTATTACTACTACGTACACGTGCTCATCACGGACTTCACATTCATGGCTAAATCTTTTATTTATTTATTGAACATGGCTAAATCTTTGTTAACAACACGAGGTGTGATAATGTGATATGTAAATGCTCACTAGATACTTTGTTTATTAAATATATGTAATTAAAATTTTGTAGAAAGTTTTTCATGGGTTAGTTAAGAAATTTATCTCTCATGCATGTATAAAATAAAGAGTATAATGGGTAACTAACAGAAAAACATAAGTCATTAATTTTATAATTTTTAATAAATTAAAGTTATAGTTATGAAATAAAATGATAAAATTGAAGTTACCTTTTTCTGTAAAATAAAATGGTTTAAAGTACATGAAAGTCTTGAACAATAAAAAGTGAGAAATACAACAAACTAGTCTCTAATTTTGTAAAGTGCACTCAAATAAGTCCATGAAATTAAGAATATTTCAAAGGTTTATGACTTTATTAAACTAACGCGTCGGTCCTTATATTTAACCACTTACTATTAATTATGTCCTTTATTTTAGTAATTTACTATGAATTTAATCCCTATAGTTAACCACTTACTATCAATTTAGTCCCTAATTAACATACTTTCACAAAGACTAATATGAGTAAAATTTGACATAGTAAGGAATCTTTTTGAAATATTCATAAACTAAAAGACTTATTTGAGAGCGTCTTATAAAGTCAATGACAAATTTGATGGTTCACTCAATAAAAGGTAGAACAAACAACAAACCTATCATGTTCCTTCGAGGCATCTGATGAAATTGAAAATTAGCATGCCTCAACACAAAGATTAAATGCACAAATTGAGAAATGGTCCAAATTTTTTCTTTTAAGAAAAAAACAACAAACCTAACCAATTGGGATACATCAAATTTAAAGGTTTATAAGTTTTTATTAAATGTCGTTAATGTTTATGAGTCTCATTCATCGATCAAATGATTTTAGATTTGTACAAAATTGTACATGAATGATCTATATGATATAAATTTTAAATTCAAAGATGGATTTTGTAAAATTTATATCGCCTAAAATGTTATTGAATAATGTAACATTGGTGTAATTTGATTCCTAATGAGATCAAATTACATCAGTGTTACACTTTAGTAGTGTTATACTACTCAATAACTTTTTATCGAATACTTATGTAATGGTATGGGCCCAAGAGGCTCAATCCAAACACCACAGAGATCCAAATTGGAAAACTAAGATAGGTCCAATGACTTAACCCAATTAAGGATAGATTTAACGTGAAACGAGCAAGTTAAAGATGATGATGTGGCGCAGAGGTTGTCCCCAACATCATCTAAATGGATAAACACAAGTAACAAATAAAGATCTTAGTAGGACCAATGTACTTCTATCGTTATGCATATCGAGGGACTCATTCGAGTAAAATACGGATCTCCACCTATCTCAGCCACCCAAACATGCAAAGCGCACAACCAACATTCCAATGACCTCAACAGTCTTCTAAGGTGTAATAGTAACAAACAAGAGCACGCTAAAGTTCAAAACTACTGTAAATAGGGGGTTCACCTCTGAGGTATGATCACTAAATAGTTCCACCTCTCATTTGTAACTTGCATACACCTTGCCTTACTTTGACATCAAAGTGCCTTTACAGGTACACCCCTATTTGGAGATGAAGCATACTACAAGGGATAATGAGCGTACGACTAGTGGCATGGAGATCAAAGTACTAGAACTAGGTTCACATCTTCAATTTTGGTCATCATTCTCCATGTGTTCATACAGGAAAATTGACACCCCATTATGGGGCCAGATATAATTTAACTAGGCCTCAAGACCCCATCAACATGGCAGTCACCAGAAGACGAACTCCCTTGGAACTATCTCAAGAAGAATCGAGTCACCAAAATCACAACTTCAATGTTTAGAACAAAAGGCCCATAAGCTAGAGTCACTATCCCAAATACATGGAAACAGAGACCGAAGGTCTTAGCATCGCCTATATGCAATTATTGCAACAAACCTATGGCAGGTAAAAGATCTATATACAATTATCATTTCAGATGTTTGGGTGTTTATTGTAGTAATGTGGGAATATTTGATATGTTTTTGATGTTTTGAGTTAAAAAATATTTTGGTTTATAGTACTTTATAATTTGGATTTAAGATATTTGAATTTTTTTTTTAACTTTAATCCCAACAATAACGATTATTTATCGATCTATTTTAGTTAAAGTACGGGTAATGGGTATGAGTATGGACACTTAGATACCTAAAGGGTAAGGATATTTGTATTAAAGTTGATACCCACGTGAATACGGGCACAGATATGAATATTTTTTTAAACTGCAGGTATGGGGACGGGTACTATAGTATCCTATCCAAACCCTACCCATTGTCATCCCTTGCGAAGTCTGTCTATAACACTAGGCCACACGGGTTAGGAAAAGAAAAAGATCAAAATAAAACATTTCAATAGGAAATAACAATTCATAATTATGAAAAACCATTATTACGAAATCAAAACCTTAAATTAAATGTGTTATTTATTTAAGAGGAAAAATTATAATTTTGTTATTTGATAAAATGTGAAGACTCATGAACATTCTTAATCAATCTAAATTAAATATATTTCTTTTATCTTATTGAATGAATCACAATATTTGATTAATTACAAAAGGTAAAAAGGGAGCCTACTATATATACAAGGATTCATTAATTGGTTGTGTGACATTAGGAGATGTGCGACATTAGGAGACTAACAAGTAGGGATGAACAATCTTTGTCTCTCTATTGTCATTTGTCAAATATAGAATTGAACAGGTCTAGGCTAAGTTGAATTGATTTTATCTGAGGGCTAAGGTATATTTGGGGAGGGGTTTTGATGTAAATCAATATCAGATGAAGGAAAATAATTAAATGAGCTAAAGTCTTGGTAAGTTATGTCATTAGATTAAGGACATCACCTAGAACATTGGAATCATTATTGACAAAATAGGGAAAAGTATGTTCATATAAATAGAATCCCTTTGGTATATAAACCACTTTGTTTTGTAAATATAAATGAACATAACCCTTTGTTCCAAAAATGTGACCTAAATAAACACATTTACGAGATCTAATATCAAATTTCTTTATGCTAGTAGCCCAGATAGATTCATAAAAAAGATCATTGAAAGGAGACTTACAAATTCAGAAATTTGAAGGGATGTCTATTGATAATGAAAACAACATGGACAATGGAATGAGCCCAAAAATATATATAGGTAATTTATATTGAAGCATTGATACACGAGCAACATTTAATATATGTTGGTGTTTGCGTTCCATGGTGTTTTTTTAGTGGCAACACAAGAAGTTTGATGAAAAATGTCATGTTCATTATAAAAATTATGGAGGAGAAACTCCTTGTCATTGTCAAAACTAATGCTTTTAATTTTCATATTGAATTGAGTATTAACCATAGCAACACAAGATCTTACCAATAAAGATGTCTCAAAATTTTGTTTCATTAGAAAACCCCAAAAAAATATACCTTAACGTTAAAAAAGTAAATAAGTAATCATGGAACATGAGGGCCCCTATGTATCCATGTGAATAAAATAAAAACACTTATAATACACATTTTTGCTTGGCAAAATTACAAATATCACAAAGAAACAACGATTTATCAGAATTAATATAAGAAAAATCTTCATTCAAGTATTGTAAAACCTTGTGAGAAAGGTGTCCAAAATGATAGTTCCAAATCTTACAAGAATCATTAATAACATTGTGTAACCTAGAATTAAGGCAACATTGTTATTAGAAATAATAAGTACACGAGAAGTAAGCAAGTACAGACAGTTAGAACCACGATGGCTTGAAGAAAAATTTATTATCTTATTTTAATGATAGCAAAATGTATTTTGTGGGAATAATTTAATGCACTAATGTTTTAATTAAGTGTAAAGTTCCAAGATCAAGTGTTTGTGTAAGATATTTTGTTATATCCTCTGATTATCAGATTAATACAAAGAAACACCAAGACTCCGCTTCTATGCTCTATGTTTCTAAGTCTGGTGATATATGCCTTTGATGGTGCAAGATATTGTTCTACTCAATTGTCTCTGGAGATGAAAGGAAGCGACTGACTCAGTTGCCTCTGATGAATGCAACAAGCGTCTATTCGTCTGCCTCTGAAAAAAGTCAGCTCTTTGGAGAAAGTCGACGCTCACGTTCTGAAAAAGTCAATGCCTCTGATAAAGTCAACGACTTTGAAAAAGTTAACGTCTCTGACAAAGTGAAGGTTTTGATGAGAGTTAATAATCTGATGGTAGTCAATCCTCTGAGAAAACAAGTTGTGTGCATTATCTTATAATCATCCTGAATTTGCATGCTCTGATGGTTTGTAAGACAATGTTATGATTATCCTATCATTTGATCCCGTATGTAACATCCCAAATTTTATAATCAACTATTTTATTAATTAAATAGGATTTTAAAGAAATTAATTTGGTGTTAAAATTATTTTAGAATATATGTTGATTAATTTTATGATTACTTCTCCTTATATGTGTGAGTTTCTTATGGTTTGATAATCGTATATATATTTGATTTAATGAGTAATATAAATTATAAATATTAAGTTTAGTTATTTAATTTATTTTTCAAAAAAATAATGGTATTTTAGCAAAAATATTTTAGAGAATAAGATTTTGAGTGAGTTTACATGTAGATTTGCATTAGATATCTGTGGAAATATTTTCGTGCGCGTTTGACTAAATGATAAATGTGTTCATAGTTATATTTTAATTATTTAAGACTATTTCCTATTTTAATTATTTGTTTTATAAATAATTGTCTTAAGATATTAGTAATATTGTGATTAATTTCTTTATTTTTATATATTTTCTATGATATGATGATTTTATACGTATTTATTGTGATTTAGTAATCAATATAAATTATTGATGTTATATTTATTATTTTATCGTTTTGACTATTCTATAAAGATGGTAGTATTTTAATGTGATTATTTTGTAAAATATTATAGTAATAATTGTAGTTAATATTGTGAATATGAGAGTTTTGGTTATTATTGTATTTTAAAAGAGTAATTACTTTAATTACTTTTTTTATAAAATATTAGTTTTGAAATATTATTTATACCTTAGTAATGAAATTGTGTTTAAAAAAAAGTTCAAAAAATTAATTTTGGTAATTGCTAGTTTTATTTTAAAAAAATAAAAAAAATAAGTAAAATGTGTTTTATGGGTTAGACTCATATAAAAGTAAAACCTAATTTAAATATATATATATATATATATATATAATGAAGTAGCTTGGGCAGGAAGAGGAAACAAAATGTAATATCGTTTGACATTGGTGATCGATAACTGTTCCAAAAACTTTCTCCGTTTTGGTCCAAATTTCAATATGTTGTTTCGTTCATTTAGCTAGTCAATTAAACACACTTTCTTAGATTTTTAACCATCCCGATTTCACTCTAAAATACCCAAATTCTCCGTTTATGGAATTCGTTATTTTACACTGGTCTTATTCACCGTAAGTCCGATTTGAGTGAAACCAACACCAAAACGACCGTGTGAACGGTAGCTATATTATTCTATGATTGTTTTCCGATTTAGGATAATTTTACTTGATCCAAATTTCGAAATTGACCTTTTTAAATTGTGTTTTCATAATTTATTTTTTACGTTTACCCATAAACTGTCGAGTTAGATCGATTGAAGGACAATGAGTCAAAGAACAAAGACTTTTTCTTGCAGACTCGTATTCACGTGTGAAAGCGTCGAAAAAAGGTAAGGGGTGAGAGAGCGTTTGATTTCATGAGTGTATTATAATGTGAGATGAACGGGAAAACTGTATTTCTCAACAATTCATTCGGGAAACGCTACGCACGGCGGTAGCCCTATTTCGTAATAATTGAATTAATATGACTAATTAGGGTTTGTAAGATTAAAACATGGATTATAAACTTGTATTAGGGGTTGTTTGATTTAAATTTTGCAACTGTGTGTTACATGTGAAGAAAGTTTAAGTTTTTATTTATAATATATTGAAAGTCTTATTTATGATATATGTGATAAAATTTAAATTTATATGTGACATATATGAAGGTTTTAATTTCTATATGTATGTGATGGAAGTTTAAATTTTTATGATGTAACAGATTAAAGTTTTGATTTTTATGATACTTTTATGAATATATGATTTCTTGATATGTGTAGTGGAAGTTTTGATCTTTGTGAGATGATTTCTTTGAGATGATTTGATGTTATAATGAGATATTGATTTTCCTTGAGTGATTTTGACTTTATAATATGATTTTTCCATGAAATGCTTTGATATATTGTGATGTGTTTGATACGGCTATGTGTTGATTATTTGCGTGTTCTTCTTACTTATATTATACTATCAACAAGATTTTAAAACTCACCTCCTTCGTTGTTTGTGTTTGACTGACTTGGCCTCGCGTTTGCGAAATCGCAATTATTACTGGTTAATGAGTCTTGAAGTTCAATTTTGGGAGAAGTCTCGCTCTGTTAGGTGATATTAGGAATGAGAGTTATAATTTGTATTTTACTTATGTAATTAAAAAAATACTTTTTGTATGAAAACCATACAAGTACTACTAAGTTTTTGGAATTAAATTATAAATTATAGTTAAATCAAGTTTATTGAGATTGCACAGTTCTATAGGAGGAAAAAGTCTAAAGTATTCCATTTGTATTTTGAGAAACATGATATCCTAATAATTCATAAAAGTTTTCTTTTATTTTGAAAGAGTTTCTATTTATCCGCTGCGAATTTTAGTAAAAATATGATATACTATTTTGGGGTTTAGGGTTTACTAATTATTTAAACGAATAGTAGTTTAGGTATTCTTACTTTAAAAAAAATTGTCGTAATTTTTCTAAGAATACGTATTTTGAAATAATGTTTTCGATCGAAAATTCGGGGCGTTACATTGTACCCTATACTTTATCTGTTTTCATACAAGTTACGAGGAGTGATTTATGGGATTGTGATCTAACTTGAGCTTAGCGGATAAATTTATCTTCTACGGTTCTATATTGAAATACACGAAGATACAAGTTGTTTTTATGTTATGAAGTACAAAGGTCATAGCCTAAAGACTCTATAAAAAAACATGTTTCCTCACTTGAGTATATACACAACAGCGCACAACATTTACACAACAACTACACGCAACATAACAACATTACAATATTCTACAATCATTCAAAATTTATATAAGTGCTGAGAAAGAAAAATATAAAAGTATTGCATTGAAAACAACCTCTTGAGAGAGATTTTTCAGAAAAACCTAAACTCATTTATTTGTAACTTAGTCTGGTAGTGCCTGTTCTCCTCAACAGTTTGTAGGTGCAAATTGGAAGTTGAGTAGACTTAACTTGTTGAAGTTAAGTGTCGTAGTTCGGTTTAAATTATTGGAGATAACCCTTCTAGGTGAAGAGACTGGACATAGCTAATGGTATAGTGGTGAACCAGTATAAATTTTTGTGTGATTTAATTCTTTCCTCTACTTATTTATTATGTGCTTTTATTTATCAAGTTTATCCAAGAATTTTTTAAAACAGTAAAATACAATTCAAACCCCCATTTTTTTATGTTTTTCAACCTTCATAAACCAGGATGCACTTCAACTGTACCAATCATCTTCTGAGAAATAAAAGATGACATTGCAAAGAAATGCCCAATTTTGGTACCAAAATCATATTAAAGGTAAACTTAGGAAAGTATAGAACATCATTTAGGTAAATTTTGAGTTAAAAAATATGGTTTGAGAAAGTTTAGCAATAATAGTGGATTCATTAGTTAATTTGATGAAAACAAGTTTAATCTTATTGAGTTTTTGAAATAAATTTGCAAAGAAACAAACATGGCTAGTTGCATCAATACCAAGGAGCCAATAATTAATCATGAAGAAAAGCAATAGAATGATTAGAAATTAATGAGTTACTAATAGCAGAAACAGAGGCTTGAGTTAAGTGGTTGACATTATGTGTTACAGGAGATTAGAGCCTTGAAACAAAGACGAGATTTCCTTTTGTTGTTCTGCAGTGAAGGCATGGAGGATGTCTTCTTAATGCTCATAATGATGAATGGATGTGTTGTCATCGAGGAACAAGAATTAGTAGAACCAGAATAATTCTTGACATATATGGAAAGATATACGTATTTATTGAAACAAATGTCAATGGTGTCAACTAGTAATGGTGGTCAAGGCCACAACTTCTACTAGTTTTTTCATTATCACACCTGCTACGTGAAGCAGAGTTCAATATAACAAGAAATAGGAGTTTGAATTGTGACCATTTGTAATTATTTCTTGTATTTAAAATTAACTCTCAAGTATGTTGATTTAAAGTATTGAGGAAATAAGTACTTCATAATATTATGAATGATTAGTATACAAGTTAAATAAAATTATTAGTTAGAGTGTGTGTGATTAGTGAAGCATTTCAAGGATGAGTAATGATAAGAGATACACACAGAATTTATACTGGTTCACTCAAATTTGGGTTACATCCAGTCCTCACCCTTAGTGAGTTTTTCCACTAAAATGCTTGAGACAACATGCCCTCAATATATGCACTTACCCGATCTAGTTAACCTCTACTATATTTTCTTAGGCTAAGGAGGCTTACAAATATTTTTCCTAGTCACTCGTGACTAACCAGCAATCACAATTGAACCTGAATCTTTTTTACAAACCAAAAGATGACTTCAGAATGTTTACAAACAAAATTTAGATTTTGCATCAAGTTCTCAGAACATGACTTGGATTAAGCAGATCTTTCACACTCGGGTATAACTTGAATTTGATGATCTCTGAGTGTGTTTGATGAACTTTTAGTCAAGCTTCTGCACTTTTGTGATGAGTGAGTTATATCTTGATGTAAGTTCTTATTTTTCTCAAGTTCTGAGATCTCCTATATATATATATATATAACTAGTGAGTGAACTACAGTAAGTTTGCAAATGTGTTCATACGCCCGTTGGATACAAGTTACAATATGTGACAACCTGTAAAGATGAAGATCTTGAGGATTCATGAACATTATGAGCTTTAAGTTAATTTAAGAATGTTAGTTGGGTTGTTTCTGTTTAGTACATGGAGAGAGAAAATGTGTCCCAATGCACATATTTCCATACTGATAGTTCGTCTCATCAGTGAACAGTACAAGTATAGTGATGTTTGTTGAGACAAAATCTCTCTCAAATGATTTTAATGATAACAAAATTACTTAAGAGATTATGATTGTGTTTAATGACTAATCTGTGCTTTTGAGTGAATTCATATTAGAAAACAGGTTATTCATCATTAAGACTAAAAGGAGAAAAATCTGACTCAATCCATCAAGTTTTCAAACTGGAGGATAGGATAAACCTTTAAGAGGATGAACCTTCAATGCTGCAAAATATTCATCATCACGGAAAAAATGTTTTTTAGTCATGAAGAGAAGTTAAATCAATATCAAAGAATGAATAAATAAAGCATTTTTAACAATGAGGTCAGAGGCCAGATTTTACATGTACGATGTACGAGGATGGCCTGTACAATGTAAGAGGATGGATCTATAGTCCACATCATTCTCAAATGTTGAAAACGACCCAACACATCATATACAGAAAGGTTGTAGCTAACAAAGTCAAAAATATAGCCTTACATGTCTTGAAGAATGAAAAGGGAAAAGGACAGCTCATGTCCAAGTACCTAGGAGTTTTGAACCTCCTGTACGAGGATGGACTGCATCAGTCCAAGGATAGCTGGATGACAATTCTGTAATTATGATCAATGACCATGGACTTTTTAATTTACTCTCCAACGGTCATAAAGTGGTTTGACACATGGAAAGAGCTTCTCAAGATCTCTATAAAAGGCATGGAGCTCTTCATCATCAAACACATAACTACATTGTATAAAAAAGATCAAGATTCTAAAAGCTATCAAGAGAAATATCCATCCTCTCTTTATACTTTCTATATTCCTACACTAGATCTTTGAAATATCTTTTTAGAAAGTGTTAAGTAAAGAGAAATATCAAACTCATATCACTTTGTAATTTCCACGTGAGTTGCACTTGGAAATAGTTGAAACTTGTAAGACACAAGGTTGTAAGCTTGGTGAAGCTTAAGAATACACAAAGTGTACCCAACCTCTATGAGAGGTTAATTTGTTTGATCATTAGTAAAAACTCACAAGTGTGTGGGGACTGGACGTAGCCATCATTGGGTGAACCAGTTTAAAAGTTGTGTGTGTCTTCCTTTATATTTTCTCTTGCATTTATTCAGCTCAAATTTAAAGGCTTAAATTTCTATCCTCTGATTCGCATCCTCTCAGAGAGGTCAGTGATTCAAAACACGTTAAAATATTTTTAAACACCAAAATCCCTATTAAACCCCCCTTTTAGTGATATTTTAGCTACATCATTGTTACCAATTTTTCAATCACTTTTGTACTTGTGTACTTTTTCGTATGAACCTTCTAATCTTGTAACTTTTTTATGTTCATAAAGTTGTAGTTTGAATTAAGTTAAGCCAAACTGTTGCATTCTTCTTAGACTTCAATTCTCATTTATTCCTTTCATAGCTTATTTACCATATGATGTACATTTTATAGCTTATCAAATTGAATATCCTTATTTGACTTCAAAGATCTTGTGAGAATATTGAAGATTATTATTCTTATTCTTTTTGATTCATTTAAGTAAGATTCTTCTTTTTGAATTAGTGTAGGAGTGTGACCTTTTTTCATTGAATTTATTTCTTTAAGTATGAATATATTGTCTTATGTTCTAGACAGAACATTCTAATTTTCCAGTGTTGAACATTCTGAAGTATGTTATGACAATGTATCTTGATTTTCACTTTGTTATTTTCTGCTCAATCAGCTTGTATGATTTTTTTCTTACTAAAGTCACTTAAAAACACATATTAGATAACAAGATGTATCAAAATCTTTTAATCACTTAATCATTAAGGCTTGTTATCATTGAAACTTCATAAGGAATTTTGCCTCAACACCACGGCTAGTCCACAAACAAAATTCGAAAAAACAACCACAACTTTGACATCATTCAAAGGGTTATAAAATTGTCTTTCTTGTTGAACCAACATGGAAAATACTTTATTGATTTTGGGGAGGAAAATACTTTATTCATTCAGACCCTTCAAGAATCATGTAACATTATTCCTATCACGACATTCTTTGAATATTGGGAGAAGTGTACAAGAACACTTGACAACACAAATGCATACCGATGACGAACAAAAATATGAAAATGAAAACAAGAAGATAATAAAATATGGAGGAACTAAAAGGTGAGAAAATTAAATTAAATAGACAAAAAAAGATGAAATAATTTAGAAATGAAAAAGAAAGGCGCCATAATCTAACATTAATTTTAGTGGATACATTAACTTTCTTACTAATTGTCTTGTCTAGTTTTAATTAAAAAATAGTTACAAAACAATCAAAGAAAAGTCAAAAGACATTTTTTGAACAACCTCTTTTTGTTTGTGCATATTTATTTTATTTAGCTATTATTCTAACGAACCCCATAGAACTATTATAACACCAAAAATTTGTGGTAAACTTCCAGCTCATTTTTTACCATGATAGAAGTTCAACTTGGTCCTGATTCTAAAATATAAATTGTAGATAATTTCTTAAGCTTCCCAACTATTCAAAAGTCACTTCAATTGAACATATAGAGCTCAAAATGTACTCAAAACAAAGCAAATAAGTCATCATCTACGAAAATGACATTTTCCAACCAAAATTAATTTGGTTCTTTTTATTTTATTATAAAATCAATTATTCTTGTAAAGAGATATTATCTTAAGATCTCATCGTATACAAGGAAAAAATTCTCTAATTCTTGCCAAAGCTTCTTTAATGTTTTGAAATAAGTAGTGATCGTCAAAGCAAATAGAGTAAATTTCATCTTGTAAGTTAGAGATGTGGAATACATTTTATTGATGGTATCTATCTTTTAGTTCTTTCCAAATTTTATTAGTTGCATCCATTCATATGATGCTTTGGGAAGATTATGGAGAGAAGGAATTCACAATCCGTGACATAACCATAGTGTTGCAATGATCCTAAGCGAGTGAAAGGTGATCCTCATCACTGGGACGAGTTAGAGTTTCGAGAATGAAATCGACTTTGTTCTTTAATTGTAGTGCAATCGATTTAAGGAGTTAGTTACTTATTTATTCCATAGGAATTACAGCTCTTTTATTATTTAGCATCGCGGAGGGAAAAAACTCTATTAATATTATGAGGCAACTATTCTTTATGGACGACATGTACGAGGCATTCACTTAACAACGTTCGTTATTGACACGTTATATTTTGCACTTATACCACAGACGACAGAATCGCTTGTATGTGATTATCCCCAAAAACAAAACCAAAAGAATTGTTAAATGGACATTTTGGACTCATTCTCCAGAACATGCCAAACCCTTTGGTCTCATTTTCTAAATGTTTTGATTCGCAAATAATTGTCACCAAAAAAAAAATAATAAATCTTATATACTAAAACTAAAATAAACAATAATGAAATAACACAACTTATATTTAAGGAATCAAAACCAGAGAAATAGAGTATTATATCATAGAAATCAAAAATAAAATGTTAAATTATCATTACAAAATTAATTTATAAATGGCGTATGTCTACTTTTATAAATTCTTTTTGACCTTTATCTCTTTTAAACATGAGATTTTAATGTTTTCCAATAATAGATTAATTAAATCACTTTTCATTTTGTTGATTCCTAATAAGGTGCAAACGATAGACAAATAATGGTTAATTTTTCATGTGAATTATTTCTCACATGATTTCAATAGAATCTTAACCATTTAGGGGTTACATTGTAAAATTCTCAGCAGTCATTTTTTTATCTAACTTCTATAATTCTATAATGCATGGAAGTGACCAAATTCCAAATACAATAAACTTTTGTAGACTTCGGTTTTATCAAAAGCAATGTTCTGGATAGTTCTCAGCAAAACTTGTTTTACATTAAAGTGGATAATTGTGTTTATACATCAACAATAATAATAATTAATAAGCTATTTGCTGCAAACTCTTGGTTTTTTATGATGCTGGCAAAACTAAACTTGTTTTATGGTAATGTTATCATCGACATTTCTCTGTCTTTTTTCCCAAATGAAGTTAAAACAACAAAAGAACAACATAAGCATGAAACAAGTTTTTTCTACCTTATATAAGTAAAGTAACAGCATGAACCATATACATATATATTTTTTCTAAGTAAATTGCAGTGTTTGTTTATTAGCTTTGGCTGCTAAGAAAAGTGATAATGGAGCTTGCTCTTGTGAAATCTGAACTAAGTCCAAAAAGTAATAGATTGCTCATGCTGGATGCTGATTCTATTGCAACAACAAAAAGTGTCAAAAGGCGGCGAAGAGATTCGTCTGTTGCAGTGTTAGGGGGGAATGAACAAGGTAATTTAACAGAAGAACAGCAGCCACTAAGTGGTAATGTATCAACTGCAGCAACCACTGTGAAGAGAAGTTCAAGGTTTAGGGGTGTTAGCAGGCATGTGATGTTTTGAACATTTTTTTATGTTAATGATTGTTTTCTAAAAAAATTGGATCCTTTACGGTTGATTTTACAGTGGAGCCACTATAGATTGTTAGATTAAGAGAAAATTGCACCATAACATTAGCCGTAGAGGATCCAGGTTTGTTGTTTTCTTATTTGAAGCTAATTATGTGTCGTTGTGTGAAACAGACATAGATGGACGGGAAGGTATGAAGCTCATTTATGGGATAAAGGAACGTGGAATCCTACTCAAAAGAAAAAAGGAAAGCAAGGTAGATTTTGAATACATAGTTTACTTCACTTTCATTGGCTAAAAATGAATTTAAAAAGAGTTTAATTATTACAATTTTCTTAATTTATTGTTTCTCTATATCATAAGTTTCCTTTTTAAACACCTTATAATGTGACAAATTGATCAAATATAACTAGACATAATCTATCTATTCTAAGAAAAGTCTTTCATTTAATGGTACTTGACATAATTTTACGCGTGTAATTCTTGTCATTTCATGCTCTTGCACAAGATCTTTACTACTACTTTATCAATAATTTTAGTTTTTTTGTTTTGTTTTTATTTGCTAACACCTTTTTCATTGCATTGTGATTCTGTTTGTGAATGTGGATTTGCTGCTTTGTTGATATGGAGCAGTATATTTGGGTAAGTACCTCAACTGTTTGACTCCAACAGCATATTCTCTTAATAACATGACGAAGTAGAGATTTACTTTCTGGGTTTCACTGTTGATTTTTTAGGAGCTTATAATGATGAAGAAGCTGCTGCTAGAGCTTATGATTTAGCTGCACTGAAGTATTGGGGAACATCAACTTTTACAAATTTCCCTGTATGTTATTCTTTTGTACTAGAATTGCATATGTTTAATTTTGTAATTGATATCCATACCTCACACTATCATGTTTTTATAGGTATCTGATTATGATAAAGAAATTGAGATAATGATAACTATGACCAAAGAAGAGTATCTTGCTTCTTTAAGAAGGTAAATCTAATGTTTTCTAAAGAAACTATCACCAAGATTTTTTGATATTTTTTACAAGCTCTTTATCCTTTTTCTTTTATTTTTATTTTTATAGGAGGAGCAGTGGTTTTTCTAGAGGTGTATCAAAATATAGAGGAGTAGCAAGGTGAAATATGTTCGATCTTGTGCAATCAAACTCTGCCTTCTGATTATAACAAAAAAAAAAAATATACATAATGCTAAGATTTTAAGTAAGAAAACTTACTGCAGGCACCATCACAATGGAAGATGGGAAGCAAGGATTGGGAGAGTGTTCGGCAACAAGTACCTCTACCTTGGGACTTACGGTGAGTTTTCCACACCCTTAACTTAGTCTCATCATCTCTTTTGAAAAACACTAAGACAACAAGTTCAAATTTGATGCACTCAAAACACCATGCAGTCACTACAGTCAATATATATTGGGCGTTGATGAAGATCAGATAATTCACATTCTAAGTTGGTATTTTAAATGAGATTTGGTGAAATTAGAATATGAGGTTTCTGATCTTTATGTAACAGCTTATATAGTGACTGCGTAAATTTCGACTGCATTGATTCAGGGTCCTCAGATAACAGATATATGTGATTGTCTATAAAGGTACACAAGAAGAAGCGGCTCGCGCATACGATATTGCAGCAATTGAATACAGAGGAATAAATGCAGTGACAAACTTTGACTTGAGCACCTACATCAGATGGTTAAGGCCAGGAGCACATTCTACTACTTCACAAGAGCATCAAAAGCCAAGCACAGACCCTCAACCATTTGCAGCCTCTAATTCTATCCAAACAAGAGCAAACATTGAAATATCCAACTCCAACATTAATCCATTCCCTGCAAGTGAAGTTGAAAATACAAAAAAGCAAGACTTTTGCAAGTCTATAACCCCTTTAAGTCCTTGCAATAAGCCATCATCACCAACAGCATTAGGACTTCTCCTAAAGTCCTCAGTGTTTAGAGAACTAATGCAGAGAAATCTTAATTCTTCTAATGAAGATGAAGAAGAAGTTGAATTGAAATACCCCCAAGAGGGGATTGGAGGGTTTTTTGATATTGACAACAGTAACACTTACTTGTGCTCTTCTAATATCAATAGATTACCCAACTTGGAGTCATCAGAAGAGAGGTCATTGCCTATGTATCATGGAACTGTGCAATCCTTATGGAATGGTGCTTCCAACATATCTAACTGATTACATCTGTTATGTTTTTTCTTTTTTCCTTTTTACTTTGCTGTTGAGAAACATTAGATAAGAACTTTGACAGAAAATCTCTACTTTCTTAGCATACTAGTCATGAATGTCAAATAATTGTTAAGTTGTGTTAAGATATGCATGCTGGCATTACAACCTTCTCTGCTCATAAATAAAAGAATGTCAAGTAGACATAACTTTTCGCATATATAGTCTTTAATATTGATGAATATCACAATACCCTTTTGTTAAACACTTAATTTAATGAAACTTCAAATAGTGGTTACATCTAGTATCAAATTCATTAAAATAGTGTGATCACATCATTGAAAACAGATGTAAAATGTTTTCTAACTAATAATAATGCATAAAAATGATTTCTAAAATTTAGATAAATTTAATATGTTGTTTGTGCAAATAAAAATTATATTACTACTATCTAATCTTGTGTTTAGAGTTTAGACAATGGGAAAATCTTAAGTCATACGATGTAAGATCAAATAAATTAATAGTTCCATACCTTAAATGGAGGAGGATTATAGCACACCAGTTTTCCTGTAACTACTAA
The DNA here is from genome assembly GCA_037974755.1 of Cicer yamashitae. Lineage (NCBI taxonomy): Eukaryota > Viridiplantae > Streptophyta > Magnoliopsida > Fabales > Fabaceae > Cicer > Cicer yamashitae. The sequence continues at coordinate 23,220,958 of JBBPBQ010000002.1, forward strand.
CAATTTAAATAAATTTACAAACAAGAGGGAACCTGAGAAACAATCATAGGGTTCAATTAAATAGACTTGGCTTAGCCTTGAGTTCATGAAACTTTGGGCAAGATGTTTGAAGTCAACAGGAATTGGCCCTTCCCTTAGGGCCCAGATTACTTTAGAAATTTGTAGAACAATCGTTCCACAAGGTCAGAATCCTACAAAAACCACACTGACAAGTACCCTTTACCAAACATTTTATAAAATTGATCCCTCCCCAAAACATAACATGAGCACTTTAACATCGCAACAGGCTTAGTTTGAGACAAGATTTAGGCAACGTAGGACAGTAGACACTCACAAACACAAATTCACAAACTAAGAAAACAGTTACCAAATATCAAGGTTATCAATAGCATACAACCAAAAACCCACTATGTGAAATAGTGGATAGCATTGTTGGAAAATAGCGGATTCATCAAAATCTGCTATGCTATAGAGTTGCAATCGCCCCGCTATTTGACAACACTGCCAAATACAAAACAACAGGGCAGGGTTAGAAGAGTAATATCACAACAATAGCTACAAGTTACAACATTATGAGATACTGGAACCTAGTTCTTAGCACTGAGCCTGGAGCTGGTCCTTCGGCCAACTGTAGTCTTGTACCTCTTTTTACCTTTTCCAACTGGCTGAGCTTCTTCGACGCCAATCACATCCTCTTCATTTCCATTTCCATCATGCTTGGAATCATTTGTATTGATATCCACAGAGGACCTCTTCTTTTTGTTTTGCATGACAGATACACTAGGAGTAGTTTTTGTTTTAGTGTTGGCTTTGGTAGGTGATTGTGGCGGTGGAGGTGGAGGTGAAGGAGGACTCCAATCATACTCCACATCACTCATTTCTTTGTCACTACCCTCTTTTTCCTCTGAATCCTCATCATCACCACCCTGCGCAAACGAATTGAGTCCTGGTTCTCCCGTGGCTTGATTTTTTCCTTTTTCATGCATAGGATCTGTCATGAAAGGTTGAAGGATTTCATCTGGAAACTCAGGGGGGTTCGTAACTTTCTTCTCAAAGTTCAACTCAAACATTTTCCTTTCGTAATTAAACACCTCCTTGAAAAAGCCCCAAAATTCCTTAGCTTGTTGCATATGCTGAAATATCACACTTCTAACAAAAGCTTCATCACCTCCAACAAATTGTTCCTCCTCAGTTCCAACAAACCGTTCTTCCTCAGTTCCAACAAAGTGTTCCTCCTCAGTTCCAACAAATCCCTCTCTTTTACTATCCATATCTTCGTCTTCGAAAAATCTTTCTAAATCACATAAGTCTATAGCTTCTTGATTAATCACAACCTCATCATCATCCTCCACACGCACCCCATTTCTAACACACAAATCACTAATAAGAGAAGGAAACAACAATCTCTCCTTCTCCTTTTTCTTAAAAGCACAAGCAATAATCTCATCATATATAATCTTCCCTACATTGATACTAAACCCTTCCAGAACACAATAAAGCAACAACAATCTATCCGTATCAACACTTTGAAAATTTGAATTCGGCAAAAGCTTAGTGCAAATTAATCGGTACCAAACCTTAGGAATAGCCTTAAGTGCTAAAAATGGAATCTTCCAAACGTTTTTACCCTTTTCTGTTTTCCAATTAGTACCTTTAACAGTTAGGGTTTGCATAATAGAACTAAGCTTCTCCTCAGACACAGTATTCTTCAAATATTGATACTCGTCTACTACATCATCATTATCATTACATTTTAGATCCTTGATGAGGTTAAAGTGAAAATTTAGGGTTTTTGGTGTGAAATAAACACGAACACCTCTAACTAATACAAAATTTTGTTTTCGTTCTAGAATGCAAGAGTAGAATTCTCGAACTATGGATGCGTATGGGTTACCAGAGTGGTTGACGAAAGTTTTCCAGTTGTGTTTGTCGATTGTTGATGCTAATTTGATTGGAAGACCGTATGATGGTTCGTTGTTGTTGAGAGGGAACCCTAATTCTAGGTGAAAGTTTCTGTGTTTGATTAGGTTATCGTGCTTGTTTTGGGTTTGTTTGTTTATGAACTTAGGGAAGGTGTAGCCTTCCGGAGGCATGTTGCACTTGTCTACACCGTATTTGAGCCGCATGATTTGGTTGAGAGTAGAGGGAGTTGGAAGGGTGATGGATAACAGTGATGGTGGTGGTTGCGGAATGAGGAAGAAATGGAGGAGATGAAGAATCAAGAAAGTAAAGTGGTTTGAATGAAGGAAGATGGAGGGATTAAATGGTTTTGGCGGGTCAATAATGATCATGACCATTCATGAAGGGGAAATGTGAAGGGGCAAAGTAACGTGGCGAATGCGGAATCGGGAGATTTATTTATCCTCCCAAGGATTCTTGTTTCCCGCCAAAGATAGATAGTGATGATTTGAGAAACGGTTAAACTACTATTTTAACTCATGATTCAAGAAGGGGTTCTCATTTCAGTGACTCTAGCTAAAAAACCCAAATGAGTCCTTCTATGTCAATATGCTCAGTGGACGACATGTATATGTACATGCTTGAACGATTTATCACTTTTTATTTTATATAGGTTTGATGCATATGCAAAAACTAAAATGACATTAAATTTAAAAAAAAAATAAAAAATATGAAGATTTAAAAGGAAAAATTAAAAAATAACAGGGACTAATTTGACAATACCATATAACATACAGGGACCACTCTAAGTATAAGTTATTACTTTCAGGGACTATAATTATAGTAATTGATATTTTTTGTGATCATCGTCATGTTATTAGTAACTTTACAACATAGATTATCCATTCAAATTTTACAACACTTAAAGTCATTTTAATTTGGTGGGTATAGGTTTGAACGTTTCGTTGTAGATTTTTAATATCATTCCTACCTTTGACACATCAGATATAAGCTTCTAATAATCATATTTTATGCTAGAACATGTTGCTATTACATGTGAACAAGATATATGTATAGCTTGATCTTTCCCACAGTTGCACCACTAGTTGATATAATATTTAGTTCAACTAATGGCATGTTGTGTCAAGAATTTGCTAAGATGATGCAAAATGAATTCCAAATGAGTACGATGGGAGAACTCAAGTTTTTCTTGGGAATTTAGATCCAACAAAATCAAGATGGTGTACTGATCCATCAAACCAAGTACATCAAATAACATCTCAAAAAGTTCAAAATGGATGGATGCAAACCCATGAGTACTCCAATGCACCCAACCTGCACTCTTGACAAGGATGATTCAGGAACACAAGTTGATCAGAAAACCTTTAGAGGAATGATAGGATCACTCTTATACTTAATTGCTTCAAGACCAGACAATCTATTTAGTGTTTGCCTTTGTACCCGATTTCAGTCAGATCCAAGAGAATCTCACTTAACAACAGTTAAGAGGATATTCAGATACCTGAAAGACACTACCAACTTAGGGTTGTTCTATAAGAAATCATCAAAATGTAGGTTAGTTGGATATTGTGATGCTGACTATGCATGAGACAAAATTGAAAGGAAGAGCACTAGTGGAAACTATACTTTTCTTGGCAACAATCTGATATCATGGTCCAACTAGAGGCAAGGTACAATTGCTTTGTCAACAGCAGAAGCAGAATATATATATGCTACTGGTTGCAGTACTAAGCTCTTATGGATGAAACATCAATTAGAGGATTACAGACTTTATGAAAATAAAATTCTTATATTATGTTTACAATACTTCTGCCATTTGTTTAACAAAAAAATCCAATTTTACATTCTAGAGCCAAACATTTTGAAATCAAACATCATTTCGTCAAAGATTTTATTCATAAGGGAATTCTAAGCATAAAATTGATCGACAATGATCATCGAGGGGTTGATATCTTACAAAACCCTTGCTAGAGACAAGTTCAACTTTATTAAAGAAAATATGAACCTTGTTTACATTACTGAATGATGTTATGATCTCTATGTGACTTGTCTCTGATATATTAAACTTTGCATTTTCTACATGTTCTTTAATATGTTATATCTTGAGTTTTATACTCCTTTTTGTCTGATGACAGTGTGAGAAAAGAAAATAATTTATGAGAACAATTTTGAAAATCAAGGAGAAAATATTATGTGAAAACTTTCCCTCATATGCTCTAATTAGCTAATTTATGCTTTATTTTTTATTATTGACTTGTTCACAAAAATGATGTTTTGTCATCAACAAAAAGAGGAAGATTATTGGAACCAAGATGGTTTTGAAGAATAGTTCCTTGTTTTGTTGATAACAAAATATATTTTTTTGGGAACAATTTAGTGTACTAATGTTCTAATTAAGTGTGTAGAAGAATAGAACAAATAGCTACCTTCTAGACCCAAAATTTGATCAGAGGAAACAACACAATCAGAGGAAACGTGCCTTGTGCAATGATCAGAGGAAGCAACACGATAAGAGGAAATGCGCTATGTGCAATGATCAGAGGAAGCAACATGATCAAAGGAAACGCGTCCAATTGTGCATGCACTCCATTGTCTCTAATGTGCTCACTCTAACGTTAACTCTAAACCACTTAGACTGATAAACTCACTATAACTCTTATATGCAACGTGTTTTGATAAGCAGATTATTGACTTTGCCCATAATATTTTGACTCTGCCTCTAATACTCACACATTATCATCTGATTATCATCCGTCTGACTCTAAAGAACGTCAATGTCTTTGAGAAAAGTGAACGCTTCTAATAAAAGTCAACACATTTGAGAAAAGTCAACACAACAGTTTTAATTTACAAAAAAAGTCAGTACCTCTAACAAAAAGTCAACATCTCTGAAAAAGTCAATGACTCTATAAGATGCCTATGTTCAGAAAAAGACTTGGAAAGATTATAGAAAAATAAAATCTCATTCGGTTACTTACTGATTGCACCGAATGAAAAAAATTGGCTAAGTGTTTTTAATTGGCATAAACGGTTTGCAAAAAGACTTCACCACTGACAACAGTAATAATTTTTGAATCAACAGAAACAGTCAGAATTGAAACACCACTTCATCTCAACGGTTCAAGGCATCACTTCATCTCAACGGTTCAAGGCATCAATTCAGATATGAACAAAATTGAAACAAGGAAACGTTTCAATGTAATGTTGAAGCAAGACAAACGTTCCAGAATTGAGTCTATAAAAGGAACCCTATCTGTTTCAAGGATAACACAGAACTGCATTGAACAATCATACGACAATTCTCACCATACTACTTTGCACGGTGAATCCACAAGAATTGAACATAAACTCTGCACAAATTATGGACTTTGAACTTTGAATAAAATTGAAGAACTTTGACTCAAACAACAAAGTTGATCCAAACATTGAACATCAAACATATTGATCAACAATACTTAGAACAAAATTCAAACATATTTATTGTTTGAATATTAAGCACTTGTACAAATACAAATTCATCTTAAGTGCTAGATAGTGTTAGATGCATACATGTCCTCTCATTGAGGGTTAAACGTCAATCAAACAAACTCTTGTAAATTGACCCATTAGTGGTTGCTGTTTTTGTCTCAATGTGTTGCAAGTGCAACTAGAAGGTTGAGTAGACTTAACTGGATGAGGTTAAATGTTTCGTAATTCAGGTTGAATTACTGGAATAAATCATTCAGGTGAAGGTACTGGACGTAGCCAACCAGGTTGGCAGTGAACCAGTATAAAAATACTTGTGTGTTCTTCTTCTTTTCTTTGCTTTTATTTTTTGAAATTTTTTGATCATCAAGTCACAATTAAATATCAAAAACCATTTTAACAAACCATAACATAATTTAAACCCCCTATTCTTGAGTTATTGAAACTTCAGTGGAGTAATATATTGTCTCAAATTTCTCAAAAAGAAATTTCAGCTCTCCCTCATCTCACTTCCACAAGAGCAAATACAATGAGAATTATATTGTTGTTCCCATCTTGTGCAAATTTTATCAATATAGAGTCCTTGTAATTGTCGTACAACCACATCCCATAAACTTGTACAATTCGTTTGCAGAATTTGAACGCATATATGCATGGAACAAAAGTCCAAAATAGTTGATGAAAGATCATTGACCCAGTTATAAAATTGTTCTCATGATATGCTGGAATTGTTTCAATTTCTATTTTGGTTCTTAGAGCAAATGTTCACATAACCAACAACCACTGTGGGAGTTCATTGTAAGACTCCTCCCAATTGCCATAAAATTTTCCAATAGCCTTATTTTTTGTTATCCATGTTTTTCTATAACTTACTATGTAGTTGTGCAAAGTTTGAATCTGCGCAATAATGACATTCACTTTGATTGAATGGTCCACTCCCAAAAGTTACATCACGCTTGTACATATCATGTTAGAATCAAGTTTATAGTGATCTTGTGACAATTGAAATTTGTGTATGTATGAGACACATTCAATTTATAAATCACCCACATTTCACTCTTTTTACATCGTGAAGTTCTACACTTAAACAGACAATTTGGACTTAAACAACTTCCAATTCCTTGCTTAAAGGATGAATCAATTTAGAGGACTTGAATTCGAACCCTTTTGAAAAAATCATTAATTGTCCAAGATACTACGAATTTTACATTCTCATTTTGATGATGACATGACACCCATTTTCCAAAAACAATTTAACAATGAAGTGTAATCAATAGTTTTAATTATACTTATATTTTATATTATTTAATATTTATATAATGTATAAATTATTATAAAGTTTAATAAAATTAAGTAAAAAAAAAAGGTTATACATAATAAATTTTTGGAGTATTGTAGATAACTATTGAATTGTTTGGGGTATCATTATAGTTGACATATCTGCAATTCATTATCACACTTCTTTTGCACTTCGAATTCTTTTGCTCAAAAATGGTATATTTAATAAATTCTATGGCAGTTGAATCTGTGTCATGTTATGAGTAGAAGAACGATTATTTAAATTTAGATTTTAATACTAGCTATTATAGCTACAAAACTTAAAAATTTAATTGAATATAAAATAAACTTTTTTGTAACATATAATTAAAAAAAATTGATAATTGTTTATACAGATATAATAATTATTTTAAGACGGTGTTTATATTTTTTTGAATTTAATAATTCTTAATATATATATATATATATATATATATATATATATATATATATGCGCACACGTGTTGTGATATATACTAACATTTAAATTTGTCATTATTTAAATATGTCAAAGAGGATTCACCACAAACAATTAAATCAAATATTTCTTAAAACAAAATTCTATTTTATCATATTTAATAATTTATATAGCAATACCGTTTAAATCTTTGACCCAACTTATTTAAATGGCCCAATGTTATGTCAACCTAGCTGAACCCATTATGCATTTCTTTTAAAAATTGAATCCATCCCAAGCAATAAAGCTTTTCTAGCTGTGTTATGCCTCTTTAATTCATACATAAATATTTTATTTATATTTAATTTTATTATAATTTAAAATATTAATTTAAATATTTTATTAATATTATTTTAATTTAAATTTAAGATGAAATTGACTTAAATTTTTACAACAATTTTTATTCGAAACAATAAGATGAAAAAATAAGTAAAAAGACATTGTTAATAGAAGTTTAAAGAAAAAAACGTGTAACAAAAATTGTAAAAAAAAAAATAAAAGTAACAAAAATAAATTGTTCCAATTAATAAGAAAATGTATTTCATTTACAATTTAACCGTAAAAAAAAAACTAACGGTCATATATAAATAAATAAATAAGTTAATGATCATAAATTAATAAAAAGATAACGGTCATAGTTTTATTATTATTAAATTGTAAAAGTAACGTTCTTTCGTGATTTTAAATAATTTCACGTTGACAAAGGAAGATATTTGCAACAGTTGGAGTTAACATTGTTATTTTTTTTTTTTTTGCGCGTCTCTTGATCTATCCTTTCACATTAATCATGCTTATTTTCAATACCCGAAGCTCCAATTTGTTCACGCTTGATCTAATTCACGGTAAGCGCTGTCATATTTATTTTTCAAGCTTCCATTCACAATGTTTCCTTTTATAACTCTAAAATAATATCTAATATTATGCATGATAAATTATCAGGATTTATTGTTGATACGGAAAACATAAAACATGGAATATAATTGGTTTGGGATGGAATTTGTAAACTTGGACAACAGTGTGGTTGTAAGTGAATGTATTTAATTTTATTCGAAATTTTTTGATACGATACGTGAAATAATGATATTTTTTACAAAACAAAATTTGTGTATAATTTGATTTTTTTATATTAATGATATTAAAATTGTAAAATAATGACTAATGAAAGAATTAGATAATCGCACAACACATTGTTATTCTTGTTCAAGGAAAAACTTGAGAAACAAAACTAGCAATACAATAGTTAGCGACCACTCTAACATGAATAATATGTCTAGATAACATGTATATATTATATATAAATAATAATTAGAGATGTCATGGCCACCCTCCGCTCCAAGCAAGATCTGCCATTGTTTGTCATCATTCAAGCGAAGCGAAAGATGTAATATTGCAGTGAAAAACAAAACAACGAAAAGATAAAAATTAATGAAAAGAGTAAATTGTTGTTGTGTGCTTTTGACAACGATTTCGTTGTCATATATATAGACACTCCGCTGTAAATAAATGTGTAATGCAAATAATTTTTTGCAGTAGATGTGTAGTACAATGCTATTAATGAAATTAGGGTTTATCAAACATGGTATGTGGCCCATGGAATTATAGGGTTTAGGGAACCATATAAGTAATTTTAGACTCTTATTTAGACTCTTATTTGTTGTGCTTTATTTTTTAAAGATATGATACAACTAATGTTTTGTCTTTTCTTCTTTTTGATAATGTCAAAAGGGGAGAAGATTCAACTAAGCTTTTGTTGCGATTGTGTAATCATTGATCACATATTCAAGGGGAGCAATCTCGGTTATTTTTTCTTCACTCGATCCTTAGTTTTGTCATCATCAAAAGGGGGGAGTATGTGAGTGCTTGGGGAGTATGTGAGGGCTTTAGTCTTTGTTTTTTAGGCTAAAAGTGTTTTGATTAGATGTCAAAACTAAGTTAGTTTAGAACTACTGTACAAGGATAACTCATTAATTTCTCCATGATAAAAATGTGATTTTAAGTCAAACTATTTTTATATCATTAACTATTTGGAAGTTTTCCTTTGAAAACATAAGTTTTATAAAAACAATCATGTAATTCAAATTATATTAAGTGTAATTCGAATTACCTCTGTTTGTAATTTGAATTATGTGTTCAGAATCATCCTTTCATTTATTCTTTATGAAATACAATTCAAATTACGCATTAAGGTAATTCGAATTACACGATAAAAAATTTAGATTATTGTTTTATCTTTTTTTACTTTCGCACACTTTGTTGGTTTTCATATACAAATCCTTTTACCTCATTTTTTAAAAAGATAGAACATTATTATTCTCTTCTCTCATCAAAAAATATACCTTTGAAAGCTCTTAGAACCATTTTTTCACGGAGAATTCTTGAGTGATACAAGTGTTAGGATAATATTGTAAAAGAGTTGAGTGTTCAATTGATTGTAAGAGTGAGTGATTGGGTTTATCATCATCTACAATCAAGGTAAAAGGAAAAGAAGGAATTTATTTGCATCCCATTTGGGAATAATTGGGATTTTTAGGTTTCTCATTGAATTGCCAAGATTGAAGGAGTTGAATAAACACTAAGTGAAGACTCAAGGTTTAATGCTTCATAGAAGTTGTATTTGCAGCTCTATCATTTGGAATTCATGGTGATTCTTGAAGTGAGTTTTAAGAATTGAAGAACTCTTAGTTTGCAAGGAGTGAAGACATTGTAGCAAATGTGTTTGTTCATTTGTCTTAAAGGAGTTCATTGTTGTAAACATAACAATTCACATTTGTCATTATTGAAAGAAAATCTCATATCAATTAATACGAAGACAGGATGTAGATCACAAAGTGAGGATGAATGTGATTGAATCAGGATAAATTGTGGTCTTGATTATTTTATCTTATCTCTTACTATAAGATTACTTAATTCAATTTGTGTTTAAGTTTTTGTTCAAGACACCTAAACTTCTTGGTGTAATAATTTTCTGAAATTTAAATTGTTTTCAAAAGTATTTCAGTAAATCCCAAATCCAAGAAATCACAAACAAATCATAAAATTAAATAATTTGTCAATTTATCTCCATTCAATTTAATTCTTTGTTCTTCGATTGGTAATTGAATTGTACTTAAGAATTGTTCAATCTAGTTTGCGTATTGACAATTCAATTAAATAATAGTAAATTAATTGTCAAGATCAATTTTACATTATCTCTTAATTTGATATCTCTTATTAACATTAATCATCAAAGATTCCTGAGTACAATAATTCGGTTAGGCATTTATTGAAAAATATTTAAAATATCTCATTATGCATTAAAATATGTTGTATCTATTCACCTTTCTCCTCTAGATACGGAGCCATACAGACTAACAAGTGACTCAAAATTGATAAAAAAATGTATACCTCTATTATCTATTTGAGGTTTGACCCAATAATGGTAGGTCCTGTCATATTGAAACTATGGAACAGTCAAAATAGGCAATCAATGTAGTTAGATACCCCTTCTGAATGAACCCTTATAATGTAATTAGATAAATGGATTTAATGCTAATTCATTGTTAGAAGACAACCATTTATAGCAGGACACGTGGAAGGTTGATTTTATGAATACACATAACATAAAACAAAATCATTTATAATACTAACTAACATAAATGTATAAAATTATAATCTAAAGGTAAGAGTGATACAAAATTGGGTTACCTCCAAATAAACGTTTCTTTAACATCAATAGTTTGACCCTTCAATCACTTAACACAGAGGCATATATGACACAGATAGCACATCATTCTTTTTCTTCATTTTATTTGGCACGAATTCCATGAATTTGAGATATAAACGAAGTTGCTTTCATGTCCTCTCCAAGTGGACTTTCATAAACAATCCATAGATGAAATTTAGAGCTTCATCAATTTCTTCTTTTTTTTTTTCTTTTATGGTCTCTTTTGCACATTTTCTTTTTCTACTATATCTTCCACATTGTTATTTTCCTCTACTTATGCCTTACTTTCTTCTTTTTGTCCCTCACTCCTCTCTTTAATCTCAACAATAACTTTTTGCATTTCAAAATTTTCTTCAATGCTTTTCTCAATCACCTTACCATATATGGGTGTGATAGAATTGCAATACTCTTGAGATTGGTTTGAGTATCGGTTGAGATTATTCCTTCTTGTTGATTGGCCATTTGCTTGGCTATTTGTCCAACCTAAAATTCAAGATTCTTAATTGAAGCATCGATGCTTTTCTGGTTGGAAATGGAGAGTTGCATAAACTGAATCAAAGTATCCTCCAACTTAGAAATTCTATCAGCAGAGAAAGATTTTGATTGTATTATTGATAAGGAGGTGGCCTATTAGATTACCATTGATCTTGCTTCCATTATCAGGCATAATAAAAATTGTTTCCACCATGATTAGCCATGGTTTCTTCTTATGTTAGAGATGAAGAAGAAATAGATACAGCGGCAACACTAACCAAACAAATTAGCTAACAAGAGGGGCTAGAATAAAGATTACAATATAAACACAAAAATCAAAATTGCTTAAGATATAAAAATTGTTGCAATGCTATAATAGCTAGACACAAGTCCTTGACAACAACGCCATTTGAAAAAAGTATCAAAGTAGTATAAAGAGTTATCATATCAATAGAGACTTGAGCAATATTATGTTGTTCGACAATAATTATAATCGTAAATTGGAAGTTCTGGGAATGATTTCGTTTGCATAAAATTAACATTGAGATAACATTGTTGGGATTAGATTTTGTTAACCACTCTCTAATGCATCATAATGATTAGTTACATATATTCATGTTAACACGAAATATCATCATGGTCGTTCTTCGCACATTATTAATTCCTTAATAACGCAAGAGATTAACCATCTTGTCTAAATGATGATTCATCAGCTGGTTAACCAAGACAATCGCATAAACAACCGATCGATGATTCGTGACTATCAAACCAAAATCTATTCTTAGAGTTTAATTCAATAGGTGTTTATCCTAGATCAATATCTAAAAACTATTTTCCAATAAAAATTCAAATCAAATATAATTTTATGATTGATCAAGTCATAAAAGTATTAAGAGCAAAGATAAACATTGATATTCATGAATAACTAGAATATATATAACTTAAGATAAAAAAAGATATAAAAGAGTATGACCAATTACATCTGATCTCATCAAAAAGAGACTTAGTCACTCATTGTCATGGTAGCTTTACATAATTGAGAAGAAATGAGATGAAATTGGTCTTTAATGTTGATTTCCAAATCTTCTCTCTAGTGTTTGAGTAAGTGAAATTTTGCTTAACAAATTTTGAATTCACTAAGCGTTAATGGGTTTCTACATATTGAAGTGAGAAACACCTGCCCAAACTGCCTCAAATTCGCTTAGAAAATTTTACATTAGCTAAGCTAATGTTGTCATTTTGCATGCTAGCTTCAGACTTGGATCCGCTTAACGAACTTGGATATCTCTAAGTGAATTATGGTGTGCATAATTCCTCAACTTTCTAACTTAATTCTCTTAGCTACTAACGGATTCGCTAAGTAAATTTGCCACTACAATTATTTTATATTATAAATTGCAATGTGATCAACTGACTTAAAGTTTGACTGTTAAATCTTCAATTATCTATATAACAAAAAAAGATATAAATATCAAACTTCTCATTATTAACTAACTAAAAACTAACTATATACATAATTTACTGTAAAAATCATCTGATTTTTATTAACAAATAAAAATAAGTGTCTTTAAAGTATATCTATTCATCGATAAATTTGGCACTTTTCACATGTGGCACATATAATTATAGGGTTTAGCAAGCATATCAGTAAGATTGATAAATTTAGGGTTATTGTAGGCGATGAATGAAAAGTTATACACCGATAAAAATTGTATTTAATATTAATTCTTGATACTATTATTCATATGAATTATATTGCTCAAAATTGGTGATAATGTATACCTTTATTACCTATTTTCAAGTTGGACCCAACAATGGTCGGTCCTGTTATATGAAACGGTGGACTAGTTAAAGGAGCTAATTAATGTACGTGGATGCTCATTTTAATTGTCATCATTTATAATAATAATAATAATAATAATAATAATAATAATAATAATAATAATAATAATAATTATTATTATTATTATTATTATTGTAATTTACTATTTTTATTATTAATGTATTATTTATTATAATTATTATTATTATTATAGTTTTAATGTATTATTATTATTATTTATTAATGTATTATTATTTAATTATTAATTAATTAATATTATTATTATTATTGTTGTTGTTATTATCATTAATGTATTATTATTATTATAATTAATTAATTAATTAAAAAACATGTAAAAACAGAAAACGACAAACAAAAAAAAATCCAGTAGGAGGTCGCACCCCCAGCCAGCGACCTCCCACTGGGTCTAAAAATTTCAGCCTTCAATTGGTCGCACCCCCCAATACGACCTCCAACTGGGCCCAAAAAGTAGGACAGACAGGGAATTATTTTTCAAAGTGTGCCATTTTGGGAAAAGGGAAAAAAAAGAGGATATTTGGGGAAAAAACTCGACACGTGGAGGTTGATTTCATGAAATCGGTATCTTATAATTAGAGACATCAATTTGAAGTTCACTGGTTATTGGTCTCAGTTCACATGTTGCAAGAGACAAAAATTTCATAGTTTAAAATAGAGAATTGTACCGCGCACCCCCCACTTTTACCTCGCACTCCCATTTTTTTATTAAAGTCCATTTTGCCCTTTTTAATTTTGTATAAAACTATTAAAAAAAATTTACCATTCTATTTTCTCACCCCCACTTTTGAAAATTACAAAATATTTCTTAATAATCGAAAATTACAAACTTTCGAAATAATAACAAAGTGAGTTTTTTGATATCTTCGAAACTTTTATTAAATTTGAAACTTTTGAAATGTAATTATCTAGAAATATTTACCAATTTCGAAACTTTTGAAAAATACCAAACTTTCGAAATGATATTTTCCAAAAATATCTGAAACTTTCGAAACTTTGGATGAATGTGAAAGTTCCGAAGTGTAATTTTCCAGAAAGTTTCGAAAGTTTGGATGAATTTGAAACTTCTGAAACACACAAACTTCAATCATTTGAGTTTGTTTGAAAGGAAAAAAAGTGGGGGTAATATCTATCCTTAAATATGAATCCGTATTGACCATGAATCTCAATGACCAAGAATTGGCAATTGACATGATAAGTCACTATAGAATATCTAAACTATTCCAAAATTGCCAATTCATCTGAAAATTTTAAATCAAATAAGTCGTATCTTATTCAGACTGATAAAAAGACCTGCGGTTATAGTTAAAACTGCTAGTAGAAAACCGAAATAACTGGTTATAGTGGGCATAAGGAAACTAGATGAAATATGTTCTTTATTATACATATGTTTATAAAGCACTTTATCTTTCGAAAATTTCAAACATTCGAAGTAACTCAATTTCGAAAGTTTCAAAAAATTCGAAACATTCGAAAGTTTCAATTTTTTTAAAAAATTGAAAGATATATGTTATAATTAAAAACATATTTAGAAAAAAAAATTAATTAAATTAATTATTAATTAAATTTATTACTATTTTTTAAGTAAGGTATGAAATTTATTACTATTAATTTATTACTATAAATTTATTACTATTTATTACTATTTATTATATTTCGGAACTTTCACATTGTTCCCAAACTTTAGAAATTGGGTTTCGAAACTTTGCAACAACCCCAAACTTTCGAAGTCTAAACCCTCAAACCTTTCCAGCAATCTCAAACCTTAGAAAAATCAGATTTAGAGTTTCTGAATTTTCATTTCGAAACTTTCAGATTGAATGAAAGTTTCGAGTGTCGCATTTCGAATGTTTGGCCTTGCTGGAAAGGTTCGAAATGTTTGCTTCGAAAATTTGGGGATTGAATGAAATCTTCGAATGTGCAAGTACCTGAACCTTACTTTTGTATTTCGAAAGTTTGCCCCTGATGAAAAACTTCGAACTTTATGCTTCGAAAATTTGGGTTTGAATGAAATCTTCGAAGATGCTAGTGTTTGACCTTACTTTTGTATTTCGAAAATTTGGGATTCCTTTGAATTGTTCGTATATTGGAAAAATCCTGATTCGGAGATATAAAACTTTCGAATGAAATGGGTGAAAAAAGGGAAGGTAAATTTTTTGGGAGTTTTTATAGATAAACCAAGGGGTATTTTGGACTTTTCCATTGGAATGGGGGTGAGTGGTACAGGAGGGGGGTTCACGGTACAAAACTCTTTAAAATACTTCATAAAAGAAAGTTCCTAAAACAAAAAACCCATAAAATTTTGTGGGCTTATGGGCCACTTTTTCAACAAAAAAAAATCGATAAAAAAATATTTACAATTTTTTTATTGAAATATTTTTGATTTGAGAAAAAAAATTGATTTTTCAAGAAAAGTAATTTTTTAATTTTTCTAACAATTTTTCGAGAAAAAAATATTTTAGATTTTCTTAACAAATTTTTCCAATATTCATTCGAGAAAAATAAATTTCAAAAATTTTCAAAAAAAAATCTCAATTAACAAAACATTGGGCCTATGAGCCACTCACTTAAACCCACAAAAAATAATGAAATAATGGGCCGGAACTTTAAAAAATTTATTTCAATAAGAGACTTAATATTAGGGGCTTAGTATGAGATTTTTGAGAGGGGATTAAGACTTTTAGGCTTTATTGTCAGCTCTACTTATAATAGCCATATATATTGCATTTAATAACATTGTTTTTATACAATTTTTATTTTTATAATTAAAATATTCCAATATTGAAATTTGAAAAAAAAACGGAATCAACATTTTTTTTAGTAATATAGTATATATTAAGGGTGTACAAAGGACTTGTTAGGCCGGGTTTGATGTGTCCCTTGTCCGGTCACAATATTTGATCGGGTCAAAATTTAAACTCTAACTCGTCCCTTAACCTGATCAAACCCGATGAGTTGCGGGATCGTTAAGGACAAGACGAAATAAAGACGAGACCGGGTTCGTCCTAAGACAAGACGTCAAATAGTAATCCTTAAACTTTGTTTTAGAAAAAATAATTAAACATAATGAAACTCATAATAAGTCACGTATGATTATCACTTTTCAATTCATTCAAGATTAATAACTCATAATATTGTTTTACAAACTATAAATTACTAAGTTAATAATTAATTTTTTTAGAGAGGGTGAATCAATAATAACCTAAAATAATAACAAAAAATAATCATTTATCCTTAAATTAATTTGAGACG
The DNA here is from genome assembly GCA_037974755.1 of Cicer yamashitae. NCBI lineage: Eukaryota > Viridiplantae > Streptophyta > Magnoliopsida > Fabales > Fabaceae > Cicer > Cicer yamashitae. The sequence continues at coordinate 23,237,404 of JBBPBQ010000002.1, forward strand.
TGACGGGTAACCCAAACCTGGTCCTTTTTCTACATTGTCCTTGTCTTCTCCTTGTTTTTTTGTCCTTATTTTATTTGGAATCAGGTCAGACCCGTCTCATTGCTTATGGGACAAGACGGGTTCGCGAGACAGACCTGGTCTTGTACACTCCTAGTATGTATTATATTTTTTGGTTAAATGTGTTTCTAATCTCTATAAAATTTCAACATTTTAATTTTAGTCTTGTAAAGAATATAAAAGAACTTTTTGTCTCAACAAAATATCCAACAAACAATTTTAATTTCTGCGTAACTGAAACATGTTTAATTGTCCTTTAACTTTTAAATTTTTAAATAATTTTTTGCATGCATTTTATAACATTATAAAAAAATTTCTCTACAAAAATATAGAACTTTTTAACTTGAAATTAATTAAATATGAATTTGCTCAAAATACAAGTAACGACTAAAACACATACATGATAATTTTGTATGGACTAAAAGTTGCATGATTTATTTATAGGGACAAAAATTAAAAGTTTAAAATTTATAGAAACTAAAAATGTATTTAACCCTGTTTTTTATAACTATTATACATTGATGGTTATGATTAAGAGTTATTTAAGTGACACATGATCACTTAAAAAAATCACATAACTTTTTCTTTTCTTCTAATATATATATTATGAGTATTACAACTATTAAATGTAAGCAAATTATCCACATTCATTAAATATAAAAATTCACTAATTTTATTTTTATATTCAAAATATTATGAAACATATTAAATAAGAAGAGTTAATTATATATGCATAGTCATGATTAAAAGTTATTTAAGTGACACAGGGTCACTTAAAAAAAATCACATAACTTTTTCTTTTCTTCTAATATTGACCATATGGTCAAGATTTAACCCTTTTATCTCTAATT
>JBBPBQ010000002.1:23238321-23398043 GCA_037974755.1 Cicer yamashitae
TGACTATAACAATTATTAAATGTAAGCAGATTATCCACATTCATTAAATATAAAAATTCACTAATTTTATTTTTGTCTTCAAAATATTATGAATCCTATAAAAAAAACTATTAGTAAATCCTATTTTTATCTAAATCCATTGAATATATTATGACAATTACATATATTGAATGTAATAATTTATATATTTTTTATAATCAATATTTGAGAATCCTTTGATGGTAAAATTCATTTATAAGCAATAACATTAAATATTGTAAATCTGAAACATAAAATGTATTTAGACAAAACTCTTTTAAATAAGTATATATTCTTACATTAATATAATATATTTATTTAATATTAACATTTAAAAGAGTACTATCTAAATACATTTCATTTCAGATTTGTAATATTTAATTTTATTGCTTATAAATGAATTTTACTTAATCAAATTAAAATATTCTTACATTAATAAAATTTATTTATTTCACATTAATATCTAAAGAGTACTGTGGTCTAAATGCATTTTATTTTTCAGGTTTATAATATTTAAAGTTATTGCTTATAAATGAATTTTACCATAAAAGAATTCTAAAATAGATTTTGATATAAAAAATATATATAAAATTATTACATTTAATAGTTGTAATTGTCATAATACATTCAATGGATTTAGATAAAAATAATTATAGGATTTATTAATAGTTTTTTTGTAAGGATTCATAATTTGTTGAATATAAAAATAAAATTAGTGAATTTTATAGTTAATGAATGTGGATAATTTGCTAACATTTAATAGTTGTAATAGTCATAATTATATTCAATCAATGAATGTAGACACATATTTTTATAGGATTTATTATAATATGCTTTTTTTTTTTATAGGATTAATATGCTACCTTTGCTTATAAATTAAGAAGAAGAATACCATTGTTTTCTATATTTCTTGCAACTTTCTATCTCTTTGTTAATTTTGCTCCCCCTCTTTAATTTTCTCATCATCTTACCCTCTCATTCCACTCTCATTCTTTATGTTGAAAGTGGTTATGTGAACCTTGAGTTGTGGAGGTCTAAGATCGATAGTATCAAAATGGTATCCACGAAGGTAAGTGTCCAACAATTAATGCAGAGTTTAATCTATGATTTCTTGACACCAAATTCACTAAAAATGAATATGTGAAAAGAAGTCATCTTAATTTGTATACTTTGATATGATAGAAAGATACTTATTTTACACTACTATGTGTCTCTCCAACCACTTGATTAGAATCCAAAATATAATTTATATACATGGCATGACGGATTCTAAAGTGTACTAATTTAATGGAGTGTGTTATTGGTTAAAAAAGATATTAAAGATGAAATATATTTGGTGTTATTTAAGAAATAAGATATTTTAAGTACATCTTTTTCCTCAAATTAAATGATACCAAATATATTTTAGAGTAAAACCATTAAGTTGATATCTCATTCTCTAAACCGTTTTCAAACACGTTTCTAAGTTTATTAATATTTTAAAATAATTTAAGTCTCTATCAAATATTTTTAGTTAAATTTCTATGATAGTCTCCAAGATCGATTATATCATGACGTGATATATTAATCGCCACTTATTGTCAAATTATTCTCCATTTTTACTCAAATCCTATCAAAATAATTCTTACACAAATGAATAACACTAAACTGAAATTTGAGCAACTTACAATCACTTTAAACTCCAAAATATATTTTAATTTAGATTAAAAACAATATTGTCTTACTATATCACAATTTACGATCAAAACACAACAACAACAAAAATAGCAAAAGTAAAACCCATCAAAATTCAAGTGATACAAAAATCTTAGCATTTTAAGTTAAACTGCAACCCCTTCAAATTTGAGCATAACCTTTGTCATTCATTTTTCTTTTTTTCCGGTTGCTTCAGATGCACTCACAACAAGTACAAGTTCACTTACTTGAGCTTCAAGAAGAATCACTTCATCCACCCAATTAAAATCATTACAATTATCTACATGATCCTGAAATAATAAGCCATAATAAATAATTCACTCCACCGTCATAATCAGAATCTTATATACATTAATGATAAATTTACCTTTGGAAGTGAATATGTGGATAAAGTGTTTTCTCCTAAAGTTCAAGTAAGTGAACATGCACATGTTGTTAGTGCATCTGAAACAACTGGAAAAGAAAAAAAAGAATGATATAGATTATTCTCAAATTTAAAGAGGTTGCAGTTGAATTTAAAATACTAAGATTTTGTTTCATTATGATGGGTTTTATTTTTGTTAATTTTTTTGTTTTATTTGAGCTGTAAGTTGTGATGATAGCAAGACGAGATTATTTATGGTCTAATTAGAAAATGCTTTGGGATTTAACGTAATTATATGTTGTCCGATGTTGCATTCGTGTATGAACTACTTTGATATAACTTGGTAAAGATATATAGAAACTAATTTAAAGTGGGAATTAAAATGTCACACCACTCCAATTAATGTCGTCAGATATCACAAAGACTAATAGGAGAATCTAATTGAAAAACGTATAACAAAGACAAAGGCTATGTTAAAATGTTAAATACAAGATGTGTGTGAAACCGACTTAGAGATTTACGGACCAATTTAGCGGTTTATTCTATGTTTATGGTTTGTTTCCTCCGCAAGGACTCACCCTTTAAAAAAAGAAACTCAACACCTATTATGCCTTACATATACATGATAGTTAGGATTTTATACAGGAGGAAAATCAGTTGGTGCAAATATTATTATGATATGTAAGTGTGCAAATATTACTTCTGGCTATTGATATAAAGAAATCATGAATTAAACTCTACATTGTCATACCCTTGCACAAAGAGCCGTATTGAAGTGGGAAAAACTAATGGAAAATATTCTTGAGAATATAAATAATGTAAAACTGCTTTTTAACATTGAAGACATATGTGTAAAACTGATTTTTTTTTTTTTGTCGTATTGTGATTGGGGCTATATGTGGGAATCGTAAACTTTGAGATTTTGTAATTGGTTCAGACGAAGTGTTTGTATTGTCTTAAACTTGCACACCTGGTGCTGCTTGGTGGAGATATATTGAAAGAAAAATATCTAATTTGTTGTTATATAAGTGCTATCGTATTTTCTTCTATGCTTTATTTTTGTGAAAAAAACATCAATTAATTTGATCACTACACTGTTACTCTCCCTTTTTTGATTTCTTATAATAATTTTTAATTCATTAAGTTATTCTTAAAGTATAATTTTTCTCCAATTTTTGAGAGAGAATTTATCTCTTAACTATTGAAATATAATGATTTTAAAACTATTTTTAATTTGTCAAATAATTTTCTAAACTATAATTTTCTCTCTTATTTAAGAGAAAGAGAGAATTTAAAAGCTAAATTAACGTTTACTCATTTTTATAAAAAAATTAGGTGAAGAGATGGTGTTTAAGTTCAAGATAGAAAAGACTTTATAATTTATTAATTATTTATAAAAAATTTACATTTGTCTTTCTTTAGTGTCACTAGCGGAATTAAATCCGCTATTTGTCGGATCCAATACTTATTTTTTTTACTCATTTTTATTTATTTATATATTTCACGTGAATTAATTGGATTGTTTCAAGTAATTTGATTTCTTAGTCAATCTAGCATAAAAAAATATAAAGTGATTAAATATGTTGGATTTAAGAGAGAGAAAAATAGAATTAGAGATTAATCCAAACATTTTGCACATGCTTTTGGAATTGACGGACATGTTTAAATTTATTTGTACAACTATTGTTGATATCTTGTAACTTCTTGAAGTGATACATTGTCATGATAGAATAATGTTTTAGATCTTCGAACCTCTTCTTTGTTTTTTGACTCAAATTCCTTCTTATTTGGAAACAAATTTATATTTTAGAAGTACGTGGTCGATAAAATATATCCACATATTTTTGTCACCGTTGACAATTTAAATCTCAATTTGCTCATGACTTGAGTTACTGCTTCATTTTTTGAAGGATAAAGATGCTAGAAAATCAAATGATAAGGTCTATATATATATATTGATGAGGAAAAGAATAAAATGCAACAGATATTAGATATTTGTATAATTGTTCTATTGCAAGTGAATAACATCTTACAGAGGTGATGATTTTTAGAACAGTGAAAAAGAATAAGCGCTCAGCTACGTAATATTTGCTAAAAGTTAAAAAATCTACTTAATTTAAGAAATCTTTTTTTTTAATTAATTTTCTACCTTTTTTCTTTTTCGGTTTAGATTTTTGTCCTCTAGTTTTTATTTTTGTTTTTATTAAGTAATTCTTTTTTTGTTTTAAAAAATTGTACAAGCTAAATACTTAATAAAGTGTATTTTGAGAGTGATTCGGATTGAAATTCAAGAATTCGTATTTATGTGAGTAAATAATAATAGTATTTATCATCTTTTCTAATACTAAAAAATAAAGTGTGTTTTGAGAGAATATGTTAAATATTGATCGAAAGAAAAAGTATTAATACCTTTACTTAAAAATCTTTATATATACTCTTTTCTTTACTGCGTTATCTTGCCTTTTTGGGTTCACATTTCTTTGATTGGAGGTAATTTCTTTAGAACTATGAGTGAAATACTAAAAATAGACAACATTTTTGGTTGGGATTCAAATTGTTGTTTGCCACTTGTGAAAGATTAGTCTCGTACTAAATTTAGTTCCGGTTGATTCATCATTTATTTATAAATGCAGTGTATGGAATACTATTTTTAATGATTTGTGTTATTTTAATATTTGTCATATTTTCTCAATTTAATTAATAAAAATTTAAGAATTTATTATTTTCGTCTCATTGAAAAAAATCATAAATCGTCCGAGATACCGAGTATTTTGCATTCCATTTGGGTGGTAATTAATAATGTGACACCCCTCTTTTCAAAAATAAAAACAATCTGACGACCTTTTTGAAAATATTTAAACAAGGTGAATAAAATAGTAAAATATTTTTCGAAACAAAGAAATTTAACAATTAAAAAATTAATTTAATAGATGAACATTCTCTCGACACAATTTTAATTGAGAAGTAATTTTAGATATTGCATAATTATGAAGTAAAATAATATATTACAAGAAACGGGCGTTTGAATAGTCACATTTAAAACTTTAAATCAAAAACAATATCTCAAGTTGTCAATTGGATAAGAATGTTAGTTTAAAACAAAGAGAACATTATTTAAAACAAAGATTCACACACAAATTTATTATTGTTCATTCTTAATCTTGGACTACGTTCAGTCTTCACACAATGTGAGATTTTCCACTATCTTGCTAAATAGAACGTTCTTTCAACACAATTTTACAATGTTTTCTTTAGATCACAACTTGATCTAATACACTATGTATTATCAAAGCCTTAACAGACTTACAACCTATATTTTCATAGTCTTAGTCTACTTACAAACCCAATCTAAACATACTTAATACAACCTTACTCTCAACAATCACAAAAGAAATAATTTGAAAGATTTTTACAACTATATAAATAAGTGTATAGGCTTTTTGCTTATAAAAGCTCAAAGACAAATTTGAGAAGTAAAAGAAATGTATTCACACACTCAGAAAAATATAAAGCTTGAATTTGCAGATCTAAAACTGAAGTGTGTATGATAAAAAAAAAATCATGTGAGCAACTTGAGAATAAAACAAGTAATTTATGATTTGTAACTTACACTTTTGCTATTCATGTTTAGCATCCATTCCTATTGAAAGATGAGAGAGCTTCAATTTGCTGAAGGAGAAAAAAGTTGTTGGATACGAGAATCCATAAAGCAATCTTCTTGATGAGGTGACTTCATGTTTTAGTATAGTTCAAAGAGAATGTTCTCTTCTAGAGAAGAACATTCTTCTACTTTTTGTGACCAAAAGGTGTCATCGAAATCAAAGCAAGAGGGCACTGCAAGTTTCTTTTATGATGCAGCATGGGGAAGAAAAAAAAAAGTAGCAAGTGTCACTTGTACTTGTAAATATTTGGTTTTTATCTTTTTGTGTTTGCAAGTGGTAGAACAAAGAAAATATTCTTTTTAAAAAACGTGGACCAACATATGTATGTCAAAGTGTGAGATGGCTTGTTCATATTGGTCTAAATAAAATTTGAAAGCAATTCTAGAACTGAAGATTGATCAATTAAATATTTTATAATATATTCCTTTGTTTGATACCATAAAAAATGTTCTTTTATTGTTTCTCAAATAAGCTTGTTCTTGTTTGTGCAATATGTTTTATATGCAATATTCTTGAAATGACTTCAACTACAAAGTTGATCCTTATCCATTATTGAGTTGACTTAGAAGCATTTAAGATGATGAAACTTACTTAAGTATGAGAAAGAAAATCATGTCATAAAACCCAGCAAGAAGAACATTCTTCTGAATCAAGCATAACATTATTTTCTATGTAATTTCGAGTGATGCTTTGTTCTTTGGAGAGTGAGATCCTTAGATTAAAATCAATTTATATTGACAATCTTACATACACTCCAAAGCACATGTCAGATCACAAAATGATCAGAATTTTAAAAATATAATTAAACATGTTTGATATCTTTAAAACATCAAATAATATTTTGGCTCAACAAATTAGACTCACCTACAATAATGTTTGCCATGATATCTCTATTTTAAACTATTCAAAAAAAATAAGTAGGGTCAGCTTATGTTCAAATCCGATTCTGGGTCTAGAAAATATGAAGGTATCACAGTTAATAGATACAAATCTGCAGTGCTGGAATAGCAATGATGTAAACGAAATTCTTAGCCCGGTAGATTCGGCAGTTGTGTTGAACATTCCTTTGGTGGATGTGGATCAAGAGGAAAAGATTTTCTAGAGCAAGCGGAATGATGAGATCTTTATAGTGACTTAAAAACATCATAGCTATTGCCATATTTTTATTAGATGTGTTATTTCCTTCTTTAATAATGTTTCCAAGACCATCTGTATCTAAATAAATTTCAACATGTAGCAATCAAAGTAAGTAATTCTTTTTTGAAATGTTTAGAGCTCCAAACTCATGTTTTGTAATATTTGACATGTTCATTACCATCATAAAAATGTAAAACTAAACAAGTTAGGTAAAGTATAAAATTGTGAGTAAAAATTGGGTGCTCAAAAGAGATGGTTCTTAAGTAGGTACTCTTCTCCATAAGAACAAAAACAAAAATTTACCACACAATATAGGTGCTTATTTAGTTTGATGCTAATCATCATTACTTAATAGGTCATGTTGCAGTTACATAAGTGATCAAAATATATAAACTTTTTCCAATTCAGATTATTGTCCTCAATGAGATTTAAGTTCAAGCACTTGAGTTTCTCAAAAAGTAGTAATATTACTCTTGAGAATGTTCAGTACCTACTATTCTTCTAGGACATCTCCTAATATTGTGTCCCTCTTTCTGGCACAGTCGACAATGGTATACTTTTCGAGATGCCGTGGCCATTCTTTGATTAGAAACAACTTGAGGGCACGTCTGTCGGTTATGGCCATATTGTCGACATACTCTACATCGACGATGTCTTATAACTCTTCCATCAATATGGCTTATCCTTAACTTAATGCATGTTTTTTTCATGTGGCCTTTTTCGCCGCATAGCTTACATGTGAATCGCCTATCAACCACACCATCCTTGAGTATTGGGAAGTAGTTTCTCCTATGTCCTTCGCGTCTCGTGGCCTTTCTTGGATTAGAAACAACTTGAGGGCACGTCTGTCGGTTATGGCCATATTGTCGACATATTCTACATTGACGATGTCTTTTAACACTCTCATCACTTTGGCTTATCTTTAACTTATTGCATGTTTTTCTGTTGTGGCCTTTTTCGCCGCATAGTTTACATGTGAATCGCCTATCAATCAAACCATTGAGTTCTGGACAGTAGTTTCTCCTATGTCCTTCACGTCCGCAGTTATGGCAGTAGAATTTCACTCCTGCATTAGAATGGAGAAAAGAAAAAAAAAAAGAGATTGATGGTTGCGCTAATAATACCAGACAGTTTCACAGAGTATTTACTCGGCCATTGATTTTACATATTTACTAAATCAGTTTTAAACAATCTTGACTAATGATTTCAAACAGATGATCGAGATCAGTATCTACGTCATGCAATTACTGCAGGGAAACTGATTCCGTAATAAATGGAAAAAAAATGTTTCCCAATGGACTTTTTAACAAAAGAAGTTTTTCTTGCTTACTATAATCTCAAAAGTTAAAATAAAGAGGCTTATTTTTACCTTTCATCGCCACGCTTCTTTTCTGACGGTTTATTGGATCACTAAAGTAAGCTTTCATAGTTTTGGAAGCATGCTTTCTTGCTGAAACAGTTCTCTTGGCTTTCTGCATCCATCAAAGCAAACATTCATTATGTAGAATTTTCAGTGTAAAAAATCTAATGCTTCAAATACTTGCATATATGTGTGTTTATGTATTACTCTCTAGAGCATATAATTTATGCTAACAGAAAAGAAATTACTCAGTTATATTTCATATCAACTAAGCCTGATCAAAATTAGTATTACGTAGAATTCATAAAACATATTTTGAACAAAAAAGGTAAGTACTCGCGTTTTTTTAAGATATCTTATTCCCTGGCCTAATTAAAACTATAACTTTAGCATTAAAAACCATTATAGAGTTTAATTAAACTAGAACTGGAAAGATATTTAATATTTGATAAAAATCGTTTCATTTCACTAGAGCATATATACTCATTTCGGTTCGTTAAAAATATTAAGTTTACAAATCAAATCAAATCAAATCAAATTGATCCTTCATTTATGATTAATGACATCAATTTCTTCATTCTTGTACTAATTTGATGGCAAAAATGGGTCACGTTAAGAATTTTTGGCATTTACAAAAGCACCAAGCTCAAATGAAGTTCAAGTTTGGTCATGTCAAATTCAAACCTTAATAGCAGCCACTCGCTGTGTCCGAAGCATTGGATCCTGGTGGATGATCTTCATTCGTTTGCTAAATAGACCAGTTTTAGCATTGAGACTCTGCAATCATTCAACTAAACATAGATATTTTAAATTTGCAACCTTAGAAACAGATATAAATCCTTTTATTTTAGTTTATCAAATTAATACACCACTAAACAAAAAGGAAAGAGTAAAAGGAGCATGAAATTTATTTACATCATTCACAATTATAAACTTACAATAGATGTGATCCATCCATAACATGAAAAAGTTAATGTTGAAGTCTTTTAACCAAAAATAGGTTAATGCTCAAGAAGCATAATTATTAACCTGTCTCTCAATGTATTATGATCCCACAAATTTCCATTTGATTCTACACATAGATGTGATCCATGTAAAATTTACTCTATTTAACTATATGTATCCAAAATTAGCATATTAAGGTTAAGGTTTGAACTAACTTTTAATGAACGACTAATCTTTAGTCCAACTTCAGGAGTCGGTGACTGGTAAACACGCTTGGATTTTTTCTTCGCATCTAGCTTTATTTCCAATTTGTCAACTTCATCATCTTCCTTCACTTTGAGTGGAGATCTAAGAAAATTCAAAGACTTCAAGTAAAATAAACAGCACAATAAACTTCTTCGTTTAACAAAGAAAATCTTTGGAACATAAAAACAGCCAGGTGAGCATGTGTCCATTAATGGAGTAAGAATTGATCACTTTTTTTATAGATTGAAAAAAATGATCAATTCATACTTCAATCTGTTCTGTTTCTGAACCAATTTTGCAGGAAAATTTTAAACCATGTTGGTTTGATAAAGGAGTAAAGATAAGAAACATAGAAATTAGCATGGAGGAGAATATTGTGATGTCACAAAAGTTTAAGGCGTGTTTGTACATGTTGTGATTATGAGAGTTCAAAAAGTTTGCAAATGTGTACTGTAAAAACTCTTAACAACATTTCCAAAGAGTTAACAGAAGATAAGAACAGTAAAGAAAGAAGAAATTTATTTTTCAAGTGTTACATTGAGCGAGCTCTCTCCCATGGTCGTTCATCAATTGATTCTTCCCATATAACACAATCTCCAGAGCACTGGTTGCAAGTTAGTAAACCCTGTTCATATGAAGACCAAAAAGGAAAAAAGGGTGCAAATTAAATAATATCATGCACTGATATTAAGCTCTATGTCATAATGTTTCACATCAGCTACAAATATAGGAAAATACCAAACAAGAATCAGAAAGTTACATTATATATGAAGTAACAAACACATAAGATCCAAAATAAGAAATGTGGCTAATTACAACTCATAAAAGAGCCTATTGCTTAAAAAAATCATAGCTATTGAAAGATTCTTTTGAGATTTCTTCTTAGTGAAATGTTTATCCTAAATTTCAAGCTTAGACAGAATAATATAGGTATGTCAAGTTCATGCATATAGAGAAATTTGATGAACATGAACTAAAATAGTGATAGGCTCTTTTAGGAAGAGACTAAGAAAACTAGAGTTCTACTAAGGAAAGGGAAGAACAAGATAAAAACTATCTAACAAAATTTAAAACATAATTTCTTCATTCATTTTGGTAATTTTAAATGTCTCAATGGGACTACATATACAGTGCTAATGGTGGATAATGAAATAAAAGGCTTAGAGACTAAAAAGTCCAACTAAACAATAATTAAAATAAAAGTCCAACTAATATAAATTCTACATCTAACTTAAATATCTAAATTATCTATTAAAATCTAATTGCATACTCTATCATTGCCTATATATCTAAACTATTATCTATTAAAATCTAATTGTATACTCTATTACATAGATTTTAAGAGCCAATTTGGGTATTCATGGCAAAATGATCAAAGTCATCAAACCACTCTAATTGTTGGGTTCAAGAATGAGCTAAATGTTGGATGTATAAGAGTAGTGACCCATATACCCATTGCCTTAAGGTTTTTGATTGAGATGTGGTGTCAAAGTCTCTTGTAGTCCTAAAGCATTTGTCTTGTTGCTACTCTTGGCACTCCCCCAGACACCCCAACACTAATACAACCCTATGAAGTACTGACACATTTAGGAACGCGGCAAGCACAATGACACGTAGACACTAATGATAATTTGAGAAAATAGAAATCATTGCATGTAAACACACCGTGTCAATGGAGAACACTTGTGAACAAATATAGTCGAAAAAGGAAAGTACCTTTCCATTACATTTTGGACAGTCGGATCTAGATCTTTCTATTCCACATTCAGTACAAGGAGTATAACCCCTTCCTCTGCAACTTGGACAAGGTAACTCTCTGATATATTGTCCATTTGGACCAAACCAAGACCTTGGTTCTCTTAAATGTGAGTTAGCTTTCCTGAAATCAAATATTTTGAACCTTGCCAACATTCAAATCTTAACCGAAACAATGAATATTATATCACAATAATAGACACCATATTATTTTCATCACAATAAATAATAATACCATTGATTTATATTTTTCTTTATATAAACATCACAACATACAATTACAAAAACTAATCCATCAAGACAGATAGAAATATTCTACAGTTGTCCCATAATATAAATCCCTTTTTAAAAAAAAATTGTTCCTAAGTATAAGTTGTATTTCAAATTAACAGATGCATTTATTTTTATTTTTTCCTAATATACCATTAATTAATACAACAAAGTGTATTAGAAAATAAAAAGTCAAAATTAAAAACATCTATATATAACAGTACATAAAGTAGGATTCAACAAATGAAACTCCTTTTAGAAAATAAAGTGAGTAATATCAACGGTTAATTAAAAAATCAATGGTTAATATTAAATGCACATATATAACCTATTATGAGTGGTTACAATTTCAACCTTCGATTTATTCAGTTTAGTAAATAACCACTTTAAAATGTATTACCTACTTTATTTTTGCTACAAATTACCCTTCTTTTTTTTTTAATATATGTGAAAAGTGATAGAAGTGCTTATAAATATTGAGGAAGGTGGTAATATTTTTGTTATTACAATTAATTGAAGTAAAAGCTAAATAAATAAATAAATAAAATTGAGACCTTGGTTTGAATTCCACCTCCAGCCCAAAGAGATCCTCTGAAGAACCGTAACCAAACTGTCACAAAAACATCATGACATTATCCAAAATAAAAAATGAAGTATTTTTGTTAAGCTTTAAAAAAACGCGCAACAAAAAAAAAGTAAAATAATAAAAATGGAAAAAAGAGTGTGCCTGGTTTGATTTAGGGATGGAAAATGAGTCGTCGTTGAGTGATGAGGAAAGGAAAGTGGTTTTTGTGTTTGAACGAAGGGAAAGGAAGAGATGAATGTTGAGTGGTGGTGGTGGTGGCTTTGTGCATGGAAATGTAAGAAAGTGAAAGGAAGTGTGGAACATGTGGTAGGAACTCATGAACTTGGTGTGTTTGGTTATTCAAAATGTGATTGATGTGTGTTTGTTTTATCTTAAACTGAAGAGGATGATGATGTTATGTGTGAAATGTGTGGTCACAAACATGACCAGGGAGGGGATGTGGATTTCTTATACACCAAATCCCTGCACTCCAACGATCACCGTTTGGTAGACGTCAGATAAAAATCGAATGGTTTAAATTTTTTTTTCTAAAATAATTTAAATATTTAAAATTTGAATCATCTAAGTTCCATTCTATGTTTACCAACGCGGTAATTGTGATTGCAGCAATTTGTCCATGGCAGCAAATTTACATTTAAGAAGGTGTGTAGTCATTGTACTCATGGTGATAAGAATTAAAGAATGCTTAAATATATTTTTGATCTATGTAAATATAAGACTTTTTAATTTTATTCTCTATCAAAAATTTTGTTTGGATTTCATCTCTATAATATCAAAAAAAATTATTTTTAGTCATTAATATCAAGTGGACGTTACAAAAAACGTTAATTCACAAAGGGAAACGTGGATCAAATATTTAAATATGTTTTTGGTCTATATAAATATAACCGTTTTCAGTTTTGGTACTGAAAAATATTTGTTTGAATTTCATCTCTGCTATATCTAAAAACTTTATTTTTGGTCTTTAACGTCAAATGGACGTTACAAAAACATGAGCTCACAAATAGAGGAAAACGTGGACCAATCATAGCACTCCAATGAGAATATTAATTTAAATATTACAATAATTTGTATACTTATTTTTATTTGTTATTTAAATATTCTTTCGGTTAAATTTGTTTAGAATAATTATTCAATGTTTAAATATGTTTTTTGTCCTTGCAAATATAACATTGTTCAGTTTTAGTCCCTACAAAATTTTTTGTTTGGATTTCATCATATTCATCACCATCAATCACAAACACAGAAAAGCGAGTTTAATCATCTTCATCAACCCAACAATTCATATTTTCCCTCACCCAACTCAATCTCTTTCCCTTCATTATTCATATCTCACCTATTCAAAGGTTTAAATATGTTTTTTGTCCTTGCAAATATAACATTGTTCAGTTTTAGTCCCTATAAAATTTTTTGTTTGAATTTCATCGTTTTCATCACCATCATTCACAAACCAAAAAGTGAGTTTCATCATCTTCATCAACCCAACAATCCATATTTTTCCTCACCCAACTCAATCTTTTTCCCTTCATTATTTATACCTCACCATTTAATCCTTTTTAAGCCTTTACGGGTTAATTTTCTATTTTGTTAATTCTTTAAATAGTTAATTTTCAAAGATGAGGTTGATATTTTTATTGAGATAATAGAGGGGAAAAATGAAGTTGGAGGTATAGTTATTGATAGAAAAAATTGGGTTAAGTGAGGTATGAATAATGAAGGGAAAGAGATTGAGTTGAGTGAGGGAAAATATGGATTGTTGGGTTGATGAAGGTGATGAAACTCACTATCTGGATTTGTGATTGATGGTGATGAATACGATGAAATCCAAACAAAAAATTTTATAGGCACTAAAACTGAACAGTGTTATATTTGCAGGGACAAATAATATATTTCCCTTTGTCAACTCGCGTTTTTGTAACATCCAATTGACGTTAAAGACCAAAAATAAAGTTTTTCGATATTGCAGGGATGAAATCCAAACAAAAAAATTTACAGGGACTAAAACTAAAAATTGTTATATTTACAAGGACTAAAAACATATTTAAACCTTATTTAAATTTGTATTCTCATTGGAGTTTGTATACTTATTTTATTAGATATAATTATACAAATTATTTTTATTTGTTATTTAAATATTGTTTCGGTTAAATTTGTTTAAAATAATTATTTAAATTTGTATTCCCATTGGAGTTTGTATACTTATTTTATTAGAAATATGTATACAAATTATTTTTATTTGTTATTTAAATATTGTTTCGGTTAAATTTGTTTAGAATAATTATTTAAATTTGTATTCCATATTTTCCTCTATTTATCGGCTCATGTTTTTGTAACGTCTATTTGACATGAATGACCAAAAATAAAGTTTGTGGGTATTGCAGGGATGGAATCCAAACAAATATTTTTCAGGGACTAAAACTGAAAGCTGTTATATTTATAGGGATCAAAAATATATTTAAAAGTTTGGTCCACGTTTCCCTTTGTCAATTAACATTTTTTGTAACGTCCACTTGACGTTAATAACCAAAAATAAACTTTTCTGATATTACAGATATGAAATCCAAACAAAAATTTTTACAGGGACTAAAACTAAAAACTGTTATATTTACAGGGACCAATATTTAAACCATTAAAGAATATGCATTCTCAGTGTAAATTTGTTTTATAGTAATATCCAATAAAAAGTCACTACTTTGTCATATTACCTTACATTTTTATGACTATTTTAAAAGTGATCATGTGACATGGAGATATAGAAACCTTTTATTGGAAGTCAGAGTGATCCTACAATATGGAGATACAATAGTCTTTTATTGGATGTCAGTGTAAAATCATTTTAGAGTTACATTGTATGATCATTGCACTCATGGTGATATAAGATGGGGAAAATACTTGGTTGGGCACAATTAGTTAGTCACATCATTTGAGCGCACACACAAAAATACATATTATTTAATTTTTTTCTATCTTTTTTAAATGTGTGTGCGCTTAAATGATTGTAATTATGCAAGCCTTCCTCGATAGATAGAAGACATAGAATGACATGGAATGATTTAACAAATAATTTTTAAAAAATATAAAATTTCTTAATTACTTTTGTTTGGTGTAATTTGAGTTATGTTCTATTTTAGTATCCATTATAATAGACTAAAAAAAGTAAGATAAAAAATCGAGAAGGTAAGAGTTTTTGTATTATTTTCTTTACAAGTGTGTTCTTTATAATACAATTTTGATCATATTTATAAGATACAAATAGGTGAATGAATAATCACATTACAAACCACTAGTAATTAGTAAATCCACTAACTAATGGAAATTATAGTAAGGTTGAAAGCTAAATAATGCATATTCATTCATTCTTAATTGTATTTATAATATTCTCCCTTGAATGTCCATCAAAGATAATTCTCATTAAAACTTTACTGAAAAATCCAGTGGAAAAATGTTACGTGAAGGAAAAATAGTATAATATCTTTTTGTAATTTTTTTCACTCTTTTCCAATGGTTGCATTTGTATACCATGATCCTTGCGTTGTCTTGGGAAAGAAGAGTTATTTCAAATTTGTGTCTCAATGTAAGAATAATGATTATGGTTGCACATGTTATCTTTTTTAATGGCTATGATTTTTTTACATTTTCCCAATGACTTCATTTGTATACCTTGAGTCTAGCGTTGCCTTTGGAAAGAAGGGTTGTTTCAAATTTTTGGTCTAAATGCATGAATAATGATTATGGTTGCACATGTTATCTTTCTTAATGGCTATGATTTTTTATCACATTTTCTTATTGGTTGCATCTTTATGTCTTGTGCTACCTTGAGAAAGAAAAATTATTTCAAATTTTTGGTCTCTATGCAGGAATAACGATTATGACTGTGCATGTTATCTTTCTTGTTGACCAGAAAATTTTCACATCTTCCCCATGATTGCATGCATTTATTTTTTACAAGATATATGAAAGGTTGCGCTTGCTAGGGTTTGAACCTCGGACTCGTGGTTGCATGCATTTAATGATAGCATTATGCATTTAGTGATTTAGTATTCCACATGACTTATGGAAACATGTGAAGGCATGAACCATGTTGGCGTGGAATTGCTTTGAGTCTATAAGAATATAACTAGTGTAAGATATAATATAAAATGCATGATAATTTTATAGGCTAGTTATTAGTTTTAAGTCTATTAGATAATAACACATGTGATTATTCAATTTTTTCAGGGGTGATTTTGGCGCTAAAAAGCACTTATTGGCATTGTATGATTATAATAGTAAATGATATGAAGATGGGTTTTACTTAAACAAAATTATCATGGTAAAAGCTAATAGACATGTTATTAAAACACATATTTTGACGCATATGTTGGAACCAAGTTGGTTTTACATTTAGAGGTTTGATGTTAACAAAAGTATTTTATGAAAACAATATATTTGACTTCAAAGAGTATGAAAGAAGATTCTGTTTTTGAAGAAAATCTAAAACAAGATTTGATTCAAATTTATAATTGAAGAAAATATAAAATAGAGTTGATTCCAAATTATAATTGATGAAAATCTAAAATAACATTTGATTCAAATTTATAATTGAAGAAAGTCTAAAATAAGATTTAATTCAAATTTATAATTGAAGAAAATCTAAAATAAGATTTGATTCAAATTTATAATTGAAGAAAATCTAAAATAAGATTTAATTCATATTTATAATTGAAGAAAATATTTGACCAAGTTGAAAAAAAAATGATATGGTCAAGATTTGAAGAATATTTGAAGAAGATTTGATCAACATTTGATGAAGATTTGAAGAAGATTTTATTTGAAGAATTTACAAATTCAATCTACACAAAATAGGAACAGAATCAATCTGAAGAACATACAAACTCAATCTAAACAAATTAGAAATAGAATCCATTTGAAGAATTTACAAACTCAATCTGAACAAGATACAATTCAGAATTAAACAAGGACTAAATTGAAGCCCAAATATTCACTATAAATAGACACTCAAGGCCGAAGGAGAAAAGCATCGAAAAACAGAAAAGAGTAGAAGAACTCAAGCTCAAAGTTCTCAATTCATCTTAGAGTTCAAAGAGAGAAACACTTGTTCAGGTTAGAAATATTTTCTGAGTGTTCTTTTCTTAGAATGTGAGAGTGTAAAACCCCGATTTTAACAGCACTAGTGTATTTAAAAAAAACAAATTAATAAAAATACCATGTAGTAACACAAACGACCAAAATCATAATTAAATACATCATAATTACAACAAACTAAAATAGTTTTTGAGACGGTACTCCAAAATATCCAAATATAAAATACACCGGGGCTATGAGACCTATCAAGCATCGCTCATACCCCTGGGGTATTCTCGGCAAACACCTGCACAAAAGCATTGTTCCAAGAATGCTATCCCCCCATGCTCACGTCAAAAAAATTGGAACATGGACCCACCAAAACAAAAGTCAACTAACAATATATGTTATAGATACAGTCGTCCCAAAATAAAATAAGTACTACCACCAAAAGAAAGACATCAAGTCCCCATACAACAAAACTAATCTGATCATACTCTAGCAACTACAATAACATGGGTGACCTCCACACACTCCGCAAGTCCCTTCTGACGCAGTATCCATCTTCGAGGTAACCTTCTCCTCATCAACATCCATAGAAGGATCGGTCTCCTCAGAAGTCAGATCCACCCACGAGACAGGTGGCTTCGACAACGCTGGGATCTCAAAACAGTCCACTACTTCAGTGACAGTCGGTAAGGGATCATTCACCGAAAATGGAAGCTCTGACTCGGCCTGCCTAGGTGGTCCTGCAATATCTCACTCCACTAACATCGGCCCCTTATCCTTTCCGCTAGTCTCCGGTCCAACCACTGTATCCCCAGCTCCTACGGTGGCCTTTGTGAAGTAGCAATGTCAAGTTACAAGGAAGGGGGTTTGAATTGTAATCTTGCCTAATTAAAATTTCCTGTTAAAAACTTAAGAAAAAACAACTCAAGAATGACCTTGGTTATGAAAATAGAAAACGGAGAACGTTCTTGGTTCTGGAAACAGAAAACGGAGAACGTTCTTGATTAGTAAAAATCACAGTTTTTAGTTTCTCCATTTAATTTGATAATAAAAATGACTAAATGTAAATAGAGATAAGGAAGAGATACCACACAATAATATATCCTGGTTCACCCAACTCGGGCTACGTCCAGTCCTCACAACTGTGAGATTTTCCCTAAGTGTTCAAAAACGGAGAACAATCTTTTGTTTACACAGTTAAAGATCAACCTTGATCTGTAACTCTAATTCCTTTCCACCCATAAAGGATTAAATCAAGTCACCTAACAGTTCTGATAGGATTTTACAATTCACTCTTTAATCACACTCAAACTATAAACAATTCTTGTAGTTATGAGTTTACATAATAATGATTTAAGAAGATTGGTTGAATCTGATTATGTTCAACTCTTGTTTGAGAATAGATTCAGGATAAAAGAACTCAGTAAAATAGACTGGAAGTGTATGATAGTTTCAGACTGATTCTTTTCATGAATGAGAAGCTTTCAAGAATGCAAATGTATATGATTTGATGAGTATACTTGGCACTTGAAGTTCTGAAATTTGCTGAGTATTTGCCTTCCTTTTATAGACGATTTGAGGATTTAATTATGGTCAAAAAGAGCTGTTGGTAGTGCTCTGTCAGTTTTGACCAAAACCAATATAAGTGAATAAAAATAATCCAACCATTTGAACAGTTCTGGGCCTTGCTTGACTGGGCTGTTTTATTCCTTTTTTGATCAGATTTCTTGCGTGTTTAATTATCCCTTAAGCTTCATATATATTTGTTGATGATATATCTTTGATCTGGAGACTTGATTTTGTCCAAAATTGTTTGGAAAGTAATGAACAACTTCTACAGAAATAAGAAAACTGATTCTGTAGAAACGGAGATTGATGATCAATCTGGTCTATTAGTGTTCTGAATAATCTGGAGATTGATGACCAATCTTGTGGTTCAATCTTGGTTTAACTTTCTTGACAATTTCAGACTGGAGAAAGTTACACCCTGTTTTATTTTGCTTGATTGATGACCTTTTAACTTAGCAATTCAAAAGCCTTTTTTAACAAGTATGATTCCTACTTGTTCCTTGTCTTAACACTCTGCCTCAACTCTAACTGAGGAATCCTCTGCATCTTCCCATGCTCCACTCATCCCGAGCACCAAACCTGAAGGTACCGGATAAACGATCCTCTCGCGAGTGAACTCAACAAGATATACTGCCCCAGCTTTCCTACTCGTCCTCACTACCCTCCCTGTATAAGCAGCCTTGCTTGAGATGGGGTCATATACCCAAGCAGTCAGCGAGTCTCGGTCAGAGAAGTCTAACGACGTTTCCGTCGTCAAGGTAACAGTCGATGGAACGAACTCGGGTATCATCTAAGGGCAAAGCCCAATTTCCACAATAATGTAAAGGGTCACCAACCGAAATTAACAAATAACATTTAACAATTACGTCATAAAACAAGCGATAACACTTAGCAATTACCGCATGATAACAAACAACAACGGAGTATATATATATATATATAAATATCATATTATAACAAACATGACTCACGTGCCAAACACCCTAATGCAATGTTTATATGCCAATGCACATGATTCTGGAATTTCCAAAACAAAACCCTCATCGAGGGGCGTAAATCATAATTGTACCGCCTATCACATACCTTAGTACTAACTACTGAGGTGCACCACTTAACTTCGTGGCCCATCACAGTCCCCACTTAACACCGTGGCCCATCGCGGTCACCACTGACACTGTGGTCCATCACCGTCACCACAAGCTATGAAATGCATGAGCATACTATGGCTCTTTTCACCACAATCATTAAGTAAATGCAGCTATTAACAGATTCTCCATTTTTAATACTCATTTAACACTAACGATTTTTTCAAACTTATCACAGAGCATACTCAAAACTTTTTTTTTCTCGATAAAATTCATAACACACATATTAACAGTTATGTATACATAATCAAATCAAATTCAATTTCCACGATTCCACTCCTCAATCACACCTAAATCACACATAAATCACCACAACTTAATCTCCACAAATTCATAATATAAAATGTTAACTTAACAATAAAAGAATATATCTTCTCAGTCAAACATTGTCATTTATAATTTTATTGTAGTATTTTTTTTTTTCCGAACAAATGCCAAAATGTCATAAAATATCATTAGTCCTATTTAAAATTAGTCTTAGCTGTATTCAAATGCTCATAACTCTATTCCATTGCTTGCTATTTACCGTCTAATACTAATTGTATCATTTTCATATCTCCATTCTCATTATCCAAAACATGCACATCTTATAAGTCTATATCCCCAAGAGACAACTCTTCCAATTCAATAAGTCCATCACCACCACCATCATATACATCTTCACTAACATCATACAATCATTGCATGGCTCTTCTTTTATATCCTCAAAGAATGAATAAAGGAGTATGTACTCCAATTCCACTCGTAGCATGATGAAGAACAAGGCTCTAAAAGAGCTTAAGAGAAACTCATATTTTGGTATTAAGTGAGTCTTATGTGTATACATCATTCATTTCTACTTTTTCAACTTCAGTACCTAATATGCTAGCACATTATCACTTCAAAAACTTATCAAATGGATCTCACCAATAATATCACATTGATATAATGTCTACCATTTGATTTGGCCCCAAATCTTAATGGAAAAGTAGCATTTAAGCACCACCATTAGAATATCTTGTCCGTATCAGTCAAGTAATTATAGAAACTTACTATTAGACAAATACATAGCGAAGGAGTATGAAAAGTATAATTCCAAATCAAATTTAGGTGAAGGTAATACGAATATTTAGTAATTTGAATGAAAGAGAAAGGCATGAGCCAGTGATGAATGAGAGCATACTTTAGGTTCAATTTTATTCATCAACAACCAAGAAAACAAGCTGCAATATCCTGATTAACAACTATAAAAATTATGTAGAAGGGGTGAAAAGAACCAGACTCATATCTCAAAATAATCCCAAACCAAACCTAACCTATTAAGCCAATCAATGACCCAAAATATGAACTTTTGTAGTAAGCATTAACAAAATTCATAATAGGTAACAAACCGTATTTTCACTCAAAATGTATATATATTCACGTCGAAATTTATTATCACACAATCACACATAAAACACCCATCAATCACACATATAAAGTCCCTATATGCAAAGTACAAATTTGGAAGGAGCCCTTACCTTCGTTATCGCTTTCTCAACCATTTCCGCTACCGCGATCAAATACGGCGAAAACTCTCGCTCGCGTCGACACCTCAAAAAGTTAGCTCACAAGCACCGTAGTGTGGAGAGGAGCAACTTTCCCTCCTGACACTTTTCGAATGGTAGCTTAGATCTAGAAGATAAATGAGGGTTTGTGTTTGCGGTTTTTCTACCAACACTTGGTTTGCGAAACAGAGGAAGAAAGAAGAAGAAACTCGCGAGGCAAGTGAAAATATTTTCTGCTTTTTGTTTGTTCCCTTCTTTGCTTACTTCTCACACACAAACACACACACACACACACACACACACACACATATATATATATATATTATTAAAACCAATCCACAAATATCTAAATACTCTTACACACATCACTTCACTCACATCTCAATCTATTTTGACAAAAATATCTATTCTCGTCTCAACTCAATTGACAGAAAAAAAAAACTTTTATAGCAACAAGTGACATTTTTTAAAAAGACTGTCCGGTATTAAATTCTTCGTAACATAAATAAATTATTCTTCAACAAATAATTTTAATCGAGTCTCAATATATATATATATATACATATATTAAACATATTACAAATTCTAACAAAATATGTTTTTGGCACTTAATTCACAAAATAAAATAAAATTGAGTTAAATGCCTCAGCAATTTAACACAAAACACACTAAAATTGCATAAATTAGAATTTAAAAACTAAGGGTCTTACAGAGAGTTATTATTATTATTATTATCAGCTTTGTTAGAAGGAACTACTCAAGTTCTAATCTTTTGTATCCAACCCGATAGTGGTTTAGTTCATTCTTCAATCTGGGGTTGTCAGAAGAAGACTTGGCTTGCAGGGTCAAGGTGTTTAGTTCCTTCTTCAATCTGAGGTTGTCAGGTTGTTAGGAGAAGACTTGGCTTGTAGGGTCAAGATGGTTAGTTCCTCAAAAGTTTGGGGTTGTCAGGCTGTTTGGGAAGACTGACTTGGAGGGTCAGGTGTTTTGTAATTCAAGGTGTTTGAATTAGTGGTTTAAAGCCTTCTGAATGAGGGGACTGGATGTAGCCAAGTTAATGGTGAACTAGGATAAAGCTATGTGTCAAATTATTTATGCTTTCGTTGTTTGCTGCTTCTGAATCCGATTGCTTTTACTCCAAGTAAGTCACCAAAACCAAACTAGTTTTTTAATTATTTATAAATTATAAAAAAGTTATCAACTTTGGCAAACACAATTCAACCCCCTTCTCGTGTTTGCACCTTCAGCATATATTATAACACTTTATACCACAATTTACAATTATGTGACAAATTATTACTTGGCACCTCAAAAAAGACTAAAATAAATGTGACATTGGCATGTGGGATACGACAATATCTCTCTCTATTTCTGTCTCTTCTTTATCTCTCTCCATCTTCTACTTTCTCTTTTTTCCTGCTTTTCTTCCTTATTTCTCATTCACTATTTTCCTCCCGAAATCCATAACAAGCTCTCTAACTCTCTCACTCTACTCTTGCATTCTGCCAGAACTATCGTTAATACCGCCACAATCACAACCCATGATCAACTGTGAGAGGTTTCATTTTAACAATTTTTGCTTATTGTTATGATTTTCCATTTTTGTTGGCTATGGTTGCTTGCTCTTGATTTAAGGGATTTTTGCTTCTTTAGTTTGGAGTTTTTTGCTTCTTTAATTTGTGGTTCTCTTCTACCTTTAGTGTTTTTTGGTTCTTGAGTTTGGGGTTTTACTGTAATGTATTGTTTCTCTTCCTTTAATTGAAATTTGAGGAGTTCGTCTTTTCAATTCTAATTGTTTGTGGATCAATTTGCTTATATATGTTTTCTGCTTAATCGATTGAATTTAGACTACCTAACTATCAAGCTTAGAATCTTAAACGTGTAAAGTCTTTTTTAATCTGTATTGTGGATTGAGCCATACGGTAGTGGAGTTGGAGTGAATGGATCTTATTGTTCAGATGAAATTTTGTTTTGAAATGAACTATAGGCATGATTGCTTATGGATTCGACATTTGATAGTGTTAAAAACTATCAACAAACCTATATAAATGAAACTTGGTAAAAGAAATGAGTCAAATAGGGCTAGAGCAGTTTTTCTACTATAGAGGCAACTTGAAAGTGGCATATTTCATGCTACTATTATACGACCAATAGGATTGAGAGGGTGTAAGGTGATGTCTTGAAAGTGGGAGATCAATTTATAGGCCTCTTGACATCTCAATCAAACATGTTTTTAGCCAACCTAATTTTAGTATGAACCTTAATGCTTCAAAGAAATACTATTGCTATGGTGTTCTAAATAAGATGCGTTATGCAAGAAGTCAAAACGAATGGAGCTCTAATTGCTTGAATAGTTGTGTTTTGTTTTGTAGTGTATGCTTACTGTAACACCTCTAAATTTATTATTTAAAATAATTAGGACCTATAAATATTTCTTTTAGTATTAATTTATGTCTGATAATTATAATCATAAACCCTTTATAGATAAGATTTTATAAACAGAAAAGAATACCGAAATCCTAGCCACCATCACATTCACACCTCCAAAATCATTATCTTGTTCACCAAATAGTTCTAAGTCCACAAGAATAAACTTTACCGTCCTCTTCTCCTAATTTTTCTGCATAAAATAGGTGAGACCATTCCTATCATCTTTCTTTCTTTCTTTTCATTTTGGTGTTCTTCCATCTCTAATGTTGGGGTTTCACCTTGAAATTTTGGAACTCCATTTTCTCGCAAATTATATCGTGGGACACATAGCTTTGTGCTAGGAAGAAAAACGGGCAAGGTAAGAGTTTTTTCCCACACAAATTATAGTTAGACGGTTGGTTGGATTTCATGAAATAAATATTTGTGATTGTTTGTCTTTTAAATGGAATAAATGTAGACTAATGGATTAAAATAATAAAATCCTAATTTTTTTTGTTGAGTTTGATATGTAATATATGATTTTTATAAACTAAAGTATGAATTTTTATGTTATGTATAATAAAGTTTTAGTTTTTATGATGAATATGAAATAAAGTTTGAATTTTTATGTTATATGTGATAAAGTTTTAAATTTTATGATGTATATTAGTTGGAGTTTGAATTTTCATGTTATATATGTTGAAGTTTTAATTTTCATGGTGTATATGAAATAAGGTTCAATATTTTTGTAGTATATGTGTTAAAGTTTTAATTTTTATGACTGATATGGAGTAAAGTCTAAATTCTTATGTGACACGAGTTTGAGTTTTAATTTTTATGATGAGTGGGAGATCAAGTTCCAAATTTTATGTGTATGTGGTGAAAGTTATAATTTTTATGGTTATTTGTCTATAAATATATGATTCTCATGATAAGGATATGTGGTATATGATCTTAGTGATTTTGTGAATAAAATGATGATTTGAAAAAGTGACATTTTTTGAATGCATAAGACATGATTTTAGTGGGATGTGGGGGAATATTTTTATTTTTTTTTATGTTTTATAAATATCATCATGTCATGGCATATGCATCTTCGTGGAAGTTGCCTTAGTGGCAGGTTTATTTTTTCCATTGGTATGAGTGATTTTTTGTGTGTGGAAGTTGACTTAGTGACAAATTTTATATCTGGATCATATAGTTTTAGAAGTATGCATTATGGATAAGTGCATATGTTTTTATTATACAATTTAACGGTTTGCACTTTATTTCTTTTAAATTGAAATTTTTTACATTTATCTGTTTTGTGTCATTTTTCCATATGTTTAACTTTGGTTTGATGTGGATGGTGGAAAAAGCATTGCCCCTTACAACAACATTTTAGGTATTTCCTCCTGGCAAACAAAATCTCGACAGCACAATTGATTCAACGATTTCCAACGGTGCTTTGGTTCTCAGCATTGACACCGATTTTGACAGTTGTATGAAGTTTATTAGAGAAATAACTTCCGAATTGCCGATTTATTTGGCGAATTCGTTGAACAGTTTGAAAAAAAATGAGAGATTAGAATTTTTAGGGTTTGGATCAGATATGAGAATTTGTGATTTGAAGATGAAGAAATTAGGGTTGAAGATGAAGGTTGTTGAGTTTTTATAAAAAAATTTGAGGTTGAAGATGAAGATTATTGAGTTTTTTATTATTTAATTGGTTTATTAATTAATTAATTAGTTTTAAGTTTTTAATTAAATGAGTTAATAAAATAAATTTTAATTTTAAATATTAAATATTGACTAGTCAACAACAATTACACGGTCACCATATGTCACTTCATCGAAAATTAGCCATGTCACCATTTTTTTACCAAAAAAGATTCATAAAAGACTTTTTTAAACCTTGTTAGAATTTGCAAGGGTATAAATCAAACAAAAAAAATTACATATACCAAAATCAAAAAGAAACATATTTGCAAGGACCAAAAATATATTTAAACCAAGTTTTTGTTATAAACTTGGTAAATATGAGATTAATTGACTTAGAGACGTCTTAGTCAATATTTCTTGATGGGAGAAAATTGTTTCTTCATCATTTGTGTGTAAAGTATGTACTAAATGAAGATGTTATATCCTCTATTGATGTGAAGTCAAATCAAAGTGATCCTAGTTGATGCTCTGACCAAAGCCCTAGGAAGAATTAATATGTGAAATATCGAAGGGAATGAGACTTAGCCAATCAAAACAAACAAGTGATAGGAACTCAACCTTTGTGATTAGATATACCATGAATAAGGTTCAATGTGGTAAGAACAAGTCACTTGTTAATTCTGCTAGCACCAAAAGTTAATTAATTTTTGTTTTTGGGCCTTTTCTATGGTGTACTAGAGAAAGTGCTAGACACTGTATTATTGAGAGGATAAGCTACAAAGTTTTTTTTATGATTTTCATATCCCTTATGTATGGTGTATGATTTGCAACATGCACTTGATGAAATCACTTATATGGGTATCAAATGGGACCGCTTGCATGAGACCTTGACGAAATCTCTAGAGCACTCATGAGTATTAGACGTTCGCACAACCTACTAGCGCAAAACAACATCAACAACAAGAATTATGGGGTGTAATGTGATTGGTAGACCTCTCACATACATAAAGTGTCTTGGGTTCCATAGCTTGCTACACCAATTCATTGCATGTTAAGTCTTATCAATCTAGGATTGGTTCCATAGCTTGCTACACATATCCAATGCATTACATCAATGATATTCACCCAAGAAATTTCTCTGAGTATTTTCTTTTTGAACTTTTGAAATATGTGGAGATTGTTTTATATTTCTATTATATTTCAAAAGTTTAATTAAATTGTGTATCATTTTTAAGTGAGAAATATTGAAAAGTATTTAGAAGAAAATTAATATTATTTTTGGTGAGATTTGACTTGGTCAAATCTACTAGTCATTTTTCCTCTCATCAGTCTAACTGCCCTCTCCCTATCTATATGAGAAACTGACTATTTTCATAACACTAGTAAAACTTTCCACTTTTTCTATTTTTCCTATTTTTCTCCTGGGTGATATCTTCATAATCTTATAGACAATCTCTCTTGATGTTCTATAACCTCCAATTTTAGAGAAGGACCTATTGTACCTTATAGGATTTGCACTCATTAGATGGATAAATCCTTAAGGACAGTCATCTGAGATACCTCACGTATGGATATTTTGTGTATTTGTTTATTGTTTTGCAGGTTTGATTAGATTTGTTGATGGAAGATAGTGATCGAGTTGGATAGACAATCCAATTTTACAACAACCTTCACATAACAATGAAATTGAAATTTGTTGCTTTGTGATATTTTTGAATAATAAAGCAACTCCATTTAACATTCTCTTTCATTTCATCTATTTGATTGTAATAGATTCTTTTCACAAATTAAGATTTTGTTTGTATATTTTAAAATGAGCGGAATAAAGTGAAACATAAAGGAATAAAAATGAAGCTAAATGATAGAATTGTATGGAATACATTCCATCATGTTCCACTCTATTCCATCCTATTTTTAACAATCCATACAATGTAACATTAATTTGTTCCATTTCATCTCATACCACGAATCCAAACACAGGCTAACAGAAGTTTGGATTTATATTGGTTAAATTTTTGTTCTCGATAAAACAACAAAAAATCAAGGGAACAAGTGAATTTGTTTTAATTTTCACAGCATAAACAACTGAAATTAACCACAAAGGACACACTCCACTCCAAATCAGACAGTACTGTCGTCGTCTCTCTACTACATATTATCACCTCATCTCTCGTCTACCAACACAATGTTGCTGCCACCAGTAACCACTGCTCTGACCGCATTCAACTCCGATGCCAAAGTTTTGCTGCCACAAGTGCTTCTCCTCGTTCGTGGTAGAGCGTGGCCTTACCGCCGTTGGGGTTTCCACCATGGGAGACCTGAAATTAATCACCCTCACGCACTAAGAGGGTTTTTAACTTCTTTTGTGATTTTTGTTGGAAACGAATATTGATCTTCGTTTCAGTGTTAGAAAACAAAGATTGATCTTCGTTTTCTGTTTGTATAATTCAAGCTTATATGTTAATTGTAATAACTAACTAACTAACTTCTCAATTAATTAGTTAGTTAGTTAACTAGAGGACCCATGTATAAATAACTCATTCCATTCAGTCAATAAACAAGTCCTACAATCATACTCCATTCTATATTGATTATATCTTTCTTCCACTTGGGTTAAGAATAGCTTGAACGCTAATAATTGGTATCAAGAGCTTGGTTGCGAAAAACCAAATCAGAGTGATTAAACACGAGTGACTTGTGAGGATCAAACACGAGTGTAGTGAAGGTGAGTAACAATGGAAATTTTCCAGCCCAGATGCCACATTTTGATGGAAAGGAGTGAGATAGATGGAGAGTGCAGATGCGTGCACTGTTTGGATTTCAAGAAGTGCTGGAAATCATAGAAAAAGGTTGTGAAGACCTGGGAGCCAATCCAACAGAAGAGCAGAGGTTGATCTTTAAAGAAAATAAAAGGAAAGATTGCAAAGCCACCTTCATTCTTCATCAATGTCTTGACACGGCCAACTTTGACATGATATCTGATGCAAGAAGAGCAAAAGAAGCGTGGGACATTCTTGAGAAGTGTTATTCTGGAGGAACCAAGGTCAAGAAAGTGAAATTGCAGACTTTACAGAAAAAGTTCGAATTGCTGTAGATGGATGAGCATGAGAAGGTTGCAGATCTGATTTCAAGATTGAGGAGTATCACAAATCAGATGGCCAGTTGTGGTGAGAAGCTTACTGAACAGAAACTATGTGAAAAGATATTGAGATCTTTGCATCCCAGGTTCGATTATGTTATGTGTGCAATTGAGGAATCCAAAGACATCTCCACATTAAGTCTTGAAGAGTTGCAGGGAACACTAGAAGCAAGGGAGTTAAGAATGGATGAAAGGAGTGGGGGTGATTCTGGGAATCAGGCATTGGTAGCATATGCCAACAAGAAAAAGAAACGGAAGAAGAATAAGGTCAAGGAATCTGATAAGGATTCAGAAGATTCATCAAAAAGGAGCAATACAAGTGGTAAATCAAAGGGGAAATCAAGAAACCTTGATAGGAAGAAGGTGCAGTGTTACAAATGTGAGAAGTTTGAACATTTTGCTCGAGAATGTTGGGCTAGCAAAGGAGGAAAACAATAGAAGAAGCCTGCACTGCCCAAGAAAATTCAGATTCGGATTCAGATACAGTCCTATTGATGGCCACTACAAACGAAGATCGATCTTCATTTTCTACCACGAACGAAGATCAATCTTCGACCCAGTCCTGGTTCCTTGATACTGGTTGTTCCAATCACATGACAAGTCACAAAGAATGGCTGGTAGATTTTGATACATCAAGAAGGAGCAAGATCAGGTTTGCTGATGATAGAACCTTGGAAGCTGAGGGAGTTGGAAACATGGTGATCAAAAGAAGTAATGGGAAGACATCAATGATTGAAAATGTGCTATATGTGCCAGGCATGAAGAGTAATCTGCTGAGTGTTGGGCAGCTGATTCAGAAAGGATTTCAAGTGATCATGAAAAATGATGCCTTAGAAATGTATGATGGGTAGAAGAAGATGATACTCAAGGCTCCTCTTGCAAAGAACATGACCTTTGTTATAAACATACAAGTTGCAAACATTCAATGTTTGAAGGCAATAGGCTCAAGTGATGAGAATTGACTGTGGCGCTGAAGATTTGGCCATCTCAACTTCAGAAGCTTGCAGCAACTGGGAGTAAAGAAGATGGTTAGTGGAATTCCTATGATTGATATCCCTAAAAAGGTGTGTGAAGTATGTATGGCAAGTAAACAATCAAGAAATTCCTTTCAATCACAAGTCCAACCAAGAGCGAAGAACGTTCTTGAGTTAGTTCATAGTGACATATGTGGACCATTTGAAGTGTCATCATTAGGAGGTAATAAATACTTCATAACCTTTGTTGATGAATTCAGTAGAATGTTGTGGATCTACTTGATAAAAACCAGAGATGAAGCATTGGAGACATTAAAAAAATTCAAGGTTAAAATGGAGAAACAAAGTGGAGAATATGTTAAAGTGTTAAGGACAGATGGAGGAGAAGAATATACTTCACATGAATTCAAGGAATTTTGTGTCAAGCATGGAATTAAACATGAGATAACAGCCCCCTACACACCTCAACACAATGGTTTGGCTGAAAGGAGAAATAGAACCATTCTAAACATGACTAGAAGCATGATAAAAGAGAAGGGACTGCCACATAAATTCTGGGGAAAGGCTGCATCAACTGCTGTTTATATTCTTAATAAATGTCCAACAAAGAAACTGAAAGAGAAGGTACCAAAAGAAATCTGGAGTGGAAGAAAGCCAACAGTAGGACATTTAAGAACTTTTGGTGCTCTATGTTTTAAACATATACCAGACCAGAAAAGGAGAAAGCTGCAAGACAAGAATGAAGAAATGATCTTGGTTGGGTATCATCCAACAGGTGTTTACAAACTGTATGATCCTATCAAAGGCAAGGTGGTGGTGAGTAGAGATGTCAAGATCATTGAACATGTGAGCTGAAATTGGAAACAAAAACAAATTGTCAGCAGCCAGCACTTGGAATTGGAGCAAGCAAGCAGCAGCATGAGCCAACCACCACAAACTCCTTTGCAAGTACAGAATGAGCAACATACCACTAGAAGCAGAGATGAAGAAAGAATTGAATCAAGCAGATCCAAGAGAACAAGAAAGCTACCAACACATTTACAAGAATTTGAAGTGCATAATGATAATGAAGTTGACAGTAGTGGAGATTTAGTACACTTTGCTTTATTTGCTAATGCAGAACCTTTGGATATTGAAGAGGCATTAAAAAAGGGACCCTGGAAAAATGCTATGATGGAAGAGATCGATGCGATTGAGAAGAATCAAACATGGTACTTGACAGATTAGCCTTCAAATCACAAACAGATTGGAGTAAAGTGGGTCTACAAGTTGAAGCTGAATCCAGATGGAACAATTGCTAAGTACAAAGCTAGATTGGTTGCCAAGGGATTCCTACAAAGAGCAGGTATAAACTATTCTGAAGTGTTTGCTCCAGTTGCCAGAATTGAGACAATCAGGCTTGTGATAGCACTGGCTTGTGCAAGGGGCTGGCTGATGTGCCAGCTTGATGTGAAATCTGCATTTCTGAATGGATGGCTGGAAGAGGAGGTGTATGTCTCTTAACCACTAGGATTTGTGATTAAGGGAAAGGAGGATAAAGTGCTCAAATTGAGAAAAGCTCTCTATGGTTTGAAACAAGCACCAAGAGCTTGGAACAAAAGGATTGATACATTCCTAATTAGCATTGGATACATCAAGTGCACAGTGGAATATGGAGTTTATGTGAGACATTACACACTAAATGGAAGACCTGCCATGATCCTAATTTGCCTATATGTGGATAACTTATTAGTCACTGGGAGCAACATGCAAGAAATTGAACAATTCAAGGAAATCATGAAGAAGGAGTTTGAAATGACAGATTTGGGCAAGCTGAATTACTTTCTGGGCATGGAGTTCACTAAAACTGAGGAAGGTCTGCTGATGCATCAGAAGAAGTATGCTAGAGAAATCTTGAGAAGGTTCAATATGGTTAATTGCAACCCT
This sequence comes from Cicer yamashitae, assembly GCA_037974755.1. Taxonomy (NCBI): domain Eukaryota; kingdom Viridiplantae; phylum Streptophyta; class Magnoliopsida; order Fabales; family Fabaceae; genus Cicer; species Cicer yamashitae. The sequence continues at coordinate 23,269,762 of JBBPBQ010000002.1, forward strand.
GCTGCCATTACAATGGAGATCAATGCAAAGCTAGGGACATAAATTGAAGAAGAGCTGACAGACTCAACCTTATTCAAGCAAGCTGTTGGTTCCCTAAGATACTTGTGCAATTCAAGGCCCGACATCTGCTATAGTGTGGGAGTGGTAAGCAGATTCATGGAAAAATCCAAACTTTCTCATTGGCTGGCAGTTAAGAGAATCATGAGATATATTTAAGGCATAATTGAACATGGAATTCTGTTTGCAACAAACTTAAAACATGAAAGTGAAGACTTGGTGGGATATTCAAACTTAGATTGGTTGGAGACAAGATTAATAGAAGGAGCACTTTAGGATATGTGTTCAAATTCATGAAATCTCCAATAGCATGGAGCTCGAAGAAGCAGCCAGTGATAGCACTCTCATCATGCAAAGCTGAGTACATTGCTGGCAGCTATGTAGCATGCCAAGCATTGTGGTTGGAGTCACTAACAACAGAACTGAAGATGGAAGTTTGCAGGCCAATTCCATTGATGATTGACAACGTTTCAGCAATAAATCTGGCAAAGAATCTTGTGTCTCATGGCAGAAACAAACACATTGAGACAAGGTTTCACTTCTTAAGGGATCAAGTTGGAAGAAACAAATTGAAACTCATTTATTGTCAAACTGAAGTTCAACTGGCTGATATAATGACTAAGGCATTGAGGACAAGTAGATTTGAAGAATTAAGGAGATTACTCAATGTAAAATCACTAAGAAACTTGAATTAAGGGAAAGTGTTGGAAACGAAGATTGATCTTCGTTTCAGTGTTAGAAAACGAATATTGATCTTCGTTTTCTGTTTGTATAATTCAAGTTTATATGTTAGTTGTAATAACTAACTAACTAACTAACTTCTTAGTTAGTTAGTTAGTTAACTAGAGGACCCATGTATAAATAACTCATTTCATTCAGTCAATAAACAAGTCCTACAATCATACTTCATTCTATATTGATTCTATCTTTCTTGCACTTGGGTTAAGAATAGCTTGAATGCTAACAATTCTACCTTAAAAGTTTTTTTTCTTTTTGTTTTTTTAAAAAAAAAAATAAGGTCACATGACAACTTATGGATTGCTTGATTAATCTGACGGAAAAGAAGAACGGAAGTCACGGTGCCTTTGACACCCTAAAGTCAGTAAATCCGTTTTCGGAAGAGTGAGTACTATGTGACTCTATATTCTTTAGCGTGCAATCACGTTTTTTAAGGTACAAAGGAAAAGTGGTATATATATGAAGAGTAAGCTATGATGTTAAGGATTTTGTGTAAAAAAATGTGTTCCAATAATATTTCAATAAAAAAAATTGATTACGTATGAATTTTATTTAAGTAATATTTTACTTTGTACTACTTGATTATTAGTTTTACAAAAATTAAAATTTATTTTATGGAACATTGTGTCTAAAAGTCATTGAGTAAATTCAACTTTAAAGTATTGTATAATAAAGCGAAAATATGACTTGATGTAATTTGATTAGTGGTAGGCATGACAATTGAATCCGAACTCACCCGAACCGCCTCGGACCCGCCCTACATTTAACCGGGAAAAACCGTTTTTAATGGGTGCGGGTGCAGATTTTCTCCGTTTCTTAAAGTTACAGGCGGGTGCGGGGGCAATTTTCGTCAAATCCGTCCCGCACCCGCACCCACCCGACATAAATGCAATTACTTAAATACCCTTATATTTCTTAAAATAGTAACAAAACCCTAATTTTGTCTTCTTTTCTGTTTTCCTTGCTGCCACCGTCCACCTCCACCCTCACTTTTTATGTCCCGGTTGTCCTCCCTCCTCTCTGTGCGCCGTCTTTTTGCATCCTTCGTGTGTCGTCTCTGTTCTCTTATTCTTAATACATATTTTCTTAATAACAACGACACTTACTATCTTCTCTTATTCTCTTCGCTCCTATAATTTTAAGGTTTGTTTTCATTTTCAGGTTTTCTGCATTTTGATGCATTTTCATTTTTGTTTTCAATCTTTTTCGTTTTCTGGTTCGGTTTCATTTTCAGGTTCATTTTCGTTTTCAAATTTTTCTGCATTTTTGTTTTAGGATTTTGTGTATAACAGTTCTGCGTCTCTGTATTTTGGAGATGTGACTTTGTTTATCTCTATATTTTTAAAGTTATGAACTGATAATTGCTTAAACTTTGTATCTATGCTTCCTGAGTTTTTACTTGTAAATACATATTTTCTTAATTCTAATTCTGATTTGGTGAGTTTTTATCTGTCTAAATTAGAAAATACTGAGTTTAATGAATTTAATTTATCAATAAGAAAATATGTAGAGTTTAGTTCTGAGTAATGACTTTTTAATGGTAAATTATTGATTAATGAATTTTGATAGTAAATTATGATATCTGTCATATTATAATTTATCAATAAGAAAATATGTAGAGTTTAGTTCTACAATCTTTTGTTATTTATACTATTCATAAACTTATTTATGAATTCATGAATTTAATTTGTTTTTATGTGCAACTTTATAGAATATATAAATGGAAATTGAAGGCACATCTCAACCACTACCATGTCAACTTACTTCAGAAGAAAGTTCACATCAACCAACTACGAATGAAAGTTGTAATTCGTTAGTTAATGTTTCCACACAAAATGAAACTATGCAAACACCTTATGATGAGACAAATGATAATATGACATATGAAATAATCGAAGATCGTTCCAATAGACTTAAATGTATTGTATGGGATCATTTTACAAATGTCAAAGTTGATGGAAAAGATAAAGTTAAATGTAATTATTGCAAGAAATTGCTTGGTGGGAGAGCAAGAGATGGGATGTCACACTTGCGCGGACATATGAAAATATGTTCTCCACGTTTGGCTACCATGAGACATAATAATGGACAAACATTTCTTACAGCTAAGGCCTTGCAAGGTAAAAAGGAGTTGAGGATTGTAATTTATGATGCTGAAAATGCCAGGAAAGAGCTTGCACATGCAATTATTTTGCATGAATATCCATTTTCAATAGTGGAGCATATTGGTTTTAGGAGACACTCAGCCTCTCTCCAACCATTATTTCAAGTTCCTTGTAGAAATACTATAAAAAAAAAAAAGATATTCAAAGTGTATGAAATTAAGAAAACCACAATTTTGAAGTTGTTAGAAACTCTCCCACAAAGAGTGGTCGTGACTTCTGACATGTGGACTGCGAGCAATAAAAAAAAAGGGTATATGATTGTCACTGCTCATTACATTGATGAAAATTGGGATATACAAAGTCAAATTTTGAGGTAATTATAATTTCTTCTAATACTAGTTTGATTGAATATTATTTATATTAGTCATTGAATGTGAATCTTATTATGTTATGAAGTAATAATGTCAATTACAAGGAAGGGTTTTTTTTTAATTGTAATTGTCCCTTTTTAAAAATTCTTGTTAAAACTAAAAGTATTTAACTCAAGATTGATCTTGGTTATAAACGAAGAACGTTCTTGGTTAGTGAAAACACACAATTTTAACTTATCTATATAAAAACTGATTAGAAGATAAAAAGTAAATAGAGATAAAGGAAGAGATATCACACAAAGATATATCCTGGTTCACCCAACACGGGTTACGTCCAGTCCTCACAATTGTGAGATTTTCCATTAAGTGCTCAAAGTTAGATCGTTCTTGTTTTCACACAGATTTTACATATCAATCTTGATCTGTTACAAAGTACTACCTTTCTACCTAGAAATGATTTCCATAGGTTACCTTACACTATTTCAGAAAGGATTTTTACGCAATACCTTTTAAACATAAAAGGATTTTTACAAACTACTCTAGCTATGTTAACAAGTTACAAATGGATGATATTGAGATTGTTAGAATCTGAGTATGCTCAACTCGTGTTTGAGAATAGATTCTAAGATTTAGAACTCAGTAAAAACTGATTCTAATATCAGACTAAGAATAGATCTGAAACTTAGAAATGATTGAGAAGCTCAAGAGGATTCGAATATGATTTTATGAGTGATGTATTGCTTTATGCTTGAAGCTCTGATTTGTTCTTCATCTTGAGGCTTTATTTATAGGCATCAAGAAGGATAAAATCAGCTGTCATGAGTCAGTAAGTGGATAAAATCAGCCATAAAGCAAGAATGTTCTTGTAAACCAAGAACGACCTCCTTTTGTGCTTTGTGATGAGCTGACTTTTAATCTGATCTTGAGAATTGTCTGAAGTGATCCAATGCCTTGAATCATGTGTGCAGGCTGTTTGAAAGTATAGCAGAGGTGTCCTTTCCAGCCTGTCAGCTTTGTACTTCAGCTTGCTTAACTTGGAGAATGATCTTGCTTTATGAATTTGCGAAGCATAGTCTTTTGCCTTTGAATCTTGGAGTGATTCTTACTTTGGTTTTGTCCTTGTATATTTCTGGTGAAATCCTGGAGCCGATTGCAAATCCTGGATCTAATATTTCTATTAAGAATCTAATCATTCTTGTTATTTAAGGATTGTGGAGAACGTTCTTCGTGTTACTGAATTTTGCCAAGAACGTTTCGTTTCTCTGAATTAGCTTGCTTCAATTTAACATTATTTTTTTTGTAATGTTTGGTACCTATCTTTGATTAACACACTCAAATACACATGTTAAATACCAAAACATTTAGAATCATAATTAGAAGTCTTAATTAACCTTTGTTTAATTATCATCAAAACATTAATTTGGGATTTTGTCTCAACATGTTAGGTTTATTTATGTTCATGCTCCTCATACAAGTGAAAGACTTTGTAATGCATTGGTTGAATGTTTGATGGATTGGAACATTGATACAAAATTGTCCACTATCACTTTAGATAATTGTAGCACTAATGATGCAATGATTGAAAAAAAGTTAAGGATAAGTTGCAATTGGATACATTGTTAAAGGATGGGGCCTTACTTCACATGCGTTGTTGCGCGCATATACTTAATTTGATAGTAAAAGATGGGTTAGAAGTTGTGAAAGGTGGAGTGGAGAGGATTCGAGATTGTGTTGCATATTGGACTGCAACACCTAAAAGGAAGGAAAATTTTGAAGAGATTGCCAAACAATTACGAATCTCTTGCACCATGAATTTAGTTTTAGATTGTCCGACTAGATGGAATTCAACTTACAAGATGCCTGATGTTGCCATTTTGTATGAAGATGTATTTTGTCGATTAAGACAACGTGAATCCCAATACACTTGTTTGCCTACAAGTTTGCATTGGAAATTTGCAAAAGATATTTATGGAAAATTGAAATTGTTAAATTCTATTACTGAAGTATTTTCTGGCACTAAATATCCAATCAATATTTTCCTAAGATTTGTATGATCAAAATTGCAATAAATGAGTGGAATAAATCCTCTAATGCATTGATAAAAAAAATGGTAGAGAATATGTTGGGAAAATTTGAAAAATATTGGAATGTTGTTCATGAAATAATGGGGGTTGTTGAGTTACTTGAATATTATTATGTTAAGTTGTATCAGAATGATGCTAATGACCAAGTTAAGTCGATCCGACAATTGTGTTATGATTTGCTTTATGAATATCAATTGAAAATGAATAATGGTTAGAGTAGTAATTCTCAAATGTTGGATGTCCACCTTAGTAATGTTGAGGATGATGGTTTAGAAGACTATGATTTGTATGTTAGGAAAAAAAAAGAGCTAGAACTTCATTTGTCAAAACAGAGTTGGATATTTATTTATAGGAGGAAGTTTTGCCAAGAAGTCTTGATTTTGATATTTTGTTGTGGTGGAAGTTGAATGATGTTAACTATCCAACACTTCAAACCATTGCAAAGGATGTATTGACAATTCCTGTTTCTACGGTAGCTTCTGAATCTGCATTCAGTACCGGCGGACATATCTTAAGTCCTCATCGAAGCCGACTTCAATGGATTACTTTAGAGGCCTTGATGTGTGCTAGAAGTTGGTTATGGAGTGTTGAGAAGACTGATATTTGTTTTAAATTAGTCATTTAAATTTGAATATATTTGAAATAGCTAATAATTTTGTATATCTTAAATTATCAATGTTTATATAGTACTATATTGATATCAATAGGTGATTTGAATTCTAAAGTGGACAATGAAAATATTATTTTACTCAATGAAATGGAGTCTGACGATGAATGTATTCTATTATCTACATTATTTGATTTAAATTTGTCATGTTAAATGTTAATATTTAACTTTTATTTTTTAATATAGGTGAATTGCTGATCATCGGTGTTACGTCACTTTCCAATTCCCGCATTGAAGATGAAGATGATCGTTAGAAAATGCTTATTTGGAACCTTTATGTTTTGATGATTTGGAACTTTTTATTGTTTTGATGGATTAGTTCGTTTGAATATTTAGAACTTTTGTTCGAATTGATATTTTCACTTCTAAAGAGTTTGAAGATTATGAAAATATTGAGACTTGTAGGAAATTTAAACAAATTTTGAGATATTGTGACTTTATTATTTTGATTATTGGAATTTTAGAACTTAGGTTGAATGCTACTATTTAGTCAAATTATTGATTTTTTATGCTATGAATAAATAAATTACAATTTTTGTAGTAGGGATGGGTGGGGCGGGGAAACCCGTCCCCATTGAGTGTGAAGGTGGATGTTAAAAAGTCATCCCCAGTAGGTGCGGGGGCCGTATTGAAGTTGCGGGTACGTGATTGATATTGTTTAAAACTATTCTCGCCCCGCCCCGTTGTCATCCCTAATTAGTTGTTAACTTGTTATAAATATATTAAGTAAAAATTACATGAGTGTCATTGTGAAATATTTAGAAGGTAAAAGCATATTTATTGTAGTTTATGATTATTATAAGATAATTGCTGAAAAAAAGGATTATTAGATAATAATGATTAGATTTTTTTTACTAAATAATAATGATTAGATTGTATTGTATAATAATTAATCCAAATTAGTATAACTTTGACACTGTGTTACATTAAAGTACATTACTTGTTTTTTTAACGTCTACATTACATCTTACTTACTCCTTGGAGACCAAAGCAAACAACATCCCAATTTTCAAACAGAAGCAAAAAACGTAGCGGCGAAAATGTCGCATTTGCAGTTGCAGCAACACTCACCAGCACCAACATCACTCTCATCATCATCTTCTTCTTCAGTTTTTTCTTCTCTTAAACTTTGCACAAACAACTATTTCTCTCCAAAGTCTCTTTCTTTCAAACCCCTCACTCTCACCCAACCAATCAGATGCCGCCACTCTGACCTCTTCGAAACCAGAACCGACTCTTCCACTTCCACCCCCAACCCTTCAGGTATGCATATTTACCGTTTTACCCTTTTCCTTTTATTTCCACCAACCCTTTTAACCCATTTTCGCTAAAACCTTTTTCTGTTGTTCAGAAACTAAACCCCATTTTATAAAGTTCCGATTTTTATTTTTGGTTGTTGGAAGCTAGTAAAAATAAAACATAAAAAATTTAAAAGAACTCTGAAATTTGGATAATGGAGTTGTAAGTTTGTAAAGGTTTGGTGTTTGTTTGTTTAATGTACTAACTTGCTTTTTGGTTTCATTTGTGTGTGTGTGTGTTTAGTTGGAGCATTGCCACCTAGGGTTTATGTTGGTCATTCAATTTACAAAGGGAAGGCTGCACTCACTATCACTCCGAGACCACCGGAATTCGCACCGTTGGATGTACATATGATTATTTATTTTGGTTTCGTTGTTGGATTGTGCTATATTCTTTGTGGACTTGTGAATTGAATGTTCTTAATTAATGTGGAAGGTTTTGGTGGATTTTGTAGTCAGGGGCATATAAGATATCTAGGGATGGTTATCTGCTGCTTCAGTTTGCGCCATCTGTTGGTCCGCGCCAATATGATTGGAATAGGAAACAGGTCAGTTATGTTTGTCTTTTGTGATTTGAGGGTGACTTCTGTGACAATGTTACTGCATAATCTATAAGATCCTATCTATGAAGCACAAACACTGGACACAACATTGTCATAGACACGTGGTCATCGGTAGTAATTTGAGAAAATGAAAGTAATGGAATGTAATCTCATGTCGTGTTGGTGTTAGACACGAGACATGCCTTCAATCTGAGGTGTTTGTGCTAGATAGGTTCTTATGTGCTTTGAGAAGATTATGCTAGTTTTCTGAAAAGATAGGACATGGACTTGTGCCACAATGGAACCATTTATGCTGTTTTATTAGAATTAGAATACCATGTAATGGAGATGGGTTGAATTTGACTTGTTGAGCGTTTTACTCTCGGAGTATGTAAGTGTCTTTTTCGACAAAACCTGAGGGAGTTTAAGTATGGTTCAATCTCTCTGATTTGGAAGTTTTGTATGGTTCTGTTGGAGTTATGAAGTTGGTCTCGTTGTTTAAAATGTGAGGTCATTGTCTAGTTTACTTGAATGCAGGTGTTCTCGTTATCGGTGGATGAAATGGGAACTGTGATTAGCCTTGGATCAAGGGAGTCTTGTGAATTTTTTCATGATCCTTTGAAGGGAAAAAGGTAGTTTCTATGCTTACCTCCTAATTATTGCATATTGGTATTAGCATGTTATAATATCTCTTACCGTTTTTTGATTCATCCTGCAATAAGAATTGCCTTTATTTTGTATAAGGAGAACGGACGTAGTCATTCGTGTATCTGTATCTTTTAATCATTTAGGCAAATAAATATTCAATATCGGTCCATGTATGTGGGTTCATACACTCGCTACGTCAATGCATACTGTTCTAGGTTTTCATTTTATGTTTGTTATATGGGGTCGCTACATGCGGCACAGGTTTCGATATCATAAATCATGGCTGTCATGCATCTATATTCATTTAAAGCATTTCCGAAATTGTCTTTTTATGCAGTGATGAAGGCAAAGTCAGAAAGGTTTTGAAGGTTGAGCCTTTTCCGGATGGTTCTGGTTTCTTCTTTAACCTCAGTAATCCTCTTTCTTCATGAGCCTTAGTTACAATTTTTTGTATCATTTTTATTTTATTTCCTGGCTATATTTAAATTGGGCACTATGAAATGATGAGTTCATTGAGTCAATTACATATTTATTAAACTGTACAAAGCTCACTCAGTGATAAACATTTTTAAGGTTATTAGTCTTGACATTGGATAAGAGAATATAAAAACCTGATTTTTCGAGTAAATAGTCATTTTGATTCCTAAATGTGGGAAACAGTGTCACTATTGTCTTTGAATAAATCGAAATTACAAAAACATCTCAAATGAGTATTCTGTTAGTAATTTTGTGGACCAAACTGGATAACGGAAGACACATTCGAGAACCTAACTAACTAATTAAGGATTATAGTGGCAAACAGAATACACATAGATGAATGTCTTTGTAATTTTGATACATTTAAAGATTATAATGGCAAAGTTTCGATCAGATATATATATTCAGAATGGATAGGCTAAGAATAAGGTAAGGATTATGCTAAATCTAAACATATGATTCTAATTACACAATATATGGAAAATCTCATAAAAATAGGCTGTCATCAAAAATACATATCAAATGTCCAAATCATATCTCCTATTATGTCTCTGAAATCTACGTCTCTCGGCAGTCTTAATGTAATAATTTGAAACGATAACTGAGCTGACCTATTTTATGCCAACCTATTTTACGCCAATGTTTGCGATATGAATGAAGATATTTAATTTAAATTTATTAACATTTGCTTAGTTATAACTTTATTATGACATTTTTTAAGGTGTTCAAAACAAGATTGTGAACGTTGATGAAAGCATCACTATCCCTATAACCAACGCAGAGTTAGCAGTTTTGAGCTCAATTTTCAAGGTATATATCTCCCTCTGACTTCTAATCGCATGTTTTTTATTGCCACAACGTGATTCTCCGTTAGTTCAATGGAAAGATTGTTGTGGCAAAAATAACTTCTCATTATTACAGAGGAGTAGCAATCAAAATCTAATATAACTAATAGTCAACTTCGCAGTTATAGTAGCTTAACCTTTGTCAAGAAATCATGAAGTGTATATCACTTTTGAAGAAGTCGAAATTGATTCTAGAGGTGTATAGTTGATTTTGACATGTTTGGTTGTTTGAGTTTAATTAATTTTGCCTCCAAAATTAATTTTAACTAGAAGTTGTAATTTATAACTTTTGCCTCTAAAATTGATTTTTAGCTTCATTTATTATTCAACTTATTTTTACATGATGTATCTAAACATAAATTCACCTTTAGCCAGAATCTATTTTACATAATCAATTTATTCAAAATCAATTTTGTCACCACTAAATCAAACAAACACGAAGTCTTAAATGTCCATAGATTTTCTACTTGCCTGTTGAAGGAGAATATAGAATTTAAGTCATTATATAATGACATAGTGCATCAACAAAGGTTTTTGTGCAATATGTTTCATGCTTTGGTAAATCTAATATTTCTCTTTATACATACAACTGATTAATATATTGCTCATTTTTATGTTGTTTCTTTTGTGTGTAGTTTATCATGCCATACCTTCTTGGTTGGCATACCTTCGCGAACGCCATAAATCCAGAACATTCCGCTGTGGCGAACAATGCCAACCCAAAATATGGGGGAGACTATGAATGGACCAGATAGGGATCATTATTTTGCTTGTATTACACAACCCTCACCACTCTGAACTTCTCAACTTTGAAATGTGTTGAATTGTTTCTACTTGTTATTATAGATTAGTTGTTTTAGAAATTTGACTCTAGAGATAGTAATGTCATTACTTGGTGAATGTTATGATTAGTACATGTGGAAGAATGATATTTTGGCTGAATAGGGGAAAAAGTAGTATTTCATTCGTTTCTTTTTAATTGTCGAACCCTTAATCATTTATTATACTATTTCATCCATTTCTCTCTCTATATAATAAATAATTGAGAGGATTATTGACTAAATAATAATTAATGTTATATTGAACTTGTAAATATAAATATTTTTTACTTTTTTTTGCAAATGCGGTTATTGAAAAGAGTGAAGGGAGTAGTTAGTAATTAAAAAAAAAAGACAACATGTGGTTGCTGCTGCTGCTAATTATTATTATTATTATTATTATTATTATTATTATTATTATTATTGTTATCTTGATCCGTCAGAAAAAAAAAAGGGATTTTGAAATCCTTAATAAAACAAAAAGTAGCAAGCAACAGAGCAGTGCCTTGTAGAAGAAAAAACTGGTAGTATCAAAAGAGGGAGAGAAGTTAGTATGGAGAGAAGTTAGTATGTTACTTTTACCGCCGAATTTGTTCTTTTAATATACAATAGTTTTATTTTATGTGAGAGTTATTTTGAAATAACCACTTTAGTGGAAAATTATTATTTATTTGGTTTCCACCATTTGGTGATGACTATTGTTGATTTATGTTCTATAGTATTATTAGGAAAACTTTATTGTACCCATCTATTATAATATATTAAAATAGACTACTACATCCTATTACGACACGTCATCAAATATTGTACCAATTCATTCAAGTATTGCCACCTCAAAAAAAAAAAATCTAATGTGACAAATCTAACAAGCATTCTTCCACTTTCTTATTATTTTATACTTGCAATTTGCTTTTGCGCACATTTTTTATTTTAGCACACATTTTACTATTACATTTTTTGCATATAATATTTTGTGAAACTACTCATGTGCCATGAATTACAAATTACAATACAATAAATATAGGATATTCGACACTTGTTGCACCTCCATCATTATTGATAACGGTTCTTCCTATGATTTTAACTCTCAATTAATATATTGAGTCATTTAAAAGGTTTGTCAAGAAATACAACTATAATTAGTGGAAGTTATTTTATATATGGAAATAGGAAGACAATGACATATATGATTAGTCTCTATGCAACTCTTTGTATGATCGTTTACATGCTTTCAAACTTTTTTCCTTTTAGATAAACAAAAAGTTTGAGAATTTTTACATTTTTTTAGTTTACATCTTTGAGTTTGAATTCTATTTATATGCTTTGATATATTTGTGATCAATTGTTGTTGTTGACATTTGATCCAAATACATCACTTTTTTGTCCAAATTGTGCTTATATTTCATTACATAGTATATTATGTGTCATTCAATGTATTTGTCGGATATATGTTGAAACTTGAAGCATGTTTCTAACACCAATGCAAATCCCTTAAATTTCAGTGATATTGAAATTTCTCACCTCATCTTTAGATTTCCTTAGATGAAGAATAATAGATAATTCATGTCTATGAGATAGACCTATCCCACATTTTTAGTTTCTTATTTTTATCGGTACAAGTCTTAATCACATGTTCTAATATCACCATTTAGTGTATGTTCCCTTTTCAAATTTTATTTTTATTTTATTTGTTTTCCTGATTTCAAATGATGGGTCGTGTCTTGATCATGGATAATGTATCTCATCATGGATAAATATTTTATTTAAAAAGGTGACCTAAAATAAATTACAGGATTAGTAATATCATTTGTCTGGACATGGTTATCCATGAGATGAATTTCTATGGTATCATGCATATTTACTTCCTTTGTTTAAGATCATTCAAATGCCCTTTTTATTAATTTTTTGTTCTAAACCTGTTTCTATTTCAATATATATATATATATATATATATATATATATTAGTTAGGTGATTAATGCTTCAAATTTTTGTTTCAATTTCTTATATATGCATTTGATATTCCTTTTTTATTTTTTATTTTTTTTATGTCATTTATTCTCTTTATTCAATTTCATATACGATATAAGATTGAAAGCAATATAAGAATGTTAGAAGAGAGTAGTCTATATAAGTTGTGCCACAAGTCGGTCAGATCTACTTTTTTGTAAATAATATTTTTAGATATTTATTTTAGAATCATTTATTGTTATATCTCAATTTTTTGTTACTTTTATTGCTCATATTCTAAACCTATTTCAATATATATATATATATATATATATATATATAATTTTAGTTAGGTAATTAATGGCTCAAATTTTTGCTTCAATTTCTTATTGATGCATTTTATATTCATTTTTTATGTCATTTATTCTTGATATTTGTTTTCATATAGGATATAAAGATTGAAAACAATATAAGCAATGTAGGAAGAGAGGAGTCTATATAAGTTGTGCCACATGTCGGATCAAATTCAAGTACTCTTTTGTTAATAACATTTTTAAATATTGATTTCGAATCGTTATTTTTATTTTATTTTGATCTATGTAACCATTTATTTATAATTTTTGAATATTTACCTATTTTATGAGAATATATGCATACTATAATTATAGTCCCGTGGTATCACATCTTACCTTCTATAGCTTTCTTTGGTAAAAATTTGTAAAAACATAAAAAAAATGTTTATCTATTTATAATATATTAAAACAATCTCCCAACTATATCTATTGACACTTCATCTCAATTTTGTCACATCAAATATATATCAAATATATTCTGATGTGGCACCTTCAAAATTCGTCTTGGTACCACTCTTCTCTAAGATTACATTACATCCATTCTTCCATTAATTAATATTTCCTTTTTATTCTTTATTTGTTTTTGCACCAATTTTATAATCGAAATCAACTCTCTCCCAACTCATTATTACATAATTATATCATTTAATAAATTTGGTAACTCCCATTTGTCTATAAAAATCATTCAGTTTTATATTATAAAATTACATTATAGCTTAAGTCCATCATATCATAGAATTTATTGCATTCTCAGTAACTCCCATTTGCAACGGTTCATTCAATCAGCAAGTTAAAAGAGCTCAATACGTGAGTTCTATAGCTTCATTGTTATAATGTTTCTATTTCTTGGAGTTCATAATATATTAGTTTGGTAACTTGCATATTATTAGTCTAACTAATCTATTTTATTTATTTAAAACAAACTCCTCTACCACCTCATAGTAATTTCTTCCACATGTGCAAACATATCACACCTCAACAAAAAAAGCTGACGTGTATGCCTTAGAAAGTTGTTATGCACCTCATTTTTTTCTACTTAGTTTCTAAATAATTTTCCCTCTTTTAATCCCTCTAATCCTTAATTTTTTAATGACTATTATATATATTTAAAACAAACTCCTCTGCCACCTCATAGTAATTTCTTCCACATGTGCAAACATATCCCACCTCAGCAAAAAAACTTATGTGTACGCCTTAGAAAGTTGTTATGTTTCACCTCATTTTTTCTACTTAGTTTCTAAATAATTTTTCCCTCTTTTAATCCCTCTAACCCTTAATTTTTTTAATGACTTCCTCCAATAGTTTCTTCTTTCCTCTGGTGTACGCTCCAGTCAATGTCCGCTTCTGTTTCGCTATCCTAGCAAAATCATCTTCTGCAAAATCAATGGTTCCTCTGCGGTAATTCTTCGAAATCGCCCACTCTACTCTAAAGATACCCTGAAAGAGGTATAGGTTTGTTCGTTGCAACAAAAAATTTCCTTCTCTTTGTCCATTTATGATTTTGCTGCCATAAATTCAATTATGTTTTATGCAATCTTTGAAATCAATCTGGCTCGTAGTGACTTAATGCTATGTATAGTTTCTTACATGAAATTCTATCACTGCCACTATCCAGGAAATTCAAGTTGGGATGGGACCAGCCAGCGAACTTCGCTACCCATCATACCCAGAGCAAAATGGCACATGGAAATTCCCAAGAATTGGTGTTTTCCAATGCTATGACAAGGTATATTTATACATCAATATTTTTTCCCTCACCCTTCTAAACTCTTTTCCTTCTTTAGTTGTTTTTAAGTGTCACTTTGCTTTGTGTGTCTCATATTCTTAGTTTTACTTCAATGTAGTATATGTTGAGTAGCTTACAAATTGCAGTTGAAAAAGTTTGATTCAAGTAAATTTTAATCATGTTTAAAAGATATGTGCCAAGAAATTCGATCATTTTAAATTTCAAAAGACAAATCTGCATGTATTGTGAAATATTTTCAAATTTCAAATGTTAAAGTTAATGACTTCGATCATTTTAATCATCGATCTTTGTGGTAATTGTGAATTTTTTATATTTTAAATTAGATATATTAGAATTTAAATTTACAAACATTCAAACTATTAACATTTTGGTTACAAAATATTAATTGTCAAACAATTATAAGTATACATGAAATACACATAATTGCAAATGAATTACTTTAATTTCATTTATTATATATATTTAAACATTTGTATTTGATTTTCTACTTTGAATATTGGTAAATATATATAGTATATAAATATTTAGAAATGATGGACAAAGTCATGTCTCTTTGAATTTTGGTCATGATCAGTTTTATTTTACTGAAACTAATTAAATTTAATTTGTTGTTTTATAGTGTTAATTGACATGTGTAAAATACATGTTTTTGATGATACAAAAGACCAATGATGATCATGCTCAAAGCGACAAGTTCAAAAAGAAGAAGTCTTCAAGAAAGTCTCCAAACATCCTTTGATGAATTAAAATAGATGTTTTATGTAAAGGTAAATGATACAATCCATAAGATCATATACAAGAGAACCTTACATCCTTACATATGCATAAACAACATTTTTGAAAGTCAAAAGTTTTGTTTTCAAAGTATTAGAATTAATATTTTTGACAATATGCAAAAGTGTATTCGAATACAACATCATGTATTCGAATACAGATGAAGAATTGCTAAGTCAGTAGCTAAACCCCTTCATCTGTATTCGGCTACATCCTGGTGTATTCGAATACAGATGAAGAATTGCTAAGTCAGTAGCTAAAACCCTTCATCTGTATTCGACTACATCCTATTGTATTCGAATACACCCAGCAAGTTAGTGGCCAAATTAACCAATCTGTATTCGACTACATCAAAGTGTATTCGGCTACACAGTGTTAAATTTGAATAAATTTGAACGTTGCAAGAGAGGTGTATTCGAATACACATATTCTGTATTCAAATACAACTGGAAGCAATGCAATTTTTCAGTTCTGAATCGAATTTAAAACATTGCAATTCTTCCTCAAACCTCTTGGATCAATGGCCACGAATCTGAAGAAATGTTTATGAACTATAAATATGTCATAACTTCAGATTCAACTACAACAATCCTACTACACAACTTTAAAGACTTTGAACAAACTTTTCTAAATTTTTCTCAAAGTCATTTTCATAAATTCAAGTACTTGCATATCATTTTGATATCCTTAAGGTTCTCAACGTACTTGAATCAATCTTGGATTGTTATCATTCTACCTCTTTCTTACTCCTATACTCTAATCAAATCACAAGTGTTTGTAAAAGAAAGTTGTACTTTCTTTAAAGTGTTTTATCTAAGATAGTAGTGTTCTATCATAGAAGGTTTGTTAGAAGATTGTAGCAAAGGTCCTAGGGTGAGGACTTGTACATATTCTGACAATAGTGAAGGAAATCTCTTGTGGTGAGCAAGAGGATTGGATGTACCCTTGGTTATAAGGGGAACCAGGATAAATCTGCTGTGTTCATTTACTTATTGTTATTTGCTCTTTCACCTACCATCATTAAACACAAAAATCGATCACTAAATTTCTGAAAACAACTAAAATTTCCAGACACCTAATTCACCCCCCTCTTAGGTGCACATCTGATCTTACAACATGAAATTAAAGTAATTTATTTGCAATTATATGTATTTGATGTATACTTGTAATTGTTTGAAAATTAATATTTTGTAACCGAATTGTTATAAATTTTAGATTTTAGTTTTGAAACCAAAATGTTAATGATTATGATTACTCAATTAATATTAATAATAGTTTGAAGGTTTGTAAATTAAAATTCTAATATATCTGATTTAAAATAATAAAAAAATTACAATTACCACAAAGATCGATGATTAAAATGATCGAGTGAGAGAACAAAAAATATTTGTATTTGATTTTCTACTTTGAATATTGGTAAATATATATAGTATATAAATATTTAGAAATGATGGACAAAGTCATGTCTCTTTGAATCTTGGTCAGTTTTATTTTACTGAAATTAATTAAATTTAATTTGTTGTTTTATAGTATTAATTGACATGAAATTAAAGTAATTCATTTGCAATTATTTGTATTTGATGTATACTTATAATTGTTTGACAATTAATCTTTTGTAACCGAATTGTTATAAATTTTGAATTTCGGTTTTGAAACCAAAATCTTAATGATTATGATTACTCTATTAATATTAATAATAGTTTGAATGTTTGTAAATTAAAATTTTAATATATCCGATTTAAAATAAAAATTTCACAATTACCGCAAAGATCGATGATTAAAATGATCGAGTGAGAGAACAAAAAATATTTTATTTGATTTTCTACTTTGAATATTGGTAAATATATATAGTATATAAATATTTAGAAATGATGGACAAAGTCATGTCTATTTGAATTTTGGTTAGTTTTATTTTATTGAAATTAATTAAATTTGAATTGTTGTTTTATAGTGTTAATTAACATGAAATTAAAGTAATTCATTTGCAGTTATTTGTATTTGATGTATACTTATAATTGTTTGCAATTAATATTTTGTAACCGAATTGTTAAAAATTTTGGATTTCAGTTTTGAAACCAAAATGTTAATGATTATGATTACTCTATTAATATTAATAATAGTTTGAATGTTTGTAAATTAAAATTCTAATATATCCGATTTAAAATAAAAAATTTCATAATTACCACAAAGATCGATGATTAAAATGATCGAGTGAGAGAATAAAAAAAGTAATAAAGTGAAATACAAGATGAATGTATTTCCAACTATTTCACTTTAATCATTTTTAGTTTTAGCAATAAAGTAATACATTTTCTAACTTAATTGAATATCAATTGAGTCTATCTCTTAATTTCAATTATCAAATACATTACTTCAACATTTGGCATATCCATCGATCTCAATATTAATACGTTACTTTATTTATTCAAGTCATTCGTCTAACATCGGTCCTTCTCTTCTGTGAATTATATTGGTACAATTGTATATATATTATTGATATAAATACAAAATTGAGACATATAACTTCATATTATTTTTTAAAAAAATATTCACTTAAATTAAATAAATAAAAATATACCCGCGCAACGCGCGGGTTACCATCTAGTTATAATATGATTGTTCTTAATATTTTAAAATGTCTTTCCCAAATACACTATTTAAATGCAATTGCATAGTATTGATTAATTTTTCTTCGACATACCAATTTTTATGAATGTCACGTTTCTAAACCATTTCAACTTTGATGTTTCATTTTTTCTATATTTTAATATTTACAACTCAAATTTCATTTCAAATTGTTTTGCTAAAGGATCTATCATATATTTTTCATTGGAAACTTTTAAAAGGTTATCTAATAAAAGACTCGTAATTTTTTTTTTCGTCTTAGAGAAGTATTATTTGGTTGAATATCAAATATGAGCACACAAACAATAACATATCGTGAGGTAATTTGATTTATACAAACTTTTACATAATTCTTGAAATACACTGTCTATTTTATTTAAACAGATTTCCAAAGGTGATAGAAAATTTTAGTATATTAATATTAGAGAAATTTTAGTATATGTGTATAAAATACGAAGCCAAAATTAATTAGTTAAAATAAATGTTTTAACTTTGATTTTTTAAATCATTATCAATTATCTTGAACATATCCAAAAAATGTGATAGAAAATTACAATAAACATCATACTAAAAATGATTACTTTTTTAGCTTTCTCTAATGTACATAGGTAAAACCATCTTGCACCATGTATAAGTTTATTTTCCACCATTGGATCTTTAAGTCTCGTAATATCTCATTTGATCCAATGATAAAACTTATTAAATCTAATGGTCAATAACTTTTTTGTGCATGATGCAAAGCTTACCTCACTTGTGTAACATAAAATTTCTCTACTTCTAATATATCATTCAACAACTATTATCTACTAATCATCTTTGCTTCTAAATTCAAATAGTAATGTTTATAAAATTAAGATACAATTTAATCTTAATTTAATATATCAAATGTTCCCGCCACTACGCGAAAAAGCGCATTTTACAGCGTTTTTTTAAGCCATTTACAACGCTTTTTCAAATAAATAAGCGCTGTAGTATTTAGCGCTGTAAAATAGGTAGATGCATTATTATGCGCCTATTATAGCACTTTTTCACAAAAGTGCTGTAATAGGTGCATTCAATAGATGCATTATTATGCACCTATTACAGCGCTTTTACAAAAAAATGCTGTAATAGGTGTATTCAATAGATGCATTATTATGCACCTATTATAGCGTTTTTTCAAAAAAACATTATAGTAGGTGCATTCAATAGATGCATTATTATGCACCTATTACAACGCTTTTTCAAAAAAGTGCTGTAATAGGTGCATTCTAATGCATGTTTTACAACACTTTTTCAAAAAAGCGCTGTAATAGGTGCTTTCTTATTTTAGTTTTATTAAAAAACGCTGTAAATGGAATTTTTAAAAAACGCTTTTTGGTTTTTTATGTCATTTTTTTAGAAAGCGCTGTCTTTTAATTTTTTTTCCAAAATCATTTTCATCCAGAATCAGTTCACACAATCATTTCACAATTAGTACACAATCAGTACACAATCAGTACACAACAACATATAGAACTATATAACTTTATAATTTAACTTTATAACTTTACATATTTACACAATCAGTTCACAACAAACTACAACACATAACAGAATACATATTCATATACATATTCACATATTGACAACAACACAAAACTATATACATATTCATATAACTACATATTCACAACTTTTCAAATATGCCGTATTCATATACATATAACTATCAGAACTACGCAGAATAAATCAAATAATCATATAACTATCCCTTGCAACATGCCATTTCCCAGCAAATCAAATAATCTTCATTTTAATCACATACTGACACCAGTCTTCCTTTATTTCAGTTAGATCTCTTTTAGAGTATGTTGGACTGGAATTGTCAAAGTACTGTGTGATATAAAAATTGAACATAAATAAGTTAGAATCAAATATATACATAGTTTATATATGAAAATCAAATAATGAAAATACCGTACCGTTTCTGGGATTATAGTTTGATTCATATCAACAATCTCCTTCATGAATCGCAATATATAGTACCCACAGTCTATGTTGTTAGTTTGACGAGGGCATTATAAAATAAAACATATAAGTCAATAAATATTTGTGCATTGATTGTAAATGAAATTTTAAAGACATATATTTCAAGCCTTTATTGGAATCCATGTGATGTTATTTGACTTTTGCTTCGACACTGTAGCACCTCTTTGAGCTCGAAAAACTTGTAAAGCACTATCGAATAAATAAATGTGATTATTATAGCATTAACAAACACATTATTTATATATATATATATATATATATGTAAGAAATAAATGAATATTACTTACGTGTCGAACATAGTCTTTATATCGGAGTGATTGTTGTAATGGCCGTGCAAGGGAATAGTATATAACTTCAGAGGTCGCATTGATTGCAAATAGCACCCAATGTGCCCTACAACAACAAAATTTTTGTTTACACAACTAATAAATTAAGATCTCATAAATTAAAAAAGATATAAATAAAGAATATATAATTACGTACCCTGAATTATATGGTGCAAAGAACAACTTATCCTTCTCTTTATTTCCTAATAGGATATCTACAACGTATTTCTTTACATTCACTGGAATGAGCTTAAACATCGAAAGCTTATGCGGAGACAAGAATGAAATTCTATTTGACAATCTGCGCGTGCACACCAACTTCTCATACAAATACCTTCAATGAAAATTTCAAATTAGATTAATTTAAAAGTAATTAAATTAATTACCAATAAATGCAATTAAAAGTAATGCCACGTAACTACCAATTGCTTCGCCCAAATACTTCATATCTGCATCGTTGTCCGGTATAGGCAACAGTACATTTGGTTCCAAAGCAATAACTGGTGATACTTTGACATGGCCCGCAGGGATCGGTGTGTTGTGCAATACTTCTCCCAAAGTATTGTACAATGCTCCTTTTCCGACCTTGCGATGAGTAGGGGAGGATAAGTACAGCACACAAGGAGTGACACCCTAAATCAATGGTTAATACATAAGTATGTGAAACAATTAGGTTGAATGAATTTCTTATTTTATTAAGTAATTAATTACCTCGGGAAGACTTTTGAGACCAATGTTGCAACTCGTGTTTTCACTCTCCATTGCTATTTCACGTTGGAGCTGATCCGGAAGTTGCTTGTCTTTATTCTTCACCAAGAGTGCCACTTGCTCTGATAGGAATTTGAGCTTCTCTAATACTTCCTCATTAGATGAATTTTGGCGCTTCTCTTGTGAAAAATAGCTTTTAGGAGTTACGCCAAATCCTTTCCCCCTCACGCGACCGGAATATTCAGGAACATTAAATACTTTACCGAGTATGTCCCTGCAACTAGCTTTGTTGTCCTCTTGATTTTCCGAACTTTGTTCGAGATTCTCCTAAAATACACGTATGATTAAAAAGGTAAGTTCAATATCATTTTTAAAATACAATATTAAAAAATATTAAAGTGATAATATACTTACACAAAGTTCTATTACTTTTTGAACATTTTCGTTATCAACAACTCCATCTTTATATACGCGAGCTTCATTCCACAAGATATGACGATCCAACGGTTGATCGGATTGGGTGTCTTGTAGCTATTCGTTAAGATCATAAACAAAAAATTAGTTAGAAACTATAGTTTATAATGTACCACATTATATAAAAGTGATGTTTAATTACTTTCAAGTTTTTGCTCTAGACGTGCATATCCCATACGTGATTTTTTGTATGGATGCTTCGGATTTTTTGCCCTCTCGCGATTTGCCGTACTTATAATCTATATAAAACAAATAAAAATCATGTAAAAATTTAAAATACGCTATGAATATGAATAATAAAACACAAATGCTAATAAATTAATCACTTACATCAAACGCGGGGTCTGAACATTTTGCTACAAATGCGCTCCATTCCTCTTTGATATATATTGTTTATATATTTTTGGAGCTTCCGCATTCATATTTCCATCACAATCTCTTAGATAGCAGTTTGAGAGGTGAGATCTAAAACCCCAGTGTATTTTCCTGGCAACTCTCAGCACGTAAGTCTTTCTAACCTCGTCAACATCATAAGCAGTATGCAAACCAAATAAAGATATAGTTTGAGTAAAGTACTTCAATGGAAAAAATTATAAGTAACAAAAAAGTGGAGTAAAAAAGTTACTTGTATATCAGTCCACATTACATCTTTTGCATCCTTCAACGCCTTATCTCTCCAATCGTCAATTGTGATGGGGATATTCTGACGAACAACAACCCCAATATAACTTACAAACATGGAACTGTTGGGGTCAATTGGCTGACCACTCTCATTCCATCCCACCTAATAAACTCATATAGTAAGTACATGCTTTCAAAAAAGATAAAAAAATAAACAGCAAACAAAGTATACTATACCTCAAATTTTATGCCAGTACTTTTTGCTTTTATGACATTTTGCATGATGGTTGCACCACGTTTGATTTCATTTTCGTAAGTCTTGGTGTTGCCAACTTCTTCATTTTGACAATCTAACTCCTTGTTGGTATCCATTTATCTACAACAAGTTCAACATGCAGTTCAGAATAACTTCAACAAGTTCAACATGCAGTAGTCTAAGTACGTAGCAGTATAAGTTCAACATGCATTTTAGTGAAACAAAAAATTAATAAATACACTACCTGAAAGGTGCAAAGGAATACTTAGGGTTACGGGTTCGTAGGGTTCGGTTAGTAACAAAGAAGAACAGCGCAAAAATACGAACAAACAGGAAACAAGCGTAGGGTTACGAGTTCGCAGAAATACGTAATGAGGGTTTGTAACAAAGATGGTTCGCAATGAGAAAGAGAATGAAGATAAGGAGGAAACAAACGTATGAAGTTTACGTAATGAGGGTTAGTAATGAGGAGGAAACAAGCGTAGGGTTCGTAGGGTTCGCAATGAGAATGAGAATGAAGAGGAAACTGAAGATGAACAAGCGTATGAAGTTTACGTGATGAAGAGGAAACTGAAGCGGTTACTGTTATATATAAAACCCTATTACAGCGCTTTTTTGAAAAAGCGTTGTAAAAGACCTCCTTATTTTATTTTTTAAAAGCCTATTACAACGCTTTTTTAGAAGCCTTTTAAAGCGCTTGTGAAAAAGCGCTGTAAAAAACCTCCTTATTTTATTTTTTTAAGAGCCTTTTACAGCGCTTTTCCACAAAGCGCTTTAAAAGGCTTCTTTGTTTTATTATGTGAAAGCGCTATGTGACCATTTTACAGCGCTTTTCCACAAAGCGCTTTAAAAGGCTTCTTTTTTTTATTATGTGAAAGCGCTATGTGACCCTTTTACAGCGCTTTTCCACAAAGCGCTTTAAAAGGCGTCTTTGTTTTATTATGTGAAAGCGCTATATGACCCTTCTACAGCATTCTTCCACAAAGCGCTTTAAAAGATCTCCTTATTTTATTTTATTAAAAGCCTTCTACAGCGCTTTTTCAAAAAATGCTTTAAAAGACCTCTTTGTTTTATTATGTGTAAGGGCTATGTGACTTCCTTATATTTTTTAAAGGCTTTTTATAGCGCTTATTAACAAAAACGTTGTAAAATTACAAAGTTTATGTTCAGTTCAATTCAAGTTAAATATGTTAAATTACAATATAAGTTCAGTTTCTGTAAAATGCTAAATAATTAGTAAAATACCTATATTTGGAACCATAACACCTATATATGATTCAGTTTCAGTTTTTTCTTCCAAATAATTAGTTAAATACCTATATATATATATCAATGCTAAATTACATGGTCAGCTCATATTCAATTACAATAATCAAACAAAGCTTTTTCAAGTTCAATATAAGCAGAAAATCAGTACAAGCAGAAAATCAAATACAGTTCAGGCTAAATACTAAAATGCTCAATTATGGCAGATCAAACAATTAAATTACATGAACTTAGTTCAGATTACATGGCTTATAAAACAATTAAACACATTAAGATGCCCTTCTTATTTTCGTGGTGGGATTCACATTTGTTTGTCCATTAATGATACGAAACGATGGATTAATTCAAATTCCCTCATCATGATCATCTCTAAGATATAAACCATCATCAGTTGAATCAATTTCACGTGGTTGTGATGTTGCAAAGGAAAGATCATTACCAACATCTTCATCATTATTGTTATCATCACTTATTTTATTGGTCGATAGGACAACGAACCATTTATCATCAGCAGGATGAGTGACATAAAACACTTGTTGAGTTTGCGACGCTAAAATAAAAGGCTCATCTTTGTCTTCCACCCTATTAAAATCGACAAGCAAGAACCTTGACTCATCAATCCGAATGCCATTATTATTATCGACCCACTTGCAACCAAATATGGGAACACGAAACATTGTGTAGTCTAGCTCCCATATGCGCTCGATAACCCCAAAATATGATAGATTTTCATATATTGGGTTCTTGTCTTTTGCACTTGAGATATGCATCGCTTCAGCTACGAGAGTGACTCCGCTATTTTGCATAGTGGTTTAATCATCTTGTTCTTTGGTATAAAATGTGTAGCCGTTAATTACATAACCGGTGTAAGAAAAGACATGTAAACTCGGACCATTTGCTAGCCACCTCAATCTTTGTGAAATTGATCCGGGGTCTACATTAAACTTTGAATTTATGTGATTTTCAAGCTCACACAAAGTAACAACAATTTCCCTCTGCAATGTCGGTAATTTCTGAGGATCGATCACTTTACTACAAATTTCCCTGAAGAAGAAACATAATTTAGGTATGGCTCGACAAACTTTTTCAGGTAAAATTGAACATATATCTATT
This sequence comes from Cicer yamashitae, assembly GCA_037974755.1. Classification (NCBI taxonomy): domain Eukaryota; kingdom Viridiplantae; phylum Streptophyta; class Magnoliopsida; order Fabales; family Fabaceae; genus Cicer; species Cicer yamashitae. The sequence goes on from JBBPBQ010000002.1 coordinate 23,294,633, forward strand.
GGTAGCAAATGCTCGATTAGAATATGACAATCATGGGTCTTCAAACCTTTTAACTTGAGGTCTTTCATACAAACTAAAGTTTTAATGTTTGAAGAGTATCCTTCTGGAACTTTAACTTCGTGTAGAAATTGAACGTCATAAACTTACGCTTCATACATAACCATGGAGGTAGGTTATAAATCAACTAAATCACAGGCCACATGCTGTGTGAGATGCTTTGAAGACCATGTGTATTCATTCCATCAGTAGAAAGTGCAAGTCGTAGATTTCTTGACTCTATCCCGAATTCAGGATACTCGTGATCAATTTTTGCTCATTGTGGAGAATCTGCAGGGTGTCGAAACTTTCCATCTCTAATTATTTCATCTGTATGCCATGTCAAGTGTTTTGAATCTTCTTCACTGCAATACATGCGCCTAAATCTTGGTATTATAGGAAAATACCACACGACTTTTGCTGGAGTAGATTCTTTCTTCTTATATCGAGAGACATTGCATTTCGGACACGCCTTTAGTAATTGATATTCGTTTCGAAATAAAATGCAATCGTTAGGACACGCATGAATCCTTTCATAACTCATACCAATAGAGCACAAAATTCGTTTAGCCTCGTAGGTTCGACTGGGAAGTTCATTATCATCTGGCAACATATCTTTTAAGAGTGTTAGTAATTCTGTGAAGCTTTTATCAGACCATCCATTACTCGCTTTTAAGTTGTACAACTTTAATATCGACGACAATCTTGTGAATTTAGTACAACCATTATATAATGGTTTCTCTGCATCACTCAACTAGCTCTCAAACATTTTAGGACAATCCCGAAGATCTTGTTCAACTACTTTTGCAATCTCCTCAACTCGGTCCGGCTCACATGTATCTGTGTCGAAATCAGTTGAAGCATATGTCGAACCATTCTCAAAATTAATGTTTCCTTTTTTTTTTCTCACCATGTCTTATCCAACATGTATAGCTTTTATCAATTCCATGCCATACTAAATGTCCTTCCAATTCATCTGCTCTAATGCGTTTTCCAAAACAACATTTTAAACAAGGACAAACGACTCTATTTGGATCTTTTGCATTCTTCATTGCAAACTCAACAAACTCTTTCACTCCATTTTCATACTCTTTTGTCAATCGATTGGCAGACATCCATTTCCGGTCCATTTTATATGATGACCTATATAAATGCAGTTACACAAATAATAAGCTACTGATAACATTTTACCAATCTATATATAGTACGCATATCTAATATTGGAAAATGGAAACCAAGGTCGAAGTCTGATTTCAAAACTGAACATATCATGAGAACATATCTAATATGTAACAATTTCAAAACAGAACATATCTAATATGTAACAATTTATCAGTTTTAGTGACAACAACAAATTAATAAATACAGTAGCTGAGACAACGTATCCAATTTGTTTTAAAGGAGGAGCAACGTATTCAATTTGTAGATGAGCGCACAGTAGAGGAGAGGAGGGTTCGCAAAGTAGAGGAGATGAGAGTTCGTAGGGTTGGGACAACGTATTAAATTTGTTTTAAATTTGTTTTTATTTATTTAAAGTAAATGATTTTACAGCGCTTGTATAAAAAGCGCTCTAATAGGTCCTTTAATTATGTGAAAGCGCAAGCCTTTTACAGCGCTTGTATAAAAAGCGCTATAATAGGTCATTTAATTATGTGAAAGTGCATGTATTTTACAGCGCTTTTACAAAAAGCGCTTTAAAAGCTATGTAACATAAGGTGGGAGCGCAGCATTTTAAAGTGCTTGTGTTTAAAGCGCTCAAAAAGCGCTGTAAAAGCTATGTGAGAGCGCTTCAATTTACAGCGCTTTTTTAAAGAGCGCTGTAAAAGAGTTGTAAACGTTATGTGCAAGCGCAATGTGATCCTATATGACCCTACAACTGCGCTTGTCAAAAAAGTGTTGTTGTATCCTCCGTTATTTTTAAAATATTATACAACAATGCTTGTATTTAATAAGCGTTGTAAAAGACGCGCTATAAAATGTCATTTTTGGCGTAGTGCACGCAAAGCGTGGGCCAATATCTAGTTTATCAATTATATTCCAACCTGGTATCTTGCCATAACTTGGTTGCATTAACACACTTTCACAAACAATTAATGATAGTTTTTCCCATGATTCAAGCATCTAGTGTAAAATGTTAGAGTGAGCAATCTATCTATGATGAAGAGAAAGAGTTCAGAATAGCATGATAACAGATACACCATATAAAAAAACTTAATATTCTATGGGGATTTCAAATGCCAAATCCACAACCAAGATTTATCATCTACTATAGAGGTATCCCATCCAGATTACTAGACCAAATGTAGTTATAAGACACATCATGATGGAGATGAAACTGGATTTTTCTAATGTTAGCTATCATCGGAGCAAGGAGCATCGTGGTGAGGACTCGTAGGTTCCAGTCATTACCAGTGATAATATAACTAATTTTAATATGAATATCTTTTATAGCAACATAGTCCACTTGATGGCATAAAGGCTCCTTATTCCGAGTGAGACATGGTTTTTCCCAGTACACCCTATTCCGCCCAACACTATTGAAATTGATGTGTGAATATAGATAGTAGGTGGCCTAATGAAATAACTTTGATAGGCTTTTATATTGGATGTAATTCATTGTTACAAATGACTTTTAAAGTGAGAGTTGTCTATCTAAAATGGTGGGTGGCCCAATCAATAGACTTTGATGGCATGTGAAATTTTTATATTGAATCTAACTCGTCCTTATAAAACTAGCTTACAAGGTAAGGAATACCATTCTTTATAAACTCATTTCATGTTTATTCTGCATCGGAGTAAATAACCATTGACTATTATGAAAAATACCAACACAAAAGAACTGAACTTCTGATATTCACAGCAGGAAAAGATCAGTAGCTTTAGATGGTTCAAATCAGATGCTGATCAACAACTAGCCACAAATTCTGAGTTGGCGTTTGCATCCGAAATGCATATGTTCCTTCGACATAGTGGACATACGCTGTGCATAATAATATATAGAAGAGATTAAATACATAAGAATACGATTATAAGAAGCGTCTCAAGAGCAAGTGGAGTTACATTAGATAAAATAAGTTACGCGCGACATTTTTTTTAAGGTGTAGAATCCCAACATCATTAAAGGAGGACTACATTGTATGCTCAGTGTGATAGACGTCAATTCCTCGCTCGTCTAGTGATATTGGGATTCTACACTTTAAAAAGAGACTTATGCTTGAATAGTCCAAAATATATGAAAATTTTACCTTATCTCACCCTATTTAATGAAATCATCCCAAAAATACCATTTATTTAATTCATATTTTATCTCCAATAACCTCTTATATTCTTGTGATATCAACCACATGGCTTTCAAAATTGAGAAAGTATGTGCATTGAAACAAGTTCCCACAGCGAATGAAGTTCATTTTTAGATGAAATCAAGATTATAAAATAAGATTAACTAACATTCTTCATTAGCATATCTTAGTAATTTTTACTTATATTCGAGTCAAGATGGAGTAAGCCGTAAGGTCCAAGATGGCTGAATATGTTGAATTCAAAACAACAATAAAATGTCATTTTACTCGTACCTGTGAATCTCCTTCAACCCCTGTCTATACACGTTCTATGAAATTCAGGATGGCAAGGCAGAACTCGCACGCTGTCTCCATCCTCATACTCCACAAGGCATATATAGACTCTAAAGAGATTATTCAAATAATAAATTCAAAGTTCACAATCCGTACATGGGTGGATAAAAACAAAAGAGATCATGCTACAGTTATAATTCTAGCATTGTGATGCGCCCGTGATTAACTTTTTCGGGACAAATAGCATTTTCCATTTCACATTACTTTTATTTTCATGTTAAACTTAAATACTTACTGTGTAGCATCTTCTTGATCTTTAAGCAGCTTATCATATAACTTGAGAAGCAAGGAATCCACAACACTGATTGGCGCGGGAACAGATCCAATGGAAGCTAAAACAACAGATTGCAGGTGAATTTCATCCAGAACCTAATTAAAATATGTAAAGAAGATTCAAATTGTATAAACATAAAATAATGTTATTGATGTTCATCAAAATGCTAAGCAATAATAAACTTACCTCAAATAAGGCTTCAGCAAGTATACCAATTCTTGATATGCTAGCTCTAGCACCAATATCATCGTTTGAATTAGTATCACGGTTTATGAATCGGCATGTACAACGACCACTTCTATGTCGATCAGACAAGATACATGATCTCTCATGTGCAGAATGATTTTCAAACCGGCTTCCCAGCCGCTGAAGTGAACGGACCTAAATAATAATTTCACATGCAAATCAGTAAATTTTGGTGAAGTTCAGGACATGGAGGAAAAGTGTAAGTCTCTCAGGTAAATGATACAAGTAACCATGGTATTTTCTTTCTTTAGTTTATTTCAAGTCTCATAATTAATTATGCCAATACCAAGTATCAACCTCATTACTCTGTCACACTAACAGACTCAAAGCATGACAATTGATCAAGCGCTTTTTGAAAGGAAAAAAAAAACCATGTAGTTTACCAAAATTTAATTCTAACAATATAAAGATTTTTTTACGCTTTCAGTTCATAATAACCGTTAGATTACTGAAATTGTTTGACTTTAGTCACATCTACCTTAAAAGTCACATCAATGGTGATTTGTGATTGGTTGACTGTGTAAGAAAATAATCTCCAAATTCAGAATATCCACAAACCTGTCACCGTAATCTTCTTCTTGGTTCAAGGAAGTTGGACCTATGCTCTAGTAGATCCTGATATCTACCATCCCTAGAACGTGGGGTCTCAACATCATAGTTTTGAATGCTAAACATGGAGTTAGACATGCTAGAAGAACTAATAGCACTATGATCAGATGGTGACATTCTTGAATCTGCCTCATTCTGACTAGCATCTCTCAGTTCTCTCTCTTGTTGCAGAGGAAAAAAGGTAAGATCAGACAATGTTGATCGACGAAGAACTTTGTCACGAAGCATTCCAACACTTAAAGTTCGACTAAAACAAGCATTCGGTTCAACTGATTCTCGAGCTCCAATTTGTTGATCTATATGTCTAGTTAATTATTATAGTGGAAGTTTTTTACTGGACTAGGTCTCGTGGTTTTTATTCTCTCAATTTAAGATAATTTTTCCTAATTAAAAATTGTGTTTGTATCATATTTCATTTTCTGTCAATTGTTATTGCTTTGTGGTATTGTATTTTTTGTTTGACCATTTATCTGCACAGATGAGGGAAAATATTTTGTATTATTGAGATAATTATCTCTGGTTTTTTTTTTCCTTCCAACAAAGTGATATTTAGAGCTCAGTTGATTTGATTTTTGGGTGAAGCAATGAAAACTACATATGTTTTGTTCATATTCCAAGAGACGAAAGGTCCAAGCTTGCTAGTAAATCCAATAAGTGTGTGTTGGTCGGTTATGATGGTGGAGAATTTGGTTATAGATTGTGCGATCCGGTTGACAAAAAAATTATCAGAAGTCGAGATGTGATCCTCTTGAGGGTGACACTGCTAAACCCATAGATAAATCTGACGTTGACTGGAAGAAGATGGATAGAAAGATAGTGTGTTGATTAGACATGGTTGTTTCTTAGTGTATATCCACATGGTGAAACTGAAATAAATGCTAACAAGATGTGAGAGAAATTAAAAGAGTTGTATCAATGAAAGAATGTACAAAATAAGAGTTGTATCAAAGCATATGAGTATTTTTCAAAATACAGTGAATCAGTTGACAATGGTAGACCTTAAATTAGATGATGAGTTGCAAGCTTTGTTGTTGTTGAGTTCATTGCCTAATAATTGGGAAGTCCTTGTTATGACATTGACTAATTTATCTCCAAGTGGGAAGCTGAAAATGTCAACAGTTAAAGATAGTATGTTGAATTAAGAAGCTCGAAGAAATTGCAGTGATATGCTATAATTGTAGCAAAATAGGTGACATAAAAAGAAATTGCAGGTTCCCTAAAAGAGATCAATCAAGGGAAAGAGATGAAAACAAAAAGAAGAAAAATGATAAAGATACAATAGCAGTTGCATTGGGTATTAAGGTCTATATTGTTAGTGATGATAATTCTAGAAACCTTGCATGTCATGATTCAACTTGGATTATTGAATCGGGTGCTTCATATCATGTTACTCCTAGGCCTGATTTCTTCTCATCTTACAGTGTTGGTGATTTTGGCATGGTAAAAATGGGAGATGAATGAGTATGTAAAAATTATCGGTATGGAAGATGTTTGGGTTGAAACTAGGATTGGTTGCAAGCTTCAATTGAAGAATGTTAGACGTGTTCCTGATATTCGTCTCAATTTGATTTCGGTGAAAGTCTAGGATATTGAGGGTTATCACACTTACTTTGGTGGTGGTGGTATATGTAAAATCACCAAAGGATCTCTAGTGGTTGCAAAGGAGAAAAATTATACTTCTCTCTATGTGATGCCTACGAAGCTATTGAAAGAAGAAGTAAATGCAATTGAAGATGCCTCTTCTGATTTATGGCATATATGCATTGGTCACTTGAGTGAGAAATGACTCAACATACTTGCAAATATAAGTTTTCTTCCTGTGAAAGGTATGTCTCTAAAAACTTACACTCATTGTTTTGCTGGAAAACAACATAGAGTTTCTTTTCATAATACTAGTCCTCGTTGAAGGTAAAATATTCTTGATTTAGTTCATACTGATGTTTGTATGATGGATAGTAAATCTCTTGGTGGTGCATCATATTTTGTTACTTTTATTGACGACCACTCTAGAAATGTGTGGACCTCTTTCCTTTGAAATCTAAAGACTAGGTACTTGAGTCTTCAAGCATTCTCATGCAAGTGTTCTGTAACACCCCGATATTTAACAGCGCGAATGCATTTTTTTTAAACAACTTAATAAAATAATACGTCGTAACACACAACGACAAGAGTCATAAATAATTACAACATATATAAAAACAAGCTAAGATAGTTTTTGGGACAATAATCCAAAGTATACAAATAAAATATACACCGGGGCTATGAGACCTATCAGACATCGCTCATACCCATAAGGTATTCTCGACAGACACCTGCACATAAGTACTGCTCCAAGAATGCTATCCCTCCATGGTCACGTCAAAAAAATGGAACATGGACCCACCAAAAAGTCAACTGTCAAGGTATGTCATAGATACAGTCATCCTAAAACAAAATAAGTACAACCTCCAAAAGGAAGACACTAAGGCCCTATACTACAAAAAACTAATATGATCATTCATTAACAACTACAGTAACAAGGGTGACCTCCAGACACCATCCTAGTTCCTTTTGACGTAGTATATCTCCTCGAAGTAACTTCTTCCTCCTCATCAGCCATAGAGGGACCAGTCTCCTCATAGGTCAGTTCACCCACGAGATAGGAGCCTTCAGCGGTGCTGGAATCTCAAAATAATTCACTACCTTAGTGACAGTCGGTAGAGGATCATTCACCGGGAGTGGAAGCTCTGACTCGACCCGCCTAGACGGTCCTGCAATATATTTTCCCGCTAGCATCGACCCCTTATCCTTCTCGCCAATCATTAGTCCAAGCACTGCATCCCCTTCTCATACGGTGGGAGTCACCACACCTACGACGACCTCTATCTCACCTCTAACTGAAGCATCCTCTATATCTTCCCAAGCTCCATTCGCCATGAGTACTAATCCTAAGGGTATAGGATAATTGATCCTCTCAAGAGTGAGCCCCACATGAAATACTTCTTCAACTCTCCTACTGGTCCTCACCAGTCTCCCCGTATATATATGCGCAAGCAGTCGGCGAATGCCGGTCAGGAAAGTCTAACGACATTTTCATTGTCAAGATAATAGTCGGTGGAACGAACTCGGGCATCATCTGAGGGCAAATCCCAATTTCCACAATAATATAAAGGGTCACCAACCGAAATTAACAATTACCATTTAAAAATTATGTCATGAAGACAAACAATAAACACTTAGCAATTATTACATGATAAGAGACAATAACAGAGCATGTATTTACATATATGATATCATAACAAACATGACTCACGTGCCAAACACTCTAATGCAATGCTTATATGCTAGTGCACATGATTCCAAAACTTCCAAATCCTTCTTGAGGGGCGTAAATCAAAAATGTACCGCCTCTCACAGACCTGTACTAATTACCGAGGTGCCACCAATCACAGATCAGCACGATTTACTAGTGTGCAGTCTATCACAGACCTACACGACTAAAAATACTTGTAAAGATAAGATGGACCAATCAACTCACGGAACCATCCCATGACTCATTGCGGTCACCACTAACACTGTGGCTCATCACGGTCACCACTAACAATGAAATGCATGAGCATACTTTGACTCTTTCACTACAATCATTATGTAAATGTAGCTATTAAAAGACTCCAATTTTAATTCTCATTACACACTAATAATTTTTCTTACTTTTCACAGAGCATACTCAAGACACATTCGCATTAATAACATGTAGTAAAACGTATTATCGCTCAAGAATACATAATCACATCAATATTAATCATCACATATTTACACATCAATCACACATATAAGGTCCCTATGTGCAAACTAAAAATTTGTAAGGAGCCCTTATCTCAATTATAGCTTTTTCAACAATTATCGCTACCACAATCAAGCACAACAAAAATCTCGCTCGTGCCAACACCTTCAATCAAATAGTGTTTGACTTTGTCAAATTAGTCCTCGAGATTGTAACTACCTTCCAAACCCTTTCTTACTCCTAATCCCCTTAAAGTATGTTTACTAAAAGAGTTTAAAACAAGTAAGGACTAATAGTATTATTATCCACTATACACACTTTCAACATATAAAACATATGTTTAGAAGTTAACATCTTTTAAATTTCTCATAGAATTCACTAACAATCATTTGAAACGTGTTAAATTATTTTTCTCAAATTTTTTCACTCAACCACAAATTTTCTCAAATTTTCCATAACTCATTTTTTTTCCTTTCAAATAACTACAAGTTTGATCTACTACATTTTTAAAAACTAAATGTTCAATCAAAGTATTTTTCTCATAACAACATAACCACACAAAAAATATCAATAAATATTTTTCTAGTTTCAAAGTTCTAACTCTTTGAAATAGTTTCATTCCTTTCAAAATACATTAAATTTTTTTTTCTTTTCTTATCAACAAAGCTTGTATTTTAATTCATGAAACATGGAATCTTTAAAAAAAAAATGAAATTCTAACTCAAGACTTTAACCTTTACTTAATAAACTTGAAACTTGAATTAAAATCATTCAAACTTTTCTAAAAATTGAAAGTATACGTATAAAAACTTGAAATCACAATTCACTAATTTTCCTTAAAGCACAAGTTCAAAGATTTGATAACCACATGTATACATTCTTGCTCATCAATCATAACAATTATTTTTGGAAAGGCATAAACTAAGAAAAAGCATTTTTCTTTAATCACCACAACATTAATATATCAGAGTTCTCCCCACCGCTAATCCAGTGTCAACGATCTTGATTCCTTTTCGAGACTCAAGGAGCTAACTACATAAAAATAAAAATTTATAAAAATTTGTTCACCACCAAAATTTATCCAACCACATCATAATTCCAAAATTAAATCTTTTTATCTTTCAAGTTCTATCAATTCTATCATTAGAGCACGAAAAATTGATTTAATAAAGTACTTTAAACTGAGTCCAAGAGTAATTAAAGAGAGTAACATTTTTAACTCCAAACATATTAATTTCATAATCTAACTTTTTGCTCGAATTCTTTAACTTAGTTAAAATTGGAACATTTTCACAACTTTAACAACTCTAAATTTTCTTGTAAAGTTTCAACTTTAGTTCAAACTCATTTATTTGAAAACAACTCATTACATAACTCAAATACATCCGAAATCAATTTCTTTTTTTTAAACCATTACTTACAACATCAATTACAAGGATTGGATCTTTTTTTAATTTTAATTTTCAAAATAACACACTCAACACCAACACCTCTCTAATTTCACATTAAACCAAAGTAATCAAACAAAACCAAGAAAAAGTTATCTCCCCTTGGTTTGAGAGAGGGAGAGAAGGAAAATGTTTTCATTTCATTTCACTTTTCTCAACAAAAACAAAAAACATCAAATGATTGGTTAAGAACTCAAAAATTTCACTCATCCCCCCACACATATAAAAATTTACGAATTTAGGAAAAAAAGGAGAAATAAGTGTCTCACGTCAAATAAATTAGCTCACACGCACCACCTTGTAGAGATGAGCAACTTTACTTGCTATGACTTCTTGAAATAAGGCTTTGATCAAGGTGTAAAAGTGGAGTTTTTTTTTTCTTAACCAAACACCAACAGTTATGTGTTTTAGTTTTTGTTTTTTACTTTAAGAGAAAAGTAAAAAATGCAAAGAGTAAACTAAGGAGGAAGTGCTCGGCTGTTGGTTGGTTTAAGAAGTTAACTTTATTATAATTAAAGTATTTAGGTATTTTACTAAAATCATCATTACACATTTAATCACTCTTACACACATCACATCACTCACTTCTCAAACTACTTTAATAAAAATATCAACTCTCGTTGCAACTCAATTGACAGGTGAATTTATCAGCAACAAGTGACATTTTAAAATTTTGTTAGGTAATAAATGTTTTGTAACTTAATTAAATTATACTCTAATAAAAAAATTTTAATCGGTTCTCCAAAAATATATTACTAACTCTAACAACATCATACTTTTGGTAATTAATTTCATAACATAAAAATTGAGCTAATAGTCTAAGCAATTCAACACAAAATACAACAAAATTGCATAAATTAGAGTTTAGAAAATTCTGAATCTTACATGTTCAAAGAGAAAAAGAAAGGAAATTGAAATGTGTTCAATCAAATAACGGTGGTGAATACAGAGGTCCGTTTGATAAGTATTGTAGAAAACATAAAATCAGGCTTTAGAAAACAGTTCCAATGACACCTCTGCATAATGGTATTGCAAAGAGAATGAATTGTACGATTAATGATAGAATCATATGTATGCTCTCTCATGCAAAATTATCAAAATTCTTTAGCGGTGAAGTAATGAAAACTGCAGTGGATTTGATCAATCTTTCTCATTCTATTCAACTTGATGGTGATGTTCCAAATAGAGTGTGGACAGGAAAAGATGTCTCTTACCGTCATTTGAGAGTGTTTGGCTGCATATGTTTTGTTCACATTCAAAGAGATTAAAAGTTCAAGCTTGATAGTAAATCCAAACAGTGTGTGTTCGTCGATTATGGTGGTGAAGAATTTGATTATAGATTGTGTGATCCGATTGACAAGAAAATTATCAGAAGTCGAGATATGATATTTCTTGAAGACCAAAATATTAAAGATTTTGATAAAGCTGAGAAACATAAATCAAATTCTAGTAGTTACATTGATGTTGCGCCTAAACCCCCTACATAAACTTTTGTTGATGGGGGAAATGTACATGTAGATAATTAGAATGTAACTGATGATCATGTACCTCACTATGATGAGGATGAGAAGGTTCCAGTTGAGCCACCAATTGAGTTTTAGTTGAGAAGATCTACTAGAGAACGTCAACCTTCTCAGAGATATCCTCCATATGAGTATGTGATGATTACTGATAGTGGAGAGCTAGAGTACTACCAAGAAGCTATTACAAATGTTGATAAAGAAAAGTGGTTGAAGGCCATGAAATAAGAGATGAATTCCTTGCATGAGAATCAAACATTTAGAGAAATATATTCCGCATTATTGAGATAATTATCTTTAGTTTTTTCTCAACAAAGTGATATCTAGAGCTCAATTGGTTTGATTTGTGCATATAAATGAAGGAGGAAAATAAAGGTCTAAGTATGATTAAGCTCAACTTTTATAATTACATACTTTGAAAGACTCTCATGGAAGACATGCTATACAATAAAGATTTGTATGATTCTATTGAAGGTGACACTGCTAAATCCACAAAAAAATCTAACGCTGACTGGAATAAGATGGATAGAAAGACAGTGGCGTTGATCAGACAGTGGTTAGATCTGACTGTATATCCACATGGTGAAACTGAAATAGATGCTAACAATATATGAGAGAAATTAAAAAAGTTGTATCAACGAAAGAATGTATAAAATAAAACCTTCTTGATTTGGAAACTAGTGAATATGAAATACAAAAATGAGGATTCAATGACAGAATATATGAGTATTTTTTAAAATACAGTGAATCAGTTGACAACGAACCAATGACACAAAATCACTTATTGGATGCACAAGATTGGTTAAAAGCCCTAATTGGATTAGAATAAGCGTAGGGAGGACGAAAATGACCTAAATGTTCAACCAAATACACAAAATCACTTATTGGATGCACAAGATTGGTTAAAAACCCTAATTGGATTAGAATAAGCCTAGGGAGGACGAAAATGACCGAAATGTTAAACCAACGACACAAACACACTTATTGGATGCACAAGATTGGTTAAAAACCCTAATTTGATTAGAATAAGCCTAGGGAGCACGAGAATGACCAAAATATTAAACCAATGACAAAAAATCACTTATTGGATGCACAAGATTGGTTAAAAATCCTAATTGGATTAGAATAAGCCTAGGGAGGACAAAAATAAACTAAATGTTCAACCAAATACACAAAATCACTTATTGGATGCACAAGATTGGTTAAAAATCCTAATTGGATTACAATAAGCCTAGGGAAGACGAAAATGACCTAAATGTTCAACCAATGACACAAAATCACTTATTGGATGCACAAGATTGGTTAAAAACCCTAATTGGATTAGAATAAGCCTAGGGAAGACGAAAATGACCTAAATGTTCAACTAATGACACAAAATCACTTATTGGATGCATATTAAATTAGATGATGAGTTGCAAGTGTTGTTATTGTTGAGTGCCTATACCAATTAGATAATAAGACGTATATTTCTTATACCAATTGCCTATGTATCTTTACATTTTGAATTAAAAAAAAATTAACTTTACTAATTTCCTCCAATGTATTTTGAGTATCGAGGTTAAAGGTGCATGTTCATGTCATTGATCAAATGAAATTATTGGAAAGTTAATATGAAAGCTTTCTATTGTAGTTCTTAAATTGATATGAATGGAGTACATGTCTTTAAATTGACAATGAAGAATTAGTAGTAATCCTTATCAATAGAATAACAAACTCTGTCTTATGTAACTAATAACAATATTATCTAAAGGCATCTCCTAGTAGAGATATTCTACTTTGGGTTGTATGATCATGTTGTCTCATTATATTTAGAAAGATCAACTGAGAATTTGATTGGTTCAAGTGCTCAAGTCTTTACTATTCAATTATAATTTATTATCAATCATGTCGTTTGACAAGATTCTGGTAAATTTGTTGTTTTAAAGTAAATAACAAATTTGTTTTTATTGTTTCAAACATGTCGTGAGTATATATAATGAGAAATGCTACATCTTACGAACATTAATAACAATACATTTCTTGTTTTTGGTTAAAAAACATTTTCGTAACAATCAACATTAGTGTATAATAAAACATTCTCCATTTGTGATGAAGATTTGTAATGTTGTATAGGAGGTTGATTTGAATGATGCTATTACTCAATAGGTGATAATGCACTAGTAATTGATTTGTAGTCATGTTAATTGTATTAAATGTTTATAAAATATTGTAGTTGTTTATTAACGATGAATTATTTTGTTATGTGCAGATGCATACTGAAATTGAGTGTAGTGATTTTTAAAGCAAAGTTGATGGAACACTAATAATTTTTGAAAAGACTCCTATTAGCAAATCTAGCAGAAAAAGATGTGCATATGATGTCCAAGCCATTCTATTAAATGATTTGCATGCATTTCAATGCTACCTTTTGTTTAGAATTTTGGTAGTACCGTTTCCTTTGATACTGTAATTTTCCCTTTCGTATGCATTTCAATGCTATCTTTTGTTTTGAATTTCGGGTGGATTGAAAGACCAAATCAGATGAAGTGATAAGAATTTCAATGTTATCTTTCAACTATATTTATATGTTTATTAACTACATCTATATCTTTTAAGGGTGCATTTGATTTGCATTAAAACAAGGAATTGTACAATAGAACTTCAATTGCACCATGCTTGATTTAAAAACCGGTCATATGACTAAACAAAACAAGAGGCTAGACATTAAACAAAAACACAATTCTTGTCTCTCACTAAATTATGCGACAACTTTTTGTCCCAAGTACAACATATTTAAAATACTAAAATCAAAAAAGAAAAGGATACCTCCTTTCTAATCTTCGCTGTGCAGTTTATCGATATCCTCTCAAGCATTCATGTCTAGAACAATTGCCCTAAAAGAGATATTCCCCCTTTGTTTCATCTCAATCAAATACTCGAAAAGACAAAAGACTTGAATCGAAGAAGGTATTTAATTTTGATTATGATCTTACATATATGAATGACGATGAATATATAAAAGTGTTCTTCTTTTAATTGATGATTAAGATCGGTATTTAAAGAACGTGAGTTGATTAGTGAAAGTTGTTCAAAACCCCATATTTCATTCTTGAAAATGTAAATCGTTTCACATATCTTGTAAGTTGATTCCCAAAATCTTGTGGAGCTGCTATTGAAGTAGCAATGCCAATCACAAGAAAGGGGGGTTTGAATTGTGATTTAACCTTTTTAAAATTTCCTGCTGAAAACTTAAGAAAATAACTTAAGATTGATCTTGGTTGTGAAAACAGAAAAACGGAGAACGTTCTTGGTTCTTGACCAGAAAACGGAGAATGTTCTTGGTTAGTTAAAATCAACAATTTAACTTATCTATTTAACTTGATAATCAAACAGACTGAAAGTAAATAGATAAGGGAAGAGATACCACACAAGGATATATCCTGGTTCACCCAACTCGGGCTACGTCCAGTCCTCACAACTGTGAGATTCTCCACTAAGCGTTCAAATGGAGAACAATCTTGGTTTTACACCACCAGTTCAGATCAACCTTGATCTGTTACAAAGTAAAACCTTTCCACCCAGAAAGAAGTTCAATCAGGTCGCCTATCAATCTTTAGATAGGAGTTTACACTTCACCTTTTAACCATAAAAGGATTTTCTACAAACTACTCAAGCTATATTTAACACTATAGACTTTGCGTTTACAAGATAATGATTTAAAGAGTTTGGCAGAATCTGAGTAAGCTCAACTCATGTTTGAGATTAGATTCTTGACAAAATAATTCAATAGAATAACTCTAAGAAATTAAATGAGGACAAAACTGATTCTTTTGTGTGAATGAGATACTTTCAAGTGTATGAATGTAAGTGAATGATGGATTTTCTTAGCACTTGAAGTTCTCATTTTTATTTGAGCTTGACCTTCCTTTTATAGGCTTTAGGAAGGTTGATGACAGCCAAAAGATCCATTGGAAAGTGCTTTGCTGTCATGTGTCAAATTTGACCAAAGACCAGACTTTACGAATTAAAAATGTTCATGTCTTTGAACATTTTGCGTTCCGCTTCTGTGATGGGAATGGCTGGTCTGAAGCTTCTCATTCTTGATTGTTTAATCATTTGTTTATGCACACAAACATCTTAGATATGTGCTTAATCAATTATGATTAAGACTGCCATTTGATTCGTGCAAAACAGGCTGGAGAATGATGAAATAAGGCTGGAGAATGATGGTCAGTAAGCTGGAGGATGTTCGCATCATTCTAGATTGATGTAATCATACTTGGAGAATGATGTTGATCATTCTGGAGATAGTTGTTAATCATTTTAGAGAAAGATGTTTGCTACTGAAGATCATGTGTAACATGATAGAGAATGTTTATCAATCTGGACACTGATGTTACACTGCTGGAGAATGATCATTTGTCACTTTTGCTTTGAGTTGTGCTATTTACTCTTTGATTTTTTTGAGTGATTCTTTTGTCCATATGAGAGCTGTATATTCCTAGTATATGAACTGGAAATCCATTCGCGATTTGCAAGAACTTCCCTTGCATTAAAAACTGATGCGATCTTGCTTGCTGAAAATGACAGAACTGTGGAGAACATTCTTGGTTTTCGAGATTATGTCAAGAATGTTCTTTTTTCAGTTTTGTTCATTTTTAGCTCTTTCTTTAAATTGATTTGGCTTGCTTTTGCATAGTACCTATCTTGGATTATAACACTCAAAAGCACATGTTAAATGCCAAAACACTTAGAATCATAATTATAAGTCTTAATTAACTTTTGTTTAGTTATCATCAAAACATTAATTTGGAATTTTGTCTCAACAACTATTAGTCAATTCACATGTCTTAAAGATCTTGGAATGGTTTCAGGACATCTGTAAATCGACTTACAAAATTTATGAGTCAATTCGTGAAGTTAAAAATTACTTAGAAAAGATTTTTGATTCATTTTAAAATGTATTAACATGATCCTAAAATACATATATTGTTATGTATGATAAAATGATGTTTTAATAATACTTTTTTTCTTTTTGATTCATGAGTATTTATAGATATTGAAAATCGAAGAATCAACAAAGATACACAAAACCATCAAAATAAACTTAAATAAACCAACTTTGAACAAGATCATACATTTTACGGTTAATATATATATGATTTGTTTTAAAATGTGTGAGAGAGAAGCAGGGAGAGAGAGGGAGAGAGAGAGAGAGGGAGAGGGAGAGGGAGAGAGGGAGGGAGAGAGAGGGAGAGAGGGAGGGAGAGAGAGAGGGAGAGAGAGAAAGGGAAAGAGGGAGAGAGTATTTTTGCTGAATAAATAAAATTATAGATTTATAGAATATATATTTCTAACACTTTCAAATTATAAAATGGTATAAAATCTAATAATTTCATATTCCTAATATTCAACTTCAAATTCAGTTTTGGGATTTAGCTTATATGGACTCTTTCAAATTTTAGTAAAAAATCAATTAAATAAGACATAATTGGTCCCGCGATTCCTTAAGTTAAGAGACCGCGAGAACAATTATGCCTAATTATAATAATAATAATAATAAATTGAAAGTATATATATAATATTTTATTAAAATTTGCTAAAAATATTGAGATCTACCTTTAGATCGAGACTATATTAGACAACAACTGAGTTTTGATATATCAATATCTATATATTTTAGAAATAGTTTTTTGTTTTCTTTATTATGAACATTTATTACTATTTCATATATCACATCTGAAACATATTTTTTTTACTAAAATGATATTGAGTCATTTAATTTGATAGAGTACATTGAAAAACAACACCCAAGTTAATAGTATATAAAAAATGGAAAAATATTTATTTATCACGAGGACCAAATTACTATGTCTTCGAATTTGTAGCGTTGGTGACCAAGTCACTGACTAAATCTACAATAGATTAAACGAGCACTTCAACAAGAAGGAAATTAAACCAAAAACATCGCACCAAGATGACGAAGCAAATTTAAATGTCATACAAAAATGAAGAAATCATAAGGGAAACGAAAAAATAATAGATCTATATAAAAACACTTATTTAGAAAAAAGAGAAAGAAAGCGATCTTAAAAGTTAATCTCGAGGATGGTGAAAACTTGATCGTAGGGCCAGAGTTAGTGCAACAGACTACAGATAAGGCGCGTCACATCCAAGAGCGGATGAGAACAGCACAAAGCAGACAAAAGAGTTATGTTGACCGACATAGGAGACCTCTAGAGTTTCAGGAGGATAAACATGTATTCTTGAGAGTGACACCTACTACTGGAGTTTGTAGGGCATTGAAGTCTAAGAAGCTTACTCTGAAGTTTATTGGACCATACTAAATTCTTCGATGTGTGGGTCCAGTGGCCTATCAGATTGCTTTACCACCGAATTTGGCCAATTTACATGATGTGTTCCATGTGTCACAACTAAGGAAGTACATGGCAAATCCATCCCATATTATCGCGCCCGATGATATTCAGTTGAAGGAGAATCTTTCCTTCGAGGTCCCACCGATAAGCATCTCAGACAGAACTACCAAGCATTTGAGGGGAAAGGAAATTCCCTTGGTTAAGGTGATTTGGAACCAGACGAATGGAGATGCTACTTGGGAGTTGGAGGAGAAGATGAGGGAGCTTTACCCAGCCCTTCCAGACACCTCTTAGTTTCGAGGACGAAACTATTTTAAGGGGGTAAGTATTGTAACACCCTTTATTTTAATTAATTAATTTAAAACCCTTAGTTTTGTTTATTCTGTTTTATTAATTCAGTGTGATGATAGTAAGATAATTATTACTTGGATGTTCAATTATTTGATGAAGTATTTTTATATTAATTAATTAATTATTGGGATTATTATAATTAACTAATTAAAACTCGTAGAAATTTCTGTCTTAGAGTGAACAATGACTAAGTCAATTTTGACTAAGTTAAAATTGAATCACCCACACTACTACTTTTGATAACTATATTTTATATTTAATAGTATTTAGTTTATAGAACCGTGCATTTTCCCTTGTGTCCATTCAAATGTGTAACTAGCAAGAATAAATACATGAATGTCAATTAATTCTTAACGGTTGGTCATTGAATGATATTATTTCAATTGAATTCCTTATTCATGTGTGCAATTAAACTCAATGAAGAGAATTATTCCTTCTCTCTGATCAGCTCCACGCCTCCTTTATTAGTCACATACACCTCTCATTCGTAGGACACGATTAAACTTGCAGTAGAGAAAAAGAAGTCATAATCACCCACACGCCATTACCAACATTTCATTTATCTCAAATATTTTCTAAGCCACTCAAACAACCATCCTCACATTCCCTCGCATTCTGATCGAAGTTCTAAACTTTCATTCCTTCATCTTGTGAGATTTTCGAGGGCCATATAGTGTCACCTGGAAGGAAAGCACTCAAGGTAAGGGCTTTTCCCCATGCAAGGTTAGGCTGGATATTAAATTAATAGTTTCTAAGATATTGATATGATGTCTTGATGTCTTTAAAGAAAAATGTTGATTTTATGTTTTCCTTAAAGAATTTAACTATAATGTTTTGTTTTTATGAGTAATATGTTTTCCTTGATAACATTAATTATAAAATTTTGATTTTTACTATTATAACATGAGTAATATGCTTGTTGTCATATATTTGATGTAAAGTTGCAATTTTTCTGTTGTTTAGGCATACTTAATTGTAAAGTTATGATTTTTATTAAGATCTCATGAGTAATATGTTTGTTAGGAAGTTTTTAATTTAAAGTTTCGATTTAAAGTTCATATTTGTTTGTGTTCTTCATTATTTGAGTTTTGATGTCTATCAATAACACGTGGTTAATCCAATTTTATTGTTTATAAAATGAAAGTTGTGACTCTAAGATATTTATTCGCGTGTTTGTGTGTTTTATATTTGGGATAGCAAAATTACTGATTCTCGATTTTAAGCACCCATGAGAATAAAATGTTGACTAAGTGGCTGGTTATTCGTGTTATGACCTTTTCTTTGTGGTTGCCTAAGTGGCTAGTGATTTGTAAATTTCGAGCATCATTATCATTTCATGACATATGATATGCATCTTTGTGGATGCCTGTGTGGCTGGTTTAATTTTCCCCATTGGTATGGGTGACTTCTGTGTGGACGCCGGTGTGGCTAGTTATATCTGGATCATATATGTTTAGGAGCATGCACAACTTGCATTCATTTTATTGTTATTTTTATTTTGATCTAATTATTTGCTCTAAGGTGAGATTTCATAAAATTGCGTTGTGTTATTTCATAAAATGAAATCAAACTATTTACTAGTGAAATTTTATTGATCACATGATAAACTACTTTCTTTAAAAAAAAATTATGTCGTTTTTGAAAGAAAACAAATACTTTTAAGTAATGTCTTGGATCAAAATCTGGGGCGTTACGTTGTGGTATCAGAGCACTAATTCTCGGACTTTGGTGGGGTGGGACGCGTTGTGTATGTCCCATGTTTTCTGATGTTGCTCGTGTTAATTGTCTGATTTTCTAGTTATTTGAGTTTTACTAATTATTTAAATTTCTATTATGTGTCATTAATTATGTAACCTCCTTAAAATTGAATCTCAAATTTTATTATGTGTCATTAATTGTGTAACCTCCTTGAATTTGAAATTTTACTAATCACTTAAATTTCTATTATGTGTTATTAATTGTGTAACCTCTTAAATTTCTATTATGTGTTATTAATTGTGTAACCTCCTTGAATTCGAAATTTTACTAATTATTTAAATTTCTATTATGTGTTATTAATTGTGCAACCTCTTAAATTTCTATTATGTGTTATTGATTGTGTAACCTCCTAATTGTTGTAGGTAGATATATGCCTTAAATACTCCATTATTATATTGTGTATTTAATTGTTTTCAAATATGAAAATCTCTATGTCTACTTGCATGCTTTTATTGGCATTGTCTTTTATATTTTTAATAAAATTTCTATTTAAGTTGTTACATTTTATTATCTTTTATGAATTTTCTACTTGTTCATCTATGATTGTTTTTGTTTTATTAATTTTAGGGTCTCTACTTCTTGTTCATACTAAGTGTTTGATTCTCTAGCTATTTTATGTCATTAATAACTTAAATTCCAATTATGTGAATTTAATTGTCTAACTCCTTCGAATAATTGTGATGAAAAATATGTCTTAAATTCTTGATCCTATGATTAGAAATAAATTTTAATTTAATTCATACAGTAATTACTTATGATTGTATGATATTGCGAATTATGAGTTTATTACCCATAATTTAAATTATTTCAATCTAAATCACAAAGTAATTATTGAGCTTTCATCATGTGATCTAAATATATGTAACTAAGACAATGTTCTAAACCCTAAATTATGTATAATTGTATGATCCCCAAGATAGAAGGGAAGGATAATACATAAAAAGTTGTATTGGAGGGATTCTGGCTAAGGAAAGACTTTGTTATTAAGTGGTCCATTGACCCACCTCTCTTTCTTGGGAACCCCTCCAAAACACGACTTGTTGTATAACCCGAACTTACTATATAGTGTTCAATAAAAGACTTCCTTACTACCCTAGAGTTAACATTATGTTAGGAAGCGTTACGGCTCGTCGCACAAACCGATCGATTCCCCAAGGAGGAAATGACATGGCTGAAGCGATCCAAGCCATGAATGCAATGGCCGCTGCAATGGCCCAACAAGCCGCAGTCCAGGCTCAGGGAGATGAACAGAGGGATCAGAGGGATGAAGCAGCTAGGGCAATAAGAGCATTGAGCGAATTTTGTCGCCAAGATCCGCCTAAATTCAAAGGGGAGCATGACCCCGACAAGGCCGATCATTGGCTGTAGGAGATTGAGAAGATCTTCGAGATCCTACACTGCCCTAACAATGCGAAAGTGGAGTACGCGACCTATTTAATGATTGGTGAAGTTGAATACTGGTGGCGAGGTGCGAAGAGAATGATGGAGACAAATAATGAAGAGCTGACCTGGAAGGCTTTCAGGAATAAGTTCCTAGACAAGTACTTCCCGAAGAGTGCTAGGGCTGAGAAGGAGGCCCAATTTCTGAAGTTGTATCAAGGGAATCTCACAATAGCGGAATATGCGGCAAAGTTCGAGTCCCTAGCAAAGCATTTCCGCTATTTCCTAAATCAGATAGATGAAGAATACATGTGTAAGAGGTTCAAAAGCGGGATTAGGTATGAGATTAAGGAGTTAGTGGGGCCCTTGGAGATACGCCAATACCAAGTACTGGTGGAGAAATGCAAGAAAGTGGAGCAAATGAAGTAGAGTCGTCTGAATAGGGGTGCTGTAGGTGGACCCATCAGACCTCAGGTAGAGATTTAAATCCATTCATGTCATGAGATCCATAAGCTTGGCCTTTAAATGTTAATATTTGAAATAGGGGCATAACGACCAACAGAACAAGGGTAGGCAACATCAACAATACAAGTTGTATGCCCGACCACAGGGGAATGCTAGAGATCAACCCCGACCTCAAAGCGAGGAAGGTCAAGGGCCAAAAAACTCCAAGGTTGAATCAGGCGTACCCTATCAGGTGTTTTCGCTGCAACAGGGAAGGACATAAGATATCTGAGTGTCCAATCAGACCTAGGGTTTGTTACATCTGTCAGAAACCAAACCATCTTGCAAACGAATGCCTTGAACGGAAGGATAATAGAGCTATCAACCGCAACAATATCAACGACAATGTTGCACGCCCTACTGCCAAGGGACGTGTCTACCATATCAATGGAGAGGAAGCCCCATCTTCATCTGAACTTATCCAAGGTGAGTGTTTAATCGCTGGAAAATCACTTAAAGTAATATATGATTCAGGGGCAACGCACTCGTTCATTTCATTGGATTGGGTGGATTCTCTCCAACTTGTTGTTACTACCTTGCCGTTTGATTTGGTGGTTACCCTACCTTCTACCAAATCGGTGAAATCTAATACGGCTTGCTTGCAATGCCCGTTGATTGTGTTTGATATGAAATTCAACGTTGATTTGATTTGTATTCCTCTCAAGCATTTGGGAGTGATCCTTGGGATGGATTTGTTGTCACGCCATTATATTCTATTGGATTGCGCTCGTAAGTCGGTGATATTCCCAGACCCAGGTGTTTCTCGATTCCTCGATACCAATAAATTGAACTTCTCTTTGAAAGAGAGAGTTCAGAAATGTGTTTCTCTCAACTCAATCAGTATGAAGCTAGAGGTGGAGGTAGACGAGATTCTTTTGGTCGAAGATTTTCCAGAGGTATTTCCGCCAGATGTACCAGGATTACCCCCAGTTCGTGATATTTTATTCTCAATTGATGTGACTCCGGGTACAAGACCTATTTTTATTGCCCCATATAGAATGTCTCCATCGGAATTGTCAAAGTTGAAAAATCAGTTGGAGGACCTTCTGTCTAAACAATTTATACGACCAAGTGTCTCACCTTGGGGAGCGTCGGTGCTCCTAGTGAAGAAGAAGGATGGAAGGTCCAGACTTTGTGTCGATTACCGCCAGCTTAACAAAGTCACCATCAAAAACAGGTATCCCTTGCCACGCATTGATGACTTGATGGACCAACTCAAAGGAGCAATCATATTTTCAAAGATTGATCTAAAGTCGGGGTACCATCAGATTCGGGTGAAGGAAGAAGACATTCCTAAAACAGCATTCAGAACTCGCTATGGACACTTTGAGTATTTGGTGATGCCTTTTGGTGTCACCAATGCACCAGCTATTTTCATGGATTACATGAATCGTATATTTCAACCCTTCTTAGACAAGTCTTGAGGGATAAGCGATTGTATGCTAATTTGGGGAAATGTGAATTCTGGTTGGAGGAGGTGAAATTCTTGGGACATGTCATTTCAAAGGAAGGTATTGTTGTCGACCCAATTAAAGTAGAAGCTGTGGTGGCATGGAAACAACCACAGACTGTCACAGAGATTAGAAGTTTTCTGGGCTTGGTTGGATACTATAGAAGATTCATTGAGGGTTTTGCTAAGATTGCAGCGCCGTTGACACAACTCACAAAGAAGAATCATATATATGCATGGACGGAGGAATGTGAGAGGAGTTTTCAGCTGATGAAAGAGAAACTAACTACATCACCGGTGTTGGTGTTGCCACAGCCAGAAGAACCATATGAAGTTTACTGTGATGCTTCTTTACAAGGATTGGTTGTGTACTTATGCAGAACAAACAAGTGGTAGCATATGCTTCAAGAAAGTTGAAGGTGCATGAGAAGCATTATCCCACGCACGACATGGAGTTGGCTGCAATAGTTTTTGCACTAAAGATTTGGAGGCATTATCTCTATGGGTGCAATTTTGATGTATACAACGACCATAAAAGTTTGAAATAGTTGTTCGACCAGAAGGAGCTTAATATCCGGCAACGGAGATGGATGGAGTTCATCAAGGATTATGAGTTCACGTTGCATTACCACCCAGGAATAGCAAATGTGGTTGCTGATGCCTTGAGTAGAAAGCGAGCCCATTTGTCATCCATAACATTGAAATGATTAGAGTTGTTAGAGAATTTTCGTGACTTGGATCTTAATTTGGATTCCTTGTCGGGAAAAGTACAGTGTGGAACGATCATCGTAGATAATAAACTAATGAATGAAATAAAAACCCTTCAAGCGACCGATGAGGCTATTCAAGGGAGACGAAAATTGGTTGAGACTGGCAAGGCTCCTGAATTTGAAATGGGTCCAGATAACATTTTGTGGTGTAATAAACGTATTTTTGTGCCCAATAATGGTGATTTAAGAAAGACTATTTTGGATGAGGCCCGCAAGAGCAAACTGAGTATTCACCCTGGTACTACGAAGATGTATAAAATCCTGAAGCAGAGATTTTGGTGGCCAAGAATGAAGAAACAAGTGGCGGAATATGTGGCGTTTTGCCTGACTTGCCAGAAGGCTAAGGTTGAACACCAAAAACCTGTTGGATTGTTGCAATCATTAGATGTACCAGTGTGGAAATGGGATAGCATATCTATGGACTTTGTGGTGGCATTACCTAAGACTCAGAAGAAATTCGACTCCATTTGGGTGATTATTGACAGGCTCACAAAATCCGCCCATTTCATACCTGTAAGGACTACTTACAATGTATCTAAGCTTGTAGAGATCTACGTTGCTGAAATTGTTAGATTACATGGGATACCATCCAGCATTGCGTCTGATAGAGATCCAAAGTTCACTTCTTGTTTGTGGGAAGCATTGCATGAGGCATTGGGTACTAAATTGAGATTGAGTTCCGCTTACCACCCTCAAACTGATGGTCAAACTGAAAGGACTATTCAGACATTAGAGGATTTGCTAAGAGCTTGTGCATTAGATAACCGAGGAAGTTGGGATGATCTATTGCCTCTTGTTGAATTTACCTATAACAATAGCTATCATGCAAGCATCGGGATGGCACCGTACGAGGCTTTGTATGGGCGCAAGTGCCAAACTCT
Organism: Cicer yamashitae; assembly: GCA_037974755.1. Lineage (NCBI taxonomy): Eukaryota > Viridiplantae > Streptophyta > Magnoliopsida > Fabales > Fabaceae > Cicer > Cicer yamashitae. The sequence continues at coordinate 23,319,611 of JBBPBQ010000002.1, forward strand.
CTTATGATGGTAACAGGATGGTGAAAACTTGATCGTAGGGCCAGAGTTAGTGCAACAGACTACAGAGAAGGTGCGTCAGATCCAAGAGCGGATGAGAACAGCACAAAGCAGACAGAAGAGTTATTCTGATCGACATAGGAAACCCTCTGGAGTTTCAGGAGGATGAACATGTATTCTTGAGAGTGACACCTACTACTGGAGTTGGTAGAGCATTGAAGTCTAAGAAGCTTACTCCAAAGTTTATTAGACCATACCAAATTCTTCGACGTGTGGGTCCAATGGCTTATCAAATGGAGATGCTACTTGGGAGTTGGAGGAGAAGATGAGGGAGCTTTACCCAGACCTTCTAGATACCTCTTAGTTTCGAGGACGAAACTATTTATGGGGGTAAGTATTGTAACACCCTTTATTTTAATTAATTAATTTAAAACCCTTAGTTTTGTTTATTCTATTTTATTAATTCAGTGTGATGATAGTAAGATAATTATTCCTTGGGTGTTCAATTATTTGATGAAGTATTTTTATATTAATTAATTATTGGGATAACTATATTTTTATATTAAGTCAAAATTGAATCAACCACACTACTACTTTTGATAACTATATTTTATTTTTAATAGTATTTAGTTTATAGAACCGTGCACTTTCCCATGTGTCCATTCAAATGTGTAACTAGCAAGAATAAATACATGAATGTCAATTAATTCTTAACGGTTGGTCATTGAATGGTATTATTTCAATTGAATTCCTTATTCATGTGCGCAATTAAACTCAATGAAGAGAATTATTCCTTCTCTCTTATCAGCTCCACGCCTCCTTTATTAGTCACATACACCTCTCATTCGTAGGACACGATTAAACTTGCAGTAGAGAAAAAGAAGTCATAATCACCCACACGCCATTACCCACATTTCATTTATCTCAAATATTTTCTAAGCCACTCAAACAACCATCCTCACATTCCCTCGCATTCTGATCGAAGTTCTAAACTTTCGTTCCTTCATCTTGGTGAGATTTTCGAGGGCCATATAGTGTCACCTGGAAGGAAAGCACTCAAGGTAAGGGCTTTTCCCCATGCAAGGTTAGGCTGGATATTAAATTAATAGTTTCTAAGATATTGATATGATGTCTTGATGTCTTTAAAGAAAAATGTTGATTTTATGTTTTCCTTAAAGAATTTAACTATAATGTTTTGTTTTTATGAGTAATATGTTTTCCTTGATAACATTAATTATAAAATTTTGATTTTTACTATTATAACATGAGTAATATGCTTGTTGTCATATATTTGATGTAAAGTTGCAATTTTTCTGTTGTTTAGGTATACTTAATTGTAAAGTTATGATTTTTATTATGATCTCATGAGTAATATGTTTGTTAGGAAGTTTTTAATTTAAAGTTTCGATTTTTGTGCTATTTCATTTCAAAGTTTTGATTTTTATGCATACTATATGAGTCTTGAGGGAATTGATGAAAAGTTTTAATTTTTAATTGTGATAACATGATTAAGTTGATTTTTATGATGTGTTTAGTGGTAAACCTTGAGTTGTATGTCTAAATGACTAATAATTTGGAGAAATTTTATAGTAGAAATTTTATATGAAATTTTAAAGTTCATATTTGTTTGTGTTCTTCGTTATTTGAGTTTTGATGTCTATCAATAACACGTGGCTATTCCAATTTTATAGTTTATAAAATGAAAGTTGTGACTCTAAAATATTTATTCGCGTGTTTGTGTGTTATATATTTGGGATAGCAAAATTACTGATTCTCAATTTTAAGCATCCATGAGAATAAAATGTTGATGTCATATGTGATTAAAATTAAACCTTGAATATTTTTATCTTTGTGGTTGCCTAAGTGGCTGGTTATTTGTGTTTTAAATATTATTATCTTTGTGGTTGCCTAAGTGGCTGGTGATTTGTGGTTTGAATAGTTTTCTATTTGTGGTTGCCTAAGTGGCTGGTTATTTGTGTTATGACATTTTCTTTGTGGTTGCCTAAATGACTAGTGATTTGTAAATTTCGAGCATCATTATCATTTCATGACATATCATATGCATCTTTGTGGACGCCTGTGTGGCTGGTTTAATTTTCCCCATCGGTATGGGTGATTTCTGTGTGGACGCCGGTGTGGCTAGTTATATCCTAATCATATATGTTTAGGAGCATGCACAACTTGCATTCATTTTATTGTTATTTTTATTTTGATCTAATTATTTGCTCTAAGGTGAGTTGCTACTCGATTTATTTAGATGCCTTTTTATGACTTTTGATACATCTCTGTGAATGATAAAAAAATCAATTTCTCTAAAACTTTTATTACAAAAAGATTTTATATTCATATTTTATGGTTATTAACTTATTATTTGGTTTAATTTTGCCGTGGGATGAATTGACCCCTTACACCAACATTTAGGTACTAACGATCTCGAAGAGTTGCATGAATGACGTTTGCTTGGCGCACGCGCGTGGGAAAAATGGGGTACTTTAATTAAAAAATAATATTTGTAGTGATAAGACCGATGTGGTACATTTTTAAAGTTTATTTACTTTTCATTGTCAATTTTAAATAGAAATGCGGAGGTGAGGTCCTTCCGCTAAGAAAAACCTGAATCAGTCAACATTGTTTTTATTTCACTTAAGGAGAATTTAAATGATATCCAGTAAATTGCGTTGTGTTATTTCATAAAATGAAATCAAACTATTTACTAGTGAAATTTTATTGATCACATGATAAACTACTTTCTTTAAAAAAAAAATTATGTCGTTTTTGAAAGAAAACAAATACTTTTAAGTAATGTCTTGGATCAAAATCTGGGGCGTTACACTATGGTTCTTGAAGAAATTTGATTTTGAAACTTGAAAATATAATGTCAAATTGTTATCTTTGAACTAACACCAATTATTTTTAATTTTTTTTTTTATAATAATACAACAATTGACACACCACACATTTAAAAAAAAAAATATTTAACTTTTATTTAAAAAATGATTTATGTGGTATTATTTAATTTAAAATTAAATTTAAATTCTATAGCATCATGTACACATAACTTAAATGATTGTCACATCACTAAATTCAAATTCAAATTGAGGAAGGGACTAAATATCAACAATTTTAATAATTGATGACCAAAATTACAGGAAAAAAAAATAGGGGAATCAAAATTGCATAAATGATAAAACAAGTGGATTTAAACTTGATTTTCGCCAATTTTTTTTTGATACAATTCATATATATAATTAATTTAATTCAAATAATTGATAGCATATAAGGTTTTATTATATTCTATAGTTTATTGTGTTTATTTCCAAAAATTATTATTGTTTTTTTATAGAAATAGTATTTTTATTTATATGATATTCTCATATAGATTATAATATATATATTAATATATTATATATTTTTCTCTAAACATTTACATAGACAATAATTGTTTTTACCGGTTTAGGATGAATCAAATCATATATGTATTAAATTAAATTAGATATGATTTTTTAAAAAGTTATTAATTTTTATTGAATTCTTATTGCATTTCATTTAAAGTTGTCATTTGATTTTGTATTTATTTTTTAACTTTTATTAAATTATCATGTGATTTTTAATTAATTTTCAATCATACTTTTTATTTTTGATTCAACTTTCAATCATACTTTTTTTTAACTCAACTTACTCTGAAAGTGATCTAACTGAAATCAAGGAAGACTGGTGTCATCATGTGCTCGAACTAAGAGTTATATAATTTGTTATTAGGTGAGTTTTAAATTGTAAACTATTATTGTTAATTTTCGTGTGAACTGTTAATTATTCTAATTAATTTATTTTATTTTTTGTTACACTAGGGTTAAAGTAAGAAATTGTTATTGTGTTGATGATGATCTTGAAAAAATTGATGTTGCTGGAAATTGCTAGTGTCAATATGTGCTTGATGTTGATGATCTTGGAAAAACTAAATGTATAGTAGAATATAGTGTTTGAATGAAAAAATTGCTATTGTGTCAATATGTGCTTGATGTTGATGATCTTGGAAAAACTAAATGTATAGTAGAATATAGAGTTTGAATTAAAAAATTGCTATTGTGTTAATATGTAGATGATGTCGATGATTTTGGAAAAACTAAATGTACATTAAAATAGAGTTTAAATGAAAATAACAGGGAGTTTGATCGTAAATGTATACCTTATGTATAATTGAATATTGTTGTCGCGTGACAGAAAAGTGACATCGCTGTTATCTTTTATTTAATAACACATACGACAATACTTTTCTAAGAAAAACGCTATTAAATCTCTATTAAATAAAATCTACAACAGCGCTTACCTACGACATCACTTTTTAGAAGAAAAAAAAATGCTTTAACAAACCACCTACGACGGCGCTTTTTGGAAAAGCACTGTAAAATAAGACACCTACAACAACGCTTTTTTTATAAAAAAAAACGCTATAAAAGCTCTACCTACGACTGTGCTTTTCAAAAAAGTGCTGTTAAATTTACCCTACAACAACACTTTTTAGAAAAGTGTTGTAAAACGAGACACCTAAAACAACGTTTTTTTGCAAAAAAAAGACTATATATTTCTACCTACGACAACCCTTTATTTAAAAAAGTGTTGTTAAATATCACCTACGACAGTGCTTTTTTATTTTAAAAAGCGTTGTTAAATGCATAAAAAAAATGCCGTAAAAACCTATTTGTGGTTTAGTGTTCAAATAATTGATCACATATAATTAGTTATTATGTGCTATAGTATATTGTGTTTATTTCCTAAAATTAAATTTTTTTTATAAAAATAATATTTGTATTTATATTATATTCATATATAGATTATAATAATATATATTATATATATTTTTCTATAAACATTTACATATATAGACAATAATTGTTATTACCGGTTTAGGATGAATCAAATCATATGTATTAACTTAAATTAGATACGATTGTTTAAAAAGTTACTAATATATTGAATTCTGATTGCATTTTATTTAAAGTTGTCATGTGATTTTGTATTTATTTTTTAATTTTTATTAAATTATCATGAGATTAACTTTCAATCATACTTTTTTATTTTTGACTCAATTTTCAATCATACTTTTTTTTTGGACTTAACTTTCAATTATACTTATCAACTTAAATTTAAACCTTGTTTTCTATATATCAATAACCTTGCATTTACCAATTACATTGTAGTTACCTTATTTTTGAGATATTATTTTGGAGATACATACTTTATCTTGCAATAGCGTTTATAATTGATGCACTATATATGTAGACACTTGTGCTATAGTATGCATTCGTAAATTATTAATATTTAGTGATAGCATAAACAATACTAGTGAGGCAATCAACCATGGAAATCAAATTACTTTTAAGAGAAACCATCAAACCTTCATCACCAACTCCTCCTCACCTAAGAATATATCCACTTTCTTTCATAGACAACTTTTTTGTTTGTGTCGTGCCTGTACTTTTCTTTTACAACCCAAACGAAAATAATGACCAAAATTCCAAAATATCACAACTCAAAAACTCCTTATCTCATGTTTTATCCAAATACTACTATTTTGCTGGCAGGTTCAAAGATAACATTACGATCGAATGTAACGATCAAGGTGTGTCACTTCTAGTGGCAAAGATCAAGAATAAATTATCAGAGATTCTCCAAAACCCCACAGAAAAATTGTTGAACCCTTTGTTTCCTGACGAATTGCAATGGAAAGACACAGATAAAAGTGCAGCCTTAATATCCATTCAAATAAACTGTTTTGAATGTGGAGGAATGGCTATAAGTATTTGCATGAGTCATAAATGTGGTGATGCTGCCACCCTTTTCAATTTCATGAATGATTGGTCCATTATCAACAAAAAATTAGAAGAAAAAGAAGAAGGGTTATTAATATTACCATTTTCTTTACTTGATGGAGGAGCTACAATTTTTCCACAAAAGAATTTACCAATTGTCCCAGAAGCTGTGCATACGAGACAGAAAACTGTTGTGTGTAAAAGGTTTGTATTTCAACCCTCAATGATTAAGTTTCTCAAGGAAATGGCAACTTCAAGTTCGATTCATTCTCCCACACGTGTTCTAGTTGTGATTGCTTGGATTTACAAGCATATTGTTTCAGTAATGGGATTAAATTTCAAGACAGCGCCGTGTTCGCTATGGCGGTAAATCTTCGCAAAAGAACGGTTCCTCCATTGTCGGAAAAGAGTGTTGGTAACATGGTTTGGTTCTCGTCTATGACCCCGGATAAAGAGGAAATGGAGGTAAAAGATTTGGTGGGTAAAATAAAAGAAGGGTTATCTGAATTTTGTGATGTTTATCCAAAACTGTTTGTTGGTAGAGATGAAGATAGTTTATCTTCGATTTATGAGTGCTTTAAGAAAGTTACGGAACCTAAAACTAAGAAAAGAACTACGATTAACTTTAGTAGTTGGTGTAATTTTCCAATATATGAAGCTGATTTTGGATGGGGAAAACCAACATGGGTCACTACTTATGGATGTTCTTGGAAGAATCATTTAATAATTTTGATGGATACAAGTGATAGGAATGGGGTTGTTGCGACTGTGAACTTGGAGGAGAATGTTATGGCTAAGTTTGAGCATGAGGTGGAGCTTCTTCAACTTGCATCTCTTAATCCAAGCAATGTTGGTCAATCAAGTGGGTTCTAATTTTACATCGTCACATCCTAAACAAATAATATTAAATCTCTTCTCGTGTATTGTTTTACTCACAAACTATAATTAATTGTATTGTGCATGATTTATATTAACAATACTCTAAGAATATTTGATATTTAAAATTTAAAATCTATCAATACTCTAAGAATACTTCAATTCTTAAATATTGCAAGTAATATATTAAGAGCAAGCACTACGCTAAAAATGACATTTTATAGCGCGTCTTTTACAGCGCTTATTAAATACAAGTGCTGTTGTATAATTTTTTAAAAATAACGGAGGCTACAACAGCGCTTTTTTTACAAGCACTGTAAAAAAAGCGCTGTAGTAGGGTCATATAGGTCACATACGCTTGCACATAATGTTTACAACTATTTTACAGCGCTTTTTTAGAAAGCGCTGTAAATTGAAGCGCTCTCACATAGCCTTTTACAGCGCTTTGTGAGCGCTTTAAACACAAGTGCTGTAAAATGTAGCGCTCCCACCTTATGTTACATAGATTTTAAAGCGCTTCTTGTGTAAGCGCTGTAAAAGCCTTGCGCTTTCTCATAATCAAATGACCTATTACAGCGCTTTTGATACAAGCGCTGTAATAGGCTTGCCCTTTAAATAAAAAACATTCACTTTAATTAAATAAAAACAAATTTAAAACAAATTTAATACGTTGTCCAAACCCTACGAACCCTCATCTCCCCTCCCCTGCGAACCCTCCTGTGCGCCCATCTACAAATTGATCTACCTTCTTCCTCCTTTAAAACAAATTGATCATCAACGGTGTCTCAGGTACTTTATTTTATTTATTTGTTGTTGTCACTAATTCAAACTGATAAATTGTTACATGATATTAGATATATTCTCATGATATATATGTTCTGTTTTGAAATCAATTAATCTTGGACCAATATTATAAGATATGTGTATTATAAATATATAGGTCATATATATCAGACTTGAAATCATGCTTATTGTGTAACTGCATTTATATATATAGGTCATATAAATGGACCGGAAATGGATGTCTGCCAATCGATTGAAAAAAGAATATGAAAATGGAGTGAAGGAGTTTATTGAGTTTGCAGTGATGAATGCAAAAGATCCAAATAGAGTCGTTTGTCCTTGTTTAAAATGTTGTTTTGGAAAACGCATTAGAGCAGATGAATTGGAAGGACATTTAGTATGGTATGGAATTGATCAAAGCTATACATGTTGGATAAGACATGGTGAGAAAATCAATGGAAACACTCGCACAGATACATATGTTTCAACTGATTTCGACAGAGATACATATGAGTCGGACCGAGTTGAGGAGATTGCAAAAGTAGTTGAAGAAGATCTTCATGATTGTCCTAAAATGTTTGAGAGCTTGTTGAGTGATGCAGAGAAACCATTATATAATGGTAGTACTAAATTCACAAGACTTTCGGCGATATTAAAGTTGTACAACTTAAAAGCGAGTAATGGATGGTCTGATAAAAGCTTCACATAATTACTAACACTCTTAAAAGATATGTTGCCAGATGATAATGAACTTCCGAGTAGAACCTACGAGGCTAAACGAATTTTGTGCTCTATTGGTATGAGTTATGAAAGGATTCATGCGTGTCCTAATGATTGCATTTTATTTCGAAATGAATATGAATTACTAAAGGCGTGTCCGAAATGCAATGTCTCTTGATATAAGAAGAAAGAATCTACTCCAGCAAAAGTCGTGTGGTATTTTTCTATAATACCAAGATTTAAGCGCATGTATCGCAGTGAAGAAGATTCAAAACACTTGACATGGCATGCAGATGAAAGAATTAGAGATGGAAAGTTTCGACACCCTGCAGATTCTCCGCAATGGGCAAAAATTGATCACGAGTATCCTGAATTCGGGATAGAGTCGAGAAATCTACGCCTTGCACTTTCTACTGATGGAATGAATCCACATGGTCTTCAAAGCATCTCACACAGCACGTGGCCTATGATTTTGTTGATTTATAACCTACCTCCATGGTTATGTATGAAGCGTAAGTTTATGATGTTGTCTCTGTTAATTTCTGGACCCAAACAACCGGGGAATGATATCGACGTATACTTGGCTCCTTTTTCAAAAAAGCGCTGTAATAGGGTTTTATATATAACAGTAAACCTCTTCAGTTTCATGTTCATTACGTAAATTTCATACGAGTGTTTCAGTTTTCCTCTGCGTTCTCCTTCTCATTGCGAACCCTACGAGAGTTTCAGTTTCCCTTGTTTCTTCCTCATTACTTACTTTCATTACGTAAACATCCTACACCTACGATCGTACGTAAACATCATAAACATCAAGTAACCCCGTTTTCGTCCTCGTTTTCGTCTGCGAACCCCGTAACCCTACGATCGTTTGTAACCGTTCGTCCTCGTTTTCATCGTCTTCTGCGCCGTTCGTCTGTGAACCCGTAACCCTAAGCATTAAAAAGAGCTATTTCAGGTATTGTATTCTTTTTTTGCTGTTTATACTATACTTTGTTTGCTGTTTACCTTGTTTGCTGTTTATAATTTGAGGTACTTACTATATGAGTTTATTAGGTTGGATGGAATGAGAGTGGTCAACCAATTGACCCCAACAGTTCCATGTTTGTTAGTTATATTGGAGCTGTTGTTCGTCAAAATATCCCAATCACAATAGATGATTGGAGAGATAAGGCATTGAAGAATGCCAAAGATGTATTGTGGGGTGATATACAGGTAATTTTTTTACTCCACCCTATTACTTATAAATTTTTACATACTGCTTTGAAGTATTTTACTCAAACTATATATTTATTTGGTTTGCAGTCAGCTTTTGTTCTTGATGAGGTGAGAAAGAGCTATGTGCTCAGAGTTGCCAGGAAAATACACCGGGGATTTAGATATCACCTCTCTAATTGCTATTTAAAAGACCGTGAAGGAAATACGAATGCGCAAGCTCCAAAAATATATAAACATTATATATCAAATGAGGAACGGAGCGCATTCGTATCAAAACGTTCCGACCCCGCATTTGTTGTAAGTGATTAATTTATTAGCATTTGTGTTTTATTATTCATATTCATAGCGTATTTTAAATTTTTACTAGATTGTTATTTTTTTATTTAGAATATTAGTAAGGCAAATCGCGAGAGGGCAAAAATTATTCCCCACCCATACAAGAAATCTCGTATGGGATATGTTCGTCTAGAGCAAAAACTTGTAAGTAATTAAACATCACTTTTATTTAATGTGGTATATTATAAACTATACTATCTAACTAATATTTTGTTTATGATCTTAACGATAATAGCTACAAGACACCCAATCCGATCAACCGTTGGGTCGTCATATATTGTGGAAGGAAGCTCGTGTAAATAAACACGGAGTGGTTGATAACGAAAATGTACAAAAAGTAATAGAACTTTGTGTAAGTATATTTATCACTTTAATATTTTTTTAATATTGTATTTTAAAAATGTTATTGAACTTATCTTTTTAATCCTATGTGTATTTTAGGTGAATCTTGAATCGGAAAATCAAGAGGACAACAAGGCAAGTTGCAGGGGCATATTAGGTAAAGTGTTTAATGTTCCTGAATATTCCGGCCACGTGAGGGGGAAAGGATTTGGCGTAACTCCTAGAAGTTATATTTCACAAGAGAAGCGCCAAAATCCATCTAATGAGGAAGTATTAGAGAAGATTAAAGTATTAACGGAGCAAGTGGCCCTCTTGGTGAAGACAAATAAAGACAAGCAACTTGCGGACCAGCCCCAACGTGAAATTCACATTGAGAGTGAAAACGCAAGTTGCAACGTTGGTCTCAACAGTCTTCCTGAGGTAATTAATTACTTAATAAAATAAGAAATTTATTCAAGCTAATTGTTTCACATACTTATGTATTAACCATTTATTTTAGGGGGTCACTTCATGCGTGCTATACTTATCCTCCCCTACTCATCGGAAGGTCGGAAAGGGAACATTGTGCAATGCTCCGGGCGAAGTATTGCACAACACACCAATCCCTGCGGGCCATGTCAAAGTATCGCCAGTTATTGCTTTGGAACCAAATGCACCGTGGCCTGTACCGGACAACGATGCAGATCTGAATTATTTGGGCGAAGCAATTGGCAGCTACGTGGCATGGCCCAAACATCTTGTTGCCCTTGACAAGGTATGTTTAATTAATTGAAATGTATGTTTAATTGATTATATTTAATTGCTGAATTTTTTCCAATGTTAACTTTAATTTCACATTTATTTAGATTCAGACAAAGTCTATTAAAGGGAATGATAAGAAGATTCCCAGAAATGAAACAGTCACATCGCCCGAAAAGGTTTGTAACATTTATTCTGTAAGGTTTGTCATTTTTTCTGATTCAATAAACTAACAATTTGATTAACCTCATTTTTTCAGATTCAATCTAATAAACCACCCGCACAGCAAGCCAACTGCCGCCCCACGACTGGATGTTCGTGGCAAAAATAAAGCCGGAAAACTTCAAAAATTGGAGGGTAATAAAACTGGCAAACTGCAAAAGCTGGAGGGTAATAAAGCGGCCAAAGTTATTGCTGCTAAAAAACTGGATCGTGTAAAATCAGTTGCTGCTCCTGCTCCTAAAATAAGTCAGCCACGACTTGCTCCATATGGGTCGTGTCTTGACATACAGGCAAAAAAAAAATATGGGCAGCGACGATTCAAGAATAATAAGCATGGATAAAGATCTATTCAGAGATGCGTATGAAGAATTTTTTGAAAAAGAGCACATATACGAACTTCTCGACCATAAGGAGCTGAGTGCTACTGTTATCAGCATATACATGAGGTAAAAATTACTTTTCATCGCATTTATTTGTAATTAATTTAATTTATTGGTAATTAATCTAATTTGAAATTTTCATTGAAGGTTTTTTTATGAGAAGTTCGTGTGCACGTGCAGATTGTCAAATAAATTTTCATTCTTGTCTCCGCATAAGATATCGATGCTTCAACACGATCCAGTGAATGTAAAGAAATACGTTTTAGATATACTATTAGGAAATAAAGAGAAGGATAAGTTATTCCTTGCACCATATAATTCAGGGTACGTAATTATATATTCTATATTTATATCTTTTTTAATTTATGAGATCTTAATTTATTAGTTGTGTAAACTAAATTTTTGTTGTTGTAGGGCACATTGGGTGCTAATTGCAATCAATGCGACCTCTGAAGTTATATAGTACCTAGATCCCTTGCACGGCCATTACAACAATCGCCTCGAGATAAAGACTTTGTTCGACACGTAAGTAATATTCATTATTTTTTACATATATATATATATATATATATATATATATAATGTGTTTGTTAATGCTATAATAATCACATTTATTTATTCGATAGTGCTTTACAAGTTTTTCGAGCTCAAAGAGGTGCGACAGTGTCGAAGCTAAAGTCAAATAACATCACATGGATTCCAATAAAGGTTTGAAATATATGCTTTTAAATTTCACTTACAGTCAATGCACAATTAAATAATTATTGCTTATATGTTTTATTTTATAGTGCCCTCGTCAAACTAACAACATCGACTGTGGGTACTATGTATTGCGATTCATGAAGGAGATTGTTGATAAGAATCAAATTATAATCCCAGAAACGGTACGGTATTTTAATTATTTGATTTTCATATATAAACTATGTTTATATTTGATTCTAACTTATTTATGTTCAATTTTAAATTCAGTACTTTGGCAAGTCCAGTCCAACATATTCTGAAGAAGAACTAACAGAGATAAAGGAAGACTGGTGTCAGTATGTGCTTGAAATGAATATTATTTGATTTGCTGAGAAATGGCATGCTGCAAGGGATATGGTAGTTATGTGCTGTTTGTGAATATGTAGTTGTGAATATGAATATGTAGTTGTATGAAAATATAGTGAATCTGATAGTTATATGAATAGGTAGTTGTGTGAATATGTAGTTCTGAGCTGTTGTGAATATGTAAATATGAACTGATTGTTGTGAATATTTGTGCATTTTAAAATATAGTGAATTTTTTGTTGTTGTGTACTGATTCTTGTGTGTTTTGTAGTGTTGTTTTGTTGTGTTGTGTACTACTGACTGATTGTGAACTGATTCTAGATGAAAATGATTTTGGAATAAAAATTGTGAACTGATTCTGGATTAAAAGACAATGCTTTTAAAAAAAGCGCTATTTAAAATTTACAGCATATTTAATAAAACTAAAAAAACAAAAAACAAAAAGAACACCTTTTACAGCGCTTTCTCAAAAAAGCGTTGTAATAGGTGCATTAGAATGCACCTACTACAACGCTTTTTTGAAGAAGCGCTGTAATAGGTGCATAATAATGCATCTATTGAATGCACCTACTACAACACTTTTTGGAAAAGCGTTGTAATAGGTGCATAACAATGCATCTATATAGGTGCACATATCACAGCGCTTTTGTGAAAAAGCGTTGTAAAAGGTGCATAACAAATCATCTATATGAATGCACCTATTACAGCGCTTTTTTGGAAAAAGCGCTGTAATAGGTGCATAATAATAAAACAATTAAATGCACCTATTACAGCGCTTTTTTGAAGAAGCGCTGTAATAGGGTCATAATAATGCATCTATTGTTACAGGGATTTACATCGCTTTTTTAGAAAGCGCTGTAAAATGCGTATAACAAGCGCGCAATATATCCACCTTTTTTACAGCGCTTTTTTTTTAACAAAAAAGCGATGTTGTATCTTTTTACAGCGCTGGTAACTACATCGCTTTTTTTTTTTTGAAAAAGCGTTGTAAATGGCTTAAAAAAAGCGCTGTAAAATGCGTTTTTTCGCGTAGTGAAGGGGAGAATTCTGAATGTAAAACTATTTTATGTAGAAAGTGCATGTCTATTAAACTCTTAATAATTTAGGTAGTCAATCGCGGCGGTTATCGGCGCGATCGCGGCGGAGCATGGCGACGAAGGGCATGGTTGCGGACAAATTATGATGAGAAACAAACACTAAAAGATGGAATATTAAATGATATGGAAGTTCAAATTGACGATGATGTTAATGACGATGTAGCTGAAATAAGGAGAATTTGAAGTGGAAAAAGGACAATTGAGGCCCGTTTACCGGCTTCAAAGAAGACAAAAGGTCCCTGGGATTTAATGTTCGGTACAATACATTGCTCTTTTTTTTATACAAATGAAATTGCTTTTAATGTTGCAAGATCAAAAAGCTTCAAGTTGATGTTGGAAGCGGTTGGAAACTATGATCTTCATTTGAAACCTCCAAGCTATCATGAGTTGAGGGTTCCACTCCTTGAAAAAGAGTTGGAATATACAAACGCTTTATTGAATGGTCATCAATTGCATCGCGCAAAATACAAATGCTCAATTATGTCAGATGGTTGGACAGACAGAAAGAATAGGACTTTGATAAATTTCTTGGTGAATTCTACAGCAGGAACAATGTTTGTGAAGAGTATTGATGTTTCTGCCTACATGAAGACTGAGATTAATATATTTGAGTTATTGGACAATTTTGTTGAGGAGATTGGTGAGCAAAATATTGTGCAGGTGGTTACTTACAATGGAAGTAATTATGTATTGGCTGGTAAACTACTAACTGCGAAGAGACGACACCTGTTTTGGACTCCGTGTGCTGCACATTGTCTAGACCTGATGTTAAAAGATATTGGAAAGATTGCTAAGATTAAAACTCTTATTCAAAGAGGGATTAGTCTTGTCGGCTTCATTTATAACCACACATTGGCGTCGAACACAATGAGGAAGAACATTGACAATGTTGAGTTGGTTAGACATGGAGTCACAAGGTTTGCTACCACATTTCTTACTTTGCAAAGATTGCATTTAAAAAAAAAAGCCAACCTTAGAAAGATGTTAACTTCACAAGAATGGTTGAAGTCCAAGGCAACTAACAATCCTAAGAGAAAGAAGGCAACCCGTATTGTACTTATGACATCATTTTGAAATGATATTATCTACACTATTAAGGTTATGGGACCTCTTGTACAAGTGTTAAGACTTGTTGATAATGAGAAAAAACCTGCAATGGGATACATATATACATGTACAAGGAGGATATTCAAAAAGCTTTCAATGAACAAGCAAGAAAGTACATAGATGTATTTATTGATGAGAGGTGGAAATGTCAACTTCATCATCCATTGCATGTTGTAGACTATTACCTAAATCCAAAGTATTTTTTATAGCAAACCAGAAATTGAGAATGAACCCATATTGGTGGGAGGTCTTCACTTATGCATCGAAACACTTAGTGAAAGTCATCAAATAAGTGACATGACTACATCATAGTTGGAGAAATATAAAATTGCTAATGGTCTCTTTGGATTGGGTGGAGCAATAAGACAAAAGGCAACATTAGCTCCCAGTAATTGGAAGTTCATTTATTTTCTTCTTAAAACTTTTAGCACACAACAACTTGTATAAAATGAAAATGATTGTTTCATTGCAGCTGAGTGGTGGAAAACTTATGGAGAACAAACTCCATGTTTGCAATTATTGGCCATTAAAGTGTTGAGTTTGACATGCAGTTCTTCAGGATGTGAGCGCAATTTGAGTACATTTGAGCATGTAAGTTAATACTTGATATTAAGTTATAGAGTATTCTACTATGTAGGTTCATATTAATTTAGTAAACTAACATTTTAAATTATAATACATACATTCATTCCAAGAAGAGAAGTAGACTTGAGCATAAGAGGTTGGAAGACTTGGTTTTCGTTAGGTATAACTAGGCTCTGAAAGAGTGCTATGATTGTCGTGATGTGATTGATCCAATCGTCTTGAATGATGATGATGACTATACCAGAATTTGAAGTGGGAGACTTGGGGGAAGATGGTGAACCTCACTACTAGAAAAACTCATTTTAGCTGTCATATTTAGCGTCGGCCCCCGACTCCGACGCTAGTTAGAGTCAGTTTAGCGTCGGTCAAGCGCACGCTAGTATGCTATCTTTTTTTTTTTTGTGATTTTATTAATCATTAGCATCGGCTTAGCCAACGCTAAGTAAAATATGGGAGACGCTTGTTTATTTTTTTTATTTTAGTCACCATCTTAGCGTCGGATTATTTTTTTCCTATTATCCCTCACCCACCCCCTTTTCCCTATCCATCACTTCATTAATTTTTCCCTAACCCTCGCCCTCGACCTTGTCCGTCACTTTCACCCTCTCGCCACCGCGTCACCGTTTCCCTCGCCTCACACTCACTCTTTCGACCTCGCCCTAACTCTTGTCTCTCAACCTCACTCTCACTCTCACTCTCGTCCGCTCATCTCACAGACTCACTCTCGTCGTCTCACTCTCGTCTCTCAAACTCACTCTCACTTTCGTCTCTCAGGCTCACTCTCACTGTCATCCATTCTCAATGTAAGTGTAACCTTAACCATCTTTAACGTTTGTGTTCTCTTTTGGTTTAGGGTTTGGTTTTGATACTAACATTTGATTTTCTTTTACTCATTGTCAGTTTTTATTTATTTTGGTACCGCAGTTGCCTAGGATTCACCTGAGAAGCTTACAACAGGGTTGGACTCGACAAAAAATAAGTGCATTTTCCAAGCTACTATCTGTCTAATTGCTACTATGACTTAAATGTTTAGTTTCATTCTTCTTTTTTTCATCAATTTAGGTTTTCTTGCATTTCCTTTGTGTATTTGTTTGGAGAGAGTGTGAGATGGATGGATAAGAAACTAGGCGTGGAAAATGTGTTTGAATTTTACGGAAGCAATTCAGATTGTCAATTTTATGACTGTTTCTTCCTGATTGACAATTTCAATTTCAATTGTGTGATGTGTATTTGTGGTTTATAGTGATTTTTTAATGCCCTAATGACTTTGACAAACCGAAGAATTGGAACTCTTCTTTAGTTAAAATTTCATTTCTAATAAATATTTGATTAAAGATCTTCTGTAAATACAATTTCAGTAAGGAATGATTAGAGCATGGGAAAACAAGTATGTTATGTTGAATTAGTAGTGCTTTGTGTTGGCATGGTGAAATTGTGAAGCTTGGTTAATTAATTTAATCTTAATATCACTTCCACTTGCACTACTAGAAAAACTGATTTTAGCGTCGGCCAGAAAGCCAACGCTAATAAGCCAAAAGCCAACGCTAATAGGCCAAAAGCCAACGCTAATAGGCCAAAAGCCAACGCTAACGTTGATTTAGCGTCCGATTAGCGTCGGTGTCGGGCCTAGGCTAAAACGATCGAAGCTAATACATAGCATTGGCCAAATACCATCCGACGCTAATATAGCGTCGGTCAGACCTACTCTAAGTCGACGCTACTAGCAAAATAGAACATCCGACGCTAGTTTATATCTGTTGGCACGTCAATTGAAAAAATTCTATTGCGTCGGACTGGCCGTCGCTAAATTCAACAAGTTGTAGTCAACAAATTAGTTAGCGTCGGTGTAGCTGACGCTACGGTCAACTAATAAAAGTGAACAATTAAATAAAAGTCAACTTTATTAATAATACAGTGTCGGCCAGGCCGACGCTACGGTCAACAATTGAAAAGTCAGCAAAGTCTTATAAAATAATTGATAGGAATCAGCTGCCAAAAAAAATGCAATCAACAAGTAGTTTTGATAAGGAATCTGAGACATTTGTTAAAGGAAAGGAATAAAATAATTCAAACCTGAATTACAAGGGGGTAACATATTCTCAAGTTGTTTAGCTGTAAGCTCTTGTGCAGCTGAACAAGAAGATCTGGCAGCAAAGAGGATTTACAAATAAAAATAAAACACCATTGTATCGGTTATATATTTAAATAGGTTCATGATGTACTTTTTGCAAATAAGCATGGAATAAGTTAACAGGAAGACAGGAAGAGCATGAATAAAACACCAAGTCAGATTACAACAAAGGCAAAATAATATCAATCCAATATTGGAAGTACAAGTCAGGTGACTTCAACAAAGAATGCATCTATGTTCACTGGCTACAGGATGGCAAGGATGAAGAGTGGTTTTGGAATATGAAGATCAAGAATACACAATCCTCAACAAAAACCAGTTGAAGATCATTCATGGTAATTGAATGCACAAAGCAACTCTCCTTCATCACTTTCATTCCCTTTTTGCTCAGCCTATGGCTTATGAACTTTCATAATTCTAATTACAAGTCTTATAACATGAAAGATTGACTAATTTCAACTAAGACAGCATGGTGGAAGAACTATATTACCTGCACCATGGACACATCATAATAATAATTTGGTAAGTTTTATATAGCCAAAGGATGCACAGAATTACTACCCAAAGATGAAAGCATATTAATTTTTGTTATTATAAAAAAAAAATAACTAACTTCACACTTATTAAGAAATTTAGTTAAATACAATTAATCTTCTTGATCGCCTAAAAATACAAGTGCATTCTCAAAGTGGCCTTCATGGGAACTTGTTCCGTGAAAATAAGTTATTGGAAAATAACATATTAATTGAAGGATATTTTAGGATAAACATCATTAAATAGGTAATAGTAAGTTTACTTGTTAAATTTAAGACCAAAAAAGTTGAGTACGTTTTAGAAGTAAAAAAGGGTTAACAGGTCAAAACCATTTCAGAAACAAAGCAAGAGAAAATGTACCTCATATTCCTCGAACTCAAAGCCTTCAATTACCACAATGCTTGGAACATGGTTAGGAGGGGGCGGAGCAGGCCTTGAGCTTCTTGCCATGTAATCTTAAGTTCTATTATATCCTCATTATCAAGTTTTAGACGTTTACTTTTTGAACCCAATATGTTGTTCTTTCTCTTTCTAGAGATTAATGATTTGCTCCCTAGTGCTTCTTTTGCTATGTATCTCGACTTATCAACTTTTGACCCGACTTAGCAATTACAATGCAGTTAGTTATTTGATACTAACTTCGTGTGCAGAAAATCCATTTCCAGTCTTATTGGTTTCATTATCCTGCAAAAAGAAAAATATGCAAACATATGTACTTCCTCAGTAGACATTCAAAATTTCACCAAACTAAATAAAAATATATATAGTATGTATTAAATATACATAACATTCAACAAAATTAAGAAATGATTTATAAATTCATGAACTATCCTTTATTAGAAAATACCCACAACTATAACGCTGAATCCATACAGCATATGAAAATTGAAACCATAAATTACAGAAGAGCACAGCAGTCACACCATATCCAAAAAATCTATATCAAAGCAAATGCTGATTCAATACATATTTCCAACCAATTTCGCGCATAAATTACAGTTGAAGTTAGTTTCATTCAACCATACAAATTAACACTTATTATGTACATAGCTCAGACAATTATACAATGTAGATATTACCGATCAGATGGCATAGTACTTGTAGACTTTCTAAATCCCATAACCAACCTTCCTTCTGGCTCCAACCGGTTGAATGTTACTGAGAAAATGAATTCAGGTCAGCCACAACATAAGAACACTAACTTCCAACTAAACAATCAAAGCAAGATGGTGATACAACACAGTATAAAATGGGAGGGGAGAATACACGAAAGGACATAATGACCTAGTAAATATTTGAATTAAGTTCAGATTTTGAATCGCTCTAAAGTAGACTTGGTTGCTAGAGATACTAAGAATATCTTTGGATTATCATAGAATACGTTGATTGTTTTGATTCCTTACAAAGGGCCCGTTTGGTTTGAGCTTTTTTTTTATAAAAAAAAACAGCTTTTAATTAAAAGATGTATCAAGAAAGTTTATAATAACTATGTGAAGTCCAGTCTGGGATCCAGTGAGAACCCAAGGCCCATTCTACTGCACAAAAAATACAAGAAATACAGGTATTACATATGCACAAATATACTTCTAATACAGGTAAACAAATTATTGAATATTACGCTCAAATAACATATTCAGTGCTATTATTTGACATCTTTATTTCATTTTCTTCTTTCCAACCATAAACCTATATTCTAAACGCATGCCACAGGGAAGGTTCATCCAAATCCGACTCATGAAGCTTATTAAGTTTTCTTAGCAGGAAGGAAACAAAAAGAATGCTCTAGATCTTCCAACACATGAATTTCCTTCATGACAGTGTCTTACCTGTGTCACTTGCTTGCAACTGCATGGATTGTATGCATGGAGTTACACCCTCTAAAACATACATTCTGCTGTTGTTATTCGGCCAGAAGCGAAACTGAAATATCCATTCCTTTCCTTTTGCGTCAAGGATTTTAAGTGGCAACCCTTCAGACTGAGAAATTGGTGGGAAGTAGGTTTGTCTCATGGAACAAATATAATATTATAATATAACCTTTTATTAAATATTCATGAAAAAAATAAGGTGATTATGCCACGGAAAACGTAAAACAGACTATTGATAATGCCTAGTCCAACAAATCCACACAGAATGCAAGGATAAAGAACATTAGCTCAACAAAGACTTGCAAGACATCTACATATCCGTACAAGGTGGAGTTGGCTTTATGGATTAAACGATGCGAGAATCCCTACCGAACATTAAGTTAAAGATTGACCATATACCACTAAATCTCTCAATAATTTCACACATAGTTATTCTTGGTCTCCCTCAACCTCTACCGATTAGAATTTAGATCATCTAACAAACCATCTGTTCACTCTCAGTACCAATTTTTCTGCTAGTCTTCTCCGCGCATTTCAAAACCTCTTAAAGAAATAATATTATTCAATCTCACAATCATCCCTCCAACCAACCTGGTTGAAAAAATGAGCGATGAACAATGATGAGCCAACATATAGGACCTCCAGTAATCAAGCTAGACTCTGTAAATTCATTTAAGCATATAATTTAGGGGATTTTTCTTTGTTGTTTTCCATTCATATGGTCAGTTATGACCAATAAATGTTTCTTACATCAATGTTTTCTTGGTTCCTACTCTCTGCCGCTCCAGCGATAAGAATCTTCCTGATTATTTAATGCAATTTAACCGTTCCTGGTTTCTACAATCTATTGAAAGTCATTACTTTCCAGAGAAATACAAGTGATAGAAGAATAACATTATCATGCCATAAGAACTTGCCACAGAAATTAGCGCCTCATTGGACGGTAAACTTTAATTTACATTCCAAACAAGGAGCTTATCAGGGTACACAATTATAGGGCAAATCAAGATATTTATGGCATGCTGGCATTAGAAAAGGTAGACAACCAATTGGTAATCACGATAAATTCAATTTACCTGGGCATAAAGCATCCACAAAACACGTACATAATCCAAAAATACTATCTAATTAATATCTCGAAGAGAGGATCTCAAGACCAACCTTAGCACACTTTTTGGGTAGCACCAAACGCCTAATCCGCCCAGCATCACTAGCACTCAAGGTCTTTTGAAATAAGGGAGTGAAGGTGAGGCGGCGAGAGTGAAGGTTTCTCCTTCATTCATTTCGAATAACTCAAATTTTCTTATGCCGATGTCTATTCTTGTTTCTTTGACATGGTTTGTTCCTTCATGATGAATTTGCAGTGTATCCCAGATTTCTTTAGCAGTTGTGCATTCATCAACTCTTTCGCTTTCTTCCCTGCTCAAAGCACACGATAAGAATAATTGAGCTTTAGAGTTTAGGAGTACCTTAGTTTTGTCTTCAGATGTCCAGCCGATTTCTTTCTTCTCAGCAGAGTTTGAATCATTTTGATCAACTCTTGGTATGAAATCTTCATCTGTGATGATGGACCACATTCCTGTGTCTTGAGATTTTAGGAACACCTGCATCTTGTTTTTCCACAAGTAGTAATCAATTCCATCAAAATATGGTGGCCTGTTTGAAGATCCTCCTTCAACAATGTATTTTGCTTTTGACATTTTTTCTTCTAGATCTTTTTCTCTAGCACTTGGTTAAAGTGTTTCTTTTAGAGACCTTGCTCTGATACCAACTGAAGTAGCAATGTCAAGTTACAAGGAAAGGGGTTTGAATTGTAATCTTGCCTAATTAAAATTTCCTGTTAAAAACTTAAGAAAAACAACTCAAGAATGATCTTGGTTATGAAAACAGAAACGGAGAACGTTCTTGGTTTTGAAACAGAAAATAGAGAATGTTCTTGATTAGTTAAAATCATAGTTTTTAGTTTATCTATTTAACTTGATAATAAAAATAACTGAATGTAAATAGAGATAAGGAAGAGATACCACACAACGATATATCCTAGTTCACCCAACTCGGGCTACGTCCAGTTCTCACAACTGTGAGATTTTCACTAAGTGTTCAAAGAACGAAGAACAATCTTTTTGTTACATAGTTAAAGATCAACCTTGATCTGTAACTACACTTCATTTCCACCCAGAAAGGATTCAATCAAGTCACCTAACTAATCTAATAGGTTTTGACAGTTAACTCTTTTAATCACACTCAAACTATAAACAATCCTTATAGTTATGAGTTTACACAATAATGATTTAAAAGGTTTGGTTGAGTCTGATTATGTTCAACTCTTGTTTGAGAATAAATTCAGAATAAAAAGAACTCAGTAAGATAAGCTGGAAGTGTATGAAGTTTCAGTCTGATTCTTTTTGTGAATGAGATAGCTTCAAGAATGCAAGTGAATATGATTTAATGAGAATACTTGGCTCTTGAAGTTCTGAATGATGCTTGCGAATTTGTCTTCCTTTTATAGACGATTTGAGCATTTAATTTTGGTCAGAAATAGCTGTTGATAGTGCTCTGTTTACTTCTGACTAAAGCAACATACCTGTTGAAAAATAATCAATTCATGTGATAGTTTTGGGTCTTGCTTGACTGGGCTGTTTTGCTCAATTTTAAACAGATTTCCTGCGCTCTTAATGACCCATTAAGCTTCAAAAATACTTGATGATAATTGGGCTTTGATCTGGACACTTGATTTGATCGAAAACTGTTTAGAAATGAGTGAACAATTTCTGCAGAACTGAGAAGTCTGTTTCTGCAGAAAACGGAGATTGTTCTTGAGTAGAAACGGAGAATGATGATTAGAAGTGGAGATTGATGATCAATCTGGTCTGATAGTCTTCTGAACAATCTGGGAACTTATAATCAATCTTGAAGTTCAGTCTTGTTTCAACTTTCTTGACATTTCCAGACTGGAGAAAGTTACAATTCGTTTTGACATGCTTAGATTCATGATATTTATCTTAGTGATTCGAGAACCTCTTTAAGTAATAATGAATCCTATTTGTTCCTTGCCATGTACTGATGAAATTGGTATAAAGAGTTAAGGCAGAATCCTTGTTAAAATAGTGGAGAAAGATTGGTGAAGTGGCTGCGACAATCAATCTTGATTCTGTAGAACATTCTCTGTTTTGAACAGCTTACGATCAAGAATGTTCTGTTTAGTTTTTCATCTGATTTCTTTGCTTTACTTGGTTCCTATTTTTAATAAAAACACTCAAGAGCACAGATTAAATTAACATAACATTTAGAATCATAATTAACATTCTTAATTAACCTTTGTTTATTTTCATCAAAACTTAATTTGAGAGTTTGTCCTAACAGACTGGCCACAACTTACTGATCAATACTTTAGTCTCTCACACTAAATATGGCTGTGGTGTTCGAATTATGTCCTTACTATACCAATTATCAAGAATTGAGAGCCTTTCCAACTCAACATTCATTTTAAAATCAGGTTATAAATCAATGGTTTTGTTGTGTTTGTAGTAAAGCCGGAAGAGTATGCTTTTGTTAGTATTTAAGTAACTATTTGCTTGTTACTTTCTAGATGGTAATATCTGCCACCCTTACTCCAGATTTCCCAGACCCTTCTTTTCACCATTTGCTACCCATTCTTGCTAAATTTTGTTGGTGGTATGTAGTGTTGCATGTTTTATGTATTTGTGTATATCTTAAATGTTCAATTTATGCAAAAAATTCTCAGTTTACTATCTGTCTAATTGCTACTATGACTTGATATTTTCAGAATGGATGAACTTGTTTAGTTTGTAAATGTAATAGCTAATAATTGATACGTGACTCGCTACAACTTATTGATCGATGCGTTAGTCTCTCACACGAAATATGGCTGTGTTGTTCGAACAGTCTCAATGTCACCATAGTTGTTATATAAACAACATGGATTTAACATAGATATGCTAATAATGCTTTTTCTTTCTTTTACTTTCAACAATGTGATTTCTCCTTATTTATGTTTAAAACACTATTTTATTTATCTTGTTTGTTGTTGATTTTTGGTGTTTAAAATTTGCAGCCAGTTTGCAAGTTGCATTCGGCCCCAAAGGTTCATCATCAGCTTCCCTTAAAACATTTTGGTATGATTCTATTTTGGGATGAAATTTTGGGATGAATTATAAGGGCTGCAGGACTGGGCAGATGTTTCTTAAGTATCAATTATTTTATAAGACGTTAAAATATAATTGAGCAGGTGCAAAATCAAAAAAATTAAATCAATTTACAATTAGCGTCAGACATGTCAGACGCTACTCGTTTTGTTGTCTTTTCATTGTTAACCGTAGCGTCGGCCAGGACGCTGGTATATTATATATAAAGTCGACTTTTATTTAATTGTTTCCTTTTTTATTTGACCGTAGCGTCAGCAAGGCCGACGCTAACTATTTTGTTGACTTTAGCGTTAGCTATCCGACGCAATTGATTTTTTCAAATGACGTGACAACTGATATATGTTAGCGTCGGATGTTGTATTTTTGTTGGTAGCGTCGACTTAGAGTGGGTCTGACCGACGCTAATGTAGCGTCATATGGCATTTGGTCGACGCTATGTATTAGCTTCGACTCTTGTAGCCTAGGCCCGACACCGACGCTAAATCAATGTTAGCGTTGGCTTTTAGCCTATTAGCGTGGGCTTTTGGCGGACGCTAAAATCAGTTTTTCTAGTAGTGCCTGTTGAAGAATTAGCTTATGCCGATGATAATCTAACTTGGACTGATGTTGCCAATGCAAGTGGGACTAATTATATGGGTTGGTGGTCTACACTAGGCGGGCAACAAAAGAAAAGGCAGCTGCAAGTGCATCTAAGGCAATAGCACAAGAAGCAATATCACAAGAAGTGGTGGTAGAAGAAGATGTTGAAGAAGTTGAACCTATTTATGTTGAAGATGATGGGGAGGAGGAGGAGAACGAATTATATATTGAAGTTGATGGGGAAGTAGAGGAAGAAGACTATGTTGAAGATGATGATGATCTTTAATTCCTATAACATGCATTTTAGTTTTAATATTTTATTTTATTTTATTTTATTACTCTACTAAGATGATGATATTTGGTATCTAAATATATTTTTTGATTAAGACTTGAGGTTTTTATTACTATTTATGAATGTTTATGAGTTTGAAACATTGTTTAATTATGCATGTTTATATAGTATTATTCATGTAATTTGTCCAAAAAATAGAGGTAATCCTAGTATCTCGCAACCAGCTATCTCGATTTTCGGGGTTGGCCGTGACACGCCGCTATTTGGGATTAACTACCTAGCTAATAATATTGTTGTCAATTATTTTTTAAAATATTAAGCAAGTTACACATGTAAAGTAATTAATTTTTTTACCTAAAAAAATAGCTCCTATAAAATTTTAACGATTTTTTAATTTTAGTGCTTGTAAAATAATAAAAATTTTAGCTACTACAAAATTATCGCGCAAAGATTTTTGTAGTCCTTATTGAAACGAAACATGTTTAATTATCCATTAATTTTAAAACTTTTGAACAATTTGTTTCAAGTATAGAACATCACAAAAAATTTCTCCAAAAAATTTTAATTTTTTTTAATTTGGAATGACATAAATGTGAATTTTTAAATATAAAAAATTAAAGGTACAAGTAACGAAAATTTGAAGGTAGAGGAACTTTTTAAATTGGTGTAAATATGCTTGCGAAAAATTCATTCGATAATATATGTTTACATAACACTAAATACTAGAACTACATGCATGATAATTTTTAAGAAATTAATTTTGTTTTAGGGACTGAAATTAAAAAGTTGAAATTCTATATGACTAAAAAAATATTTAACAAAAAAAAATTATATACTATATATAGATTTGAATTCTTGTCATATATGCATTTTTTTTTCTATAAATATTTATAGGATGAATCAGATAATATGTATTAATGTAAATTAGATTCGATTGTTTAAAAAGTTATTAATTTATTAAATTCTGATTCCTTTCCTTTAAAGTTGTCATGTGATTTTGTATTTATTTTTTAATTTTCATTAAATTATTATGTGATTTTTAATTAACTTTCAATCATACTTTTTATTTTTGACTCAACTTTCAATCATACTTTTTTTTTTTTGACTTAACTTTCAATCATACTTATCAACATATGATTTACTTCTGTAACCTTCTCATCTTTTTTTTCTTTCAAATACAATAGAGTTGGAAACTTAAATTTAAACCTTTTTCTATATATCAATAACCTTAGAGTTACCAATTACATTATATTTACCGGACCAACCCTTTAACATGATTAATGATATTGAAAATGACGCTAACATGATTAATTATTTCCTCGGCCTCACTTACAATATTTACATGTTTCAGATTATTTATATTATCCATGAAATACTAATTACTTTTTGTCTACTAATTAATATATATTTATTTATTATATTTCAATCAATAAATGTGTTTTAATAAATAAAATTATTTTATTATTAAAATCAATACAATTAATATTTTTTTAACAATCGTACATAGCTCAAATGAAACACTCAAATGAAACACTTGTAATAAAATCATAACTTCTATTATTTTTGAAATATTATTTTGGAGATACATACTTTATCTTGCAATAGCGTTTATAATTGATGCACTATATATGTAGACACTTGTGCTATAGTATTGACAATGCATTCATATATTATTAATATATAGTGATAGCATAAACAATACTAGTGAGACAATCAACCATGGAAATCGAATTACTTTCAAGAGAAACCATCAAACCTTCATCACCAACTCCTCCTCGCCTCAGAATATATCCACTTTCTTTCATAGACAACATTTTAGTTTGTGTCGTGCCATTACTTTTCTTTTACAACCCAAATGAAAATAATGACCAAAATTCCAAAATATCACAACTCAAAAACTCCTTATCTCATGTTTTATCCAAATACTACTATTTTGCTGGCAGGTTCAAAGATAACATTACGATCGAATGTAACGATCAAGGTGTGTCACTTCTAGTGGCAAAGATCAAGAATAAATTATCAGAGATTCTCCAAAACCCCACAGAAAAATTGTTGAACCCTTTGTTTCCTGACGAATTGCAATGGAAAGACACAGATAAAAGTGCAGCCTTAATATCCATTCAAATAAACTGTTTTGAATGTGGAGGAATGGCTATAAGTATTTGCATGAGTCATAAATGTGGTGATGCTGCCACCCTTTTCAATTTCATGAATGATTGGTCCATTATCAACAAAAAATTAGAAGAAAAAGAAGAAGGGTTATTAATATTACCATTTTCTTTACTTGATGGAGGAGCTACAATTTTTCCACAAAAGAATTTACCTATTGTCCCAGAAGCTGTGCATATTAGAGAAAAATCTGTTGTGTGTAAAAGATTTGTATTTCAACCCTCAATGGTTAAGTTTCTCAAGGAAATGGAAACTTCAAGTTCAATTCAGTCTCCCACACGTGTTCTAGTTGTGATTGCTTGGATTTACAAGCATGTTGTTTCAGTAATGGGATTAAATTTCAAGACAGCGCCGTTCTCTATGGCGGTAGATCTTCGCAAAAGAATGATTCCTCCATTGTCGGAAAAGAGTGTTGGTAACATGATTTGGTTCTCGTCTATGACCCCTGATAAAGAGGAAATGGAGGTGAAAGATTTGGTGTGTAAAATAAAAGAAGGGTTATCTGAATTTTGTGATGTTTATCCAAAACTGTTTGGAGGTAGAGATGAGGATAGTTTATCTTTGATTCATGAGTGTTTGAAGAAAGTTACGGCACCTAAAACTAAGAAGAGAACTGTGATTAATTTTAGTAGTTGGTGTAATTTTCCAATATATGAAGCTGATTTTGGATGGGAAAAACCCACATGGGTCACTACTTATGGATGTTCTTGGAAGAATTTAATAATTTTGATGGATACAAGTGATAGGAATGGGGTTGTTGCGACTGTGAACTTGGAGGAGAATATTATGGCTAAATTTGAGCATGAAGTGGAGCTTCTTCAACATGCATCTCTTAATCCAAGCAATTTTGCGAAAGTGTAGGTGGTAGTACTGTTAGTTTTTGGTTGGTCGTGTGTTTTGTTTTCTTTTGTTTAGCATAGGCTTTGGCCGTTATTTTCTTTTATAAATTTTCTCTATTGAAAATAATCTTATTAGACTTGACTTGAGTCTAATATTAAATATGACTATATTTTTTAGTTGGGATTAAAATCTAAATTTGCTGCATTGTGGATTATTAATCTTTTCTATTAGATCAAACTCTCTATTGTTTTTAATATTTTTACTATTAACGATGGGTGTATTTGTTTTAGATTTTTTCATATTAAAAATTATTTTTTATTGTTTGAATAGTATTTAATGTTCCAAATTTTTGAAAAATCAATTTTGTTAAAAAAATCATTTTTGATGAGTACTCAAGTTACGTTAATCAATTTTGAAATGGGTCTAATAAATTGATTAAAGTAATAAATTTTGAAGTTACCAAATTGAAATATTTTAATTGTTTACTAACGACTTTCTTAATGACTATGGATAATCAAACTATGACAACATGCTTATGGTAATTTTAGAAAAGAGAAAAATTAATGTATTTAGAAAAGTCATGCTCTTAATGATAATTTTGTAGTTTAAAATTCACTCTTATAAAATTGTATACAAATAGATTAAAAATCATTTTTATGATAATAAATAAATAAAAAATAAATCATTTTTAAACAAATTTCTGAATTTTCTAAACTAAAAATTATTTTTATCAAACTCAATATTTATTTTTTGATTGTGCGCAAAAGAAAAAAATAGCAATATTTGACTTGATGCATGTGTAATGATGGACCATTCCCAAGTTCAAAATCAATATGCCTTAGGATTGATGCATGACTCTTAGTCTTAGGTCTTAATTTGATTCACGTGTTTCCAACACTTTAAAATTTTGTTTTTACTTTCAACTTGTTGTTAATTAATTTAATTTACTTTGTTTGCTTCAATATGTCCATCATACATAATAATTTACAAATTAAAAACCAGAAATTAATTTCCTTGTACCTTATAATGTTACTGGTGTAAATGATCCGTCCCACAAGTTAATTTCCACTCATAAAACATAGATCATTTAATATTATGACGTGAAATTTTATTTATGACATTATTGTTTAACAATAATATAAATATAATTGTATTACAAAAATATAATGAAAGCATTTATTAGTTTTTCAGTATTAAATTAATGACACAAATTGAACCATACGCATGATTAGGTTTAGAAATATATTATTTAGCCTCAAATTTCGCATTATTTGATATTATTACATGGACGTTAACAATATTATTTACCGCTTATAAAAAAATAATCATTTATCCTAATTTGATTACTTAAAAATTTTGTTTGTCATATCTAATTTCTAAACTTCTAATTTTATATTGTCACATCCTAAAAATATAATATTAAATCTCTTCTCGTGTATTGATTTTTACTCACAAACTATAATTGATTGTATTGTTGATGATTTATATTAACATAACTCTAAGAATATTTGATATTTAAAATTTGAAATTTAATCTTCAAAATATTATATGAAACCATATCAAAATATCCAGTCATTTATCAAATAAATTTCATTTATATCAAATTCTCAATATTCTTATAGTCGATGTTTAAAATAAAATAATTAAGTAATAAATTTTCACGCGATGTTTAAAATAAAATAATAAATTTTCACATAAATATAAATATGTTTTCAAGTTAAATATTTTTTTTTGAGGAAATCAAGTAAATACTTATTTCCCGTGTAAAATAATATATTCAATTAAGTTTTTAATATAATTTCTAATCAACGTCTAAAGGTTGTCTTAGGTTTTCAACATGTGAAAGAATTTTTAGATATTATGATCATAATTTTTTTAGTGAATTCTATGAGTCCTTTGAAATTGAGATGACAATGAGTAAGGTCTGGATAAGATACTATAATACTCATCACATACTCGTAATTTAAAAAATTAATGAGAATATTCTTGAGTATCAATCTTAATCCACATACTTGTACCCTCTAGATACTAAGTACTCATACCCATACCCATCACTTGTGGTTGAGTTAAAGTAAATTGTTAAGTTACAAAATACCATACCATACCAATTTAACACAGTTAAGAAAATATTCAAAATTCTTTAATATTAAATCATGAAAATAATAAACTAAAGTATTTAAATTGTCCAAAACTATATTGAATCATGTAAATATTTCTTTGATTTGTTGATATTAATAAAAACAAAGTAAAAAGATTTCTACTTAGAGACTTAAACAATTTTAACAAAATAACTTTAACACAAAAATAAAGAGATAAGGAAGAGATATCATAAAACCGATTTATCTTAAATCACTACAACACGGTAGTTATGTCCAGTTTGTTCTCACTAAAGGATGTAATTCACTAAATCTAACAGATTTATTTCAACCAGTAAACTATGTACTAGTCACCTAACTATATTTTAACTTTCTAAAACTTCTAACTTAGTACAATCAAGTTTTTGAGTTTCACAACCACTATTGGACTAAGGTACAAAGATGAAATTGTTTTAAGTGTTTTGGGTAACCATTTTCAAGAGGGTATTACAATAAAAAAAAACACTCACTAAAGTTGTTTCAACAATTTTTCTCTTCATTATTACAAAAGTTTTATCACAGAGAAAATTTGCTATTTTCTTTAAAGATTTTTCTCTCAAAGTTGTGTTTGTGTTTCTAAGTCTTAATCGATTAAATTTTTAGGTCATTTTAGTTTTTACTAGGTTTATTCTATTCAATTTTGGTTCTTATTCAGTGTAGTTCGTCTAATATGTGTATTAGTTTCAATGGATTAAGATTTTGGTCATTTTGGTCTTTAATAGATTCATTTTAATCCATTTTAGTTCTTAGTCAATGTAGTTCGTCTAATAAGTGCATAAGTTTCAATGTATTAAGATTTTAGCTCATTTTGGTCTTTAATAGGTTTATCTTAATACATTTAGGTTCTTAGGAAAAGTAGTTCGTCCAATAAGTGTGTAAGTCTAAATGGATTAAAAATTTAGGTCATTTTGGTCTTTACTAGATCTATTCTTGTCGATTTTGGTTCTTATTGAATGTAGTTCGTCTAATAAGTGCATTAGTTTCAATTGATTATGATTTTGGTCTTTAATAAGTTTATTCTAATCCATTTTATTTCTTAGTCAACGTAGTTCGTCCAACAAGTGCATAAATCTCAATGGATTACGATTTTAGGTCATTTTGGTCTTTACTAGGTTTATTCTAGTCCATTTTGGTTCTTAGCCTATGTAGTTCGTCCAAATAGTGCATAAGTCGTAATAGATTATGATTTTGGTTATTTTAGTCTCTTCTAAGTTTATTCTAGTGCATTTTGGTTCTTAAACAATGTAGTTCGTCCAATAAGTGCATAGGTCTCAATGGATTAAGATTTTACGTCATTTTGGTCTTTACTATGTTTATTCTAGTCAATTTAGTTCTTATTCAATATAGTTTGTCTAATAAGTGCATTAGTTTCAATGGATAAAGATTTTGGTCACTTTGTTCTTTAATAGGTTTATTCTTGTAAATACAGATGCACACCTAAGAGGGGGGTGAATTAGGTGTTTAGAAGTTTTCCTTATTTTCAGAATTTAAATGATCGATTTTTGTGTTTAAGGATAATAAGTGAAAGAGTAAATGGCAGTAAAGAAATGAACACAGCAGAATTATCCTGGTTCCCCTTATAACCAAGGGTATATCCAGTCCTCTTGCACACCACAAGAGATTTCTTTACTATTGTCAGAATATGTACAAGTCCCACCCTTGGACCTTTGCTACAAACTTCTAACAAATCTTCTAGGATAGCACACTACTATCTTAGATAAAACTATTTAAAGAAAGTACTACTTTGTTTTTACAAACACTGTGATTTTGATAAGAGTATAGGAATAAGAAAGAGGTAGAATGATAACAATCCAAGATTGCTTCAAGTACTTTGAGAACCTTAGTTAAGGATATGAAAATGATATGCAAGTACTTGAATTTATGAAAAATGACTTTGAGAAAAATTCACAAAAGTTGGTCAAAGTCTTTAAAGTTGTGTAGTAGGATTGTTTTTGTTGAATCTGAAGTTATGATGTATTTATAGTCCATAAACATCTCTCCAGATTCATGGCCTTTGATCCAAAAGGTTTGAGGAGCAATTGCAATGATTTAGAGTCAATTCAGAACTGAAAAATTGCATTGCTTCCAGTTGTATTCGAATACATGATGGTTGTATTCGAATACACCTCTTTGTAACGTTCAAATTTATTCAAATTTAACACTGTGTAGTCGAATACACATGTATGTAGTCGAATACAGATTGATCAATTTTGCCACTGACTTGTTGGTTGTATTCGAATACATCAGGATGTAGTCGAATACAAATGAAAGGTTTTTGCTACTGACTTAGCAATTTTCATCTGTATTCGAATACACCTATGTTGTATTCGAATACACTTTTGTATTTTGTCAAAAATATTAATTCTAATACTTTGTAAATGTAATTTTTGACTTTCGAAAATATTTTTTATGCATATGCAAGGATGTGAGGTTCTCATTGTATTTGAACTATGGGTTGTATCATTTACCTTTACATAAAACATCTATTATGAAAAGTTTTATTAATTTATCAATAAGATGTTTGGAGACTTCTTCTTTTTGAGCTTGTTGCTTTGATCATCATCACCATTGGTCTTTTGTATCATCAAAAACTTGTATTTTACATTCTCCCCCTTTTTGATTATGACAAAACCTTTTGTTGTGATAGAGAGATTGCATCATACTCCCCCGTAATTTATGCGTACTTCCTTGTTGGATGATCAAATGAATATGTGTGTTGAGGACCTACATTTATGTTTTATAGACAACAAAGTACCATATTTTCTCCCCCTTTTGACATGATCAAAAAGAAGAAGACAAGCAATAATATATAGAAAAAGCCAAGGAATAAAACGGAATAGATACATAATAAGCCAAAGAGTGTCACATAACAACCGAGCAATCAACAGATAATGTCACAGAATAAATGACCAAACTACATATAATGTTACAGAATCCAAGTTATAAACCAACAGAAAGTTCAACAGCAAAACATGAAAAGGAAAGAAGTGGGACCTAGGAAATGAAATGTAAACTAAGCCTAGGAAACTAAACATGGATTAGTGCCGTCCAGGAGGGAGATGGAGATGATCAATTTTGTCGGATAAAATACACATCTCGTGAATCATGCTGCTATGGTTGGTTGCGATGGTGGATTCGATAGCCTGAAAACGAGCATCAAAGGAGGTGGTGAAGCCGGAGAGGCAAGTCTGGAGGGAGTCAAGTTTTGCCATAACCATGCGATTAGATATATGATCATCATCAGATGCAGTATCGTCGTCGTCATCATCTGCGGGGGCAGCATCAGGTGCAGGAGTGCCGTCAGGAGTAGCAACAGATGTTTGACCAAGGTCACTCATATATATGTATTTCTGAAGCGGTTCACTCCAAATGATTTTCATGCTTGGAAGGACACTTAAATCGAGCAAATTGTCCTTAGTGATGGTATACAAAACTTCCTCAGAGAAGTCCACCCCGAAGTGTTCGAGAATGCGAGTGACCTCCTTGGCGTAAGGCAAACCAACAACCTCTCTGGATGTAAACATGACTGATTTAACGAAATAAGCCCAGTTGAGGGGAAGGCCTTCGAACATGTAGTACATAATCTGGAGTTCAAACTATGAAATCTGGGAGTAGTTACCAGCCTTGGGGGCCAAAATGTAACTTAAGAAATAATGGAGCAAACGATAATCAACAGTGAGATTGCCAACGCCATATCGTTGCTTTGCAAATTTTGAACCTGCTTGAATTCGCTTATGTTCCATAGTTTGTTTGTTAAAACGACAAAGAGTCACATAAGCATCATATTTAGAAATACCAGACCATTGACACAAGTTAGTTGGACTAGTTTTTTGTCGTCGAGTTCAATAGTTTTTCCCTTGACGCGAGATTTCAGCATTTTTCCATCCCTAGTCAAATTGCAGTAAAAGACCCAAACTAAATCGGGATAGATAGGACCCTTGTAACTGATAAACTCTTCAACATGTTGAGCTTTAAGTAAAGCAGGAAATTTAAACGCAGAAAAAGAGTCTAAAGTACCGAATTTGGGTATGATAAGCCGCTTGTCGGACTAGATTGTGCGAAACCGAGCAATTTCGTTCAGTGTGTGTCAGAGGCGTGACAAATCCGTGATATTGGTGCTCTTTGTTCTTTTCTTGGAGGGAACCACGGATGCATGCTTAGTTCTTGGCCCTCGTTTGCGTGCGTCCATGACGGTTGACGAGGATTTTGACATTTTGTTGAGAGAAATTAGGGTTTTAGGGATTGGGTTCGTGAAATCTGAATGAAGGAAGGATATGAGCAGAATGTGATCGTGATTGGAAGTTAATAAAGATGGGGTAATCGGTTGTAAGGGAAGAAAGTTTGAAAATTTGGGAAAGATACACTGCGAGGACGGCTGTATTCGAATACCTAATATGAAACTACGGTGAAAACTGAAACAGCTTTATATATGACTGAAAATCGCGAATGTGTAGTCGACTACACTTGTAGTGTATTCGGATACAAGTGGTTCCAGGAAAAAGTGTATTCGATTACACTTTGATTGTATTCGAATACAAAAAATCTGGAAATGTGTATTCGATTACCCAGACTTTGTATTTGGCTACAGCTTCAAATTTTTAGAAACAGAAATGAATTTATCATACAGAGCATACCAAATACTGCATATAATCACAAATATAATGACAGGTAAACATATTTGAGAATAATCTAAACATAGATGAATTAATTCTAACATGCTTTTAAGAGGAACCTTATAATCTTTGAGTAATGATGACAAAGTACCTTGTATTTAAAGATCATTTTCACTTAAGATGCCGAGTTCTCTTCGAATTTTGTAAAAAGAGTCCTTGGGAAGTGGTTTAGTGAAGATTTCCGTCAATTGATTATGAGTATCCACAAAGGTTACTTCAACATTTCCTTTAAGCACATGATCGCGCAGAAAATGATGTCGTATATCAATGTGTTTAGTCCGAGAGTGCATGATTGGATTCTTTGAAATATTGATCGCACTAGTGTTGTCGCATCGTAACGGAATGCATCCGAGATCAAGTCCATAATCATATAGTTGTTGCTTGAGCCACAGAATTTGTGCACAACAATTTTCTGCGGCTATGTATTCGGCTTCAGCAGTACTATGTGCAACACATGCTTGTTTTTTACATGACCATGATACGAGTGCATTTCCCAAGACATGACAAGTGCCGCTTGTGCTTTTACGGTCTGTTTTACATCCTGCATAATCTGAATCAGAATATCCAACGAGACTACAGATACTACCTTTCGGATACCATAGTCCTACATTGATTGTTCCTTTCAAATATTTCATGATTCTTTTGACTGCTACAAGATGCGATTCTTTAGGATCCGCCAGAAATCTTGCACACAAACAGACATTAAACATAATATCTGGCCAACTGGCCGTTAGATATAATAGAGATCCAATCATACCTCGATATTTTGAAATATCTATAGAAATACCGGATTCATCTTTATCAACATATGTTCCAGAACCCATGGGAGTTGCACTTTCCTTGCAGTTTTCCATTTCAAATCTTTTTAGCAGTTCTTTGCAATATTTTGCTTGATTGATGAAGATGCCATGCTTGAGTTGTTTGATGTGAAGGCCAAGAAAATAGTTTAATTTTCCCATCATGGACATTTCAAATTCTCCTTGCATCATCAACGAGAATTCTTCACATATGTCATTGTTTGTTGATCCGAATATGATATCGTCAACATAGATTTGGACCAGCAAGGTGTGACCATTATTTCTTTTAATAAATAATGTCTTGTCGACTTTGCCTTTTTCAAATCCTCTTTCACATAGGAAAGCACTCAACCTGTCGTACCAAGCTCTTGGAGCTTGTTTTAGACCATAGAGAGCTTTTCTTAATTTGAAGACATGTGAAGGATTCTTGAAGTCCTCAAAGCCGGGTGGCTGTTTGACATATACTTCTTCATTGATGTATCCATTGAGAAAGACACTTTTCACATCCATCTGAAATAATTCAAAATTCATAGAGCAAGCATAAGCAAGTAGTAAACGTATTGCTTCTAACCTTGCGACTGGAGCAAATGTTTCGTCAAAATCAATCCCTTCTTCTTGATTATATCCTTGGGCGACCAATCTTGCCTTGTTGCGAACAACTATACCGTTTTCGTCAAGTTTATTTTTAAACACCCATTTTGTACCAATGATGTGTTTATTTCCTGGATTAGGAACAAGTTCCCATACTTTGCTTCTTTCGAATTAGTTAAGTTCTTCTTGCATGGCAAGTATCCATTGATCATCTTTTAGTGCTTCACCAATTTTGGAGGGTTCGATTTGAGAAACGAATGCCATGTTCAAGCACGCATCTTGTAGTTTAAGTCTTGTTGTAACTCCTTTGTTGATATCACCAATAATGTTATCAATTGGGTGATCTCTATGGGTCCTCCATTCCTTAGGAAGATTATCATTTTCCTTTTCAATGTTGACTTCACTTTTTTGACTTGGTTGATCAATTTGATGTTCTTTACTTGTATCACTACTTTCAATGTCATCATCATCATAAGAAATAACTTTGTCCTCTTTCAAGGGGTTAGTTTCATCAAAAGTTACATGTATTGATTCTTCAACGATTAAAGTTCTTTTATTGAAAATTCTAAATGCTTTACTAGATAATGCATAGCCAATAAAAATACCTTCATCTGTTTTTTCATCGAATTTTCCAAGGTTGTCTTTTCCGTTGTTTAGCACAAAACACTTGCATCCAAAGATGTGGAAGTGAGAGATATTAGGCTTTCTTCCTTTGTAGAGTTCATAAGGAGTTTTCTTAAGAATTGGCCGAATGTTTACTCTATTAGTAACATAGCATGTCGTGTTTACAGCATCTGCCGAAAAGTACTTTGGTAGACTTGAATCGCTTAGCATAGTCCTTGCAAGTTCTACCAAGGATCTGTTCTTTCTCTCAACAACCCCATTTTGTTGAGGTGTTCTAGGTGCGGAAAAATTGTGGAAAATTCCATTTTCTTCACAGAATTCTTCAAACAAGGTATTTTGAAATTCTCTTCCATGATCACTTCTAATTGATACAATTTTGGATGATTGTTCATTTTGGACTAGCTTGGCATAGTTTTTAAATGCTTTAAAAGCTTCGTTTTTACTTGCCAAAAATAAGGTCCATGTGAACCTTGAGTAATCATCAACAATCACTAGTCCATATGAATTTCCACCAAGACTTTTGGTTCTTGATGGACCAAACAAATCCATATGTATTAATTGAAGTGGTCTAGTAGTTGAGATAACATTTATAGGTTTGAAAGAAGTTTTTGTTTGTTTACCTTTTTGACACGCGTCACATAGTTTATCCTTTACAAATTTCATTTTTGGTAATCCAACAACAAGATCATGCTTGACAAATTTGTTTAAATGATCCATGTGGATATGTGCAATTCTTTTATGCCATAGCCATACATCATTTTTAAGGATAAATCGTCAAGATTAAGTATAAAAATATTTTTGAAACGCTTACCGATAAATTGAATTTCATTTGTTGCTGCATTTTGAATGATGCACTCATCTTTGTTGAAGACTATCTTGTGTCCTTTGTCACATAGCTGACTAATGCTTATGAGATTATGCTTTAGGCCTTCAACATATAGGACATCTTCAATTGAAGGGGAAGGGGTTGTTCCAACTTTTCCAATACCTAAGATTTTTCCTTTGTTATTATCTCCATAGACTACATATCCTTTTGATTCAAGGATCAAGGTTGAAAATTTTGTTATGTCACCCGTCATGTGTTTGGAGCACCCACTATCTAAGTACCACATATTTGAGGTACTTTGTGTGCATACCTACAAAAATTGTAATCAAGTTTTATTTGGTACCCAATGTGCTTTGGGTCCTTGATGGTTAGTACATTTCTTAACCCATATGCAATGCCCTTTAGGAATACTAATGTTTCTTACATGACAGGCATTAGGTGTGTGACCATGAAGACCACAATAGCAACAAGTAGGAATAAATTTATTTTTAATGGCATATGTATGGAATTTATTTTGAGTTATTTTCTCCTTATAAGAATGACCTTTTTGTAAAATTGTAATATTTCCTTGATTGGATTGAGTACTTGCTTTGACAAAAATGGTCTTATTTGAGCTTGGTTTGTCAAATTTAGAGAATCCAAGACCACTTTTATCGTTTGAGTATCTTTGCATGTTTAGAACATTTTCCAATCCTATTTGTCCTTTTTGATATCGTTCAATTACTCTATTTAATTGAACAATCTTGAATGAAAGGGAATCACATTTATTGCATGTAAAATTCTGCTTTGATTTTTCAGCATCCTTTTCCATAATGTCAACTTTTTCTTGAAGACTTGAGATTTGTCTCTTTTGTGTTGACACTAGTTTAAACAGATTTTTACATTCAATAAGGAGTTCCTTTATGGCGTTTTGAGCATCATTGTATTCTATAATTAATTCACTATTAGTTTTATTACAATAAAGAGAGTTTATATTACTAACCTCTTCGTCATTTGATTGATGTGATGCCATTAGTGCAACATTAGCACATTCCTCACTTTCTGTTTCTAATGATGAACTTACTTCGTTATCTTCCCAAGCTATGTATGCTTTCTTGAAGTCTTTCCTTTTACCGGCATTTTTCTTGATAAGGTTTGGGCAATCTGCTTTGATATGTCCTTGTTTTCCGCATTCAAAGCACGTGAAGTTTTGGTTTGAGGTAGACCTATCTTTCTTTCTG
Source organism: Cicer yamashitae (assembly GCA_037974755.1). NCBI lineage: Eukaryota > Viridiplantae > Streptophyta > Magnoliopsida > Fabales > Fabaceae > Cicer > Cicer yamashitae. The sequence goes on from JBBPBQ010000002.1 coordinate 23,358,311, forward strand.
AAATTCTTCGTTTTGAAATTTCTGTCAATTTTAAGAAACTTACCGAATTTCTTAACCAGGAAATTAATGTTTTCGTCTTCATCCGACATTTCGTCTCTAACTAGTTCCTTTGATTCGGTCTTTAGAGCAATGTTTTTGTTCTTCTTTTCTTGAGTTTCATTTTGCTCCAATCTTCCAAGTTCAATTTCGTGTTCTTGGAGTTTTCCAAATAATGCAGAAAGTGACATCTTGGATAAGCTTTTCTTTTATGATATTGCTGTCACCTTTGGTTGCCAATCCCTTGTTAGTGATCTTAATACTTTCAGATTTAGTTCATCGTTGGAGAAAATCTTTCCAAGAGCCGTCAAGTGATTTGTTAAGAGGGAAAATCTTTTCTGCATGTCTAAGATAGATTCTTCGGGCTGCATACGGAATAATTCATATTCTTGACAAAGTGTATTAAGTTTAGATCTTTTTACCTCTACAGTGCCTTCATGGGTTACTTCCAATGTGTCCCATATTTCTTTGGTTGTTTTACAGTGAGATACGCGGAAAAATTCATCCATTCCTAGTGTTGATTGTAGAATGTTTTTAGCCTTTTTATCGAAGTGCACTTTTCTTTTATCGTCATCGGTCCAGGAGTTCTTTATCTTAATTTCTTCTTTGTCATTGATGACTGTTGTTGGGATGTAAGGATCATTTTCAACAGCATCCCATATATCGTCTCCTTGTGCTTCAAGATGCGCTTGCATACGTATCTTCCAAAAAGCATACTATTGTCAGAATATGTACAAGTCCCACCCTTGGACCTTTGCTACAAACTTCTAACAAATCTTATAGGATAGCACACTACTATCTTAGATAAAACTATTTAAAGAAAGTACTACTTTCTTTTTACAAACACTGTGATTTTGATAAGAGTATAGGAATAAGAAAGAGGTAGAATGATAACAATCCAAGATTGCTTCAAGTACTTTGAGAACCTTAGTTAAGGATATGAAAATGATATGCAAGTACTTGAATTTATGAAAAATTACTTTGAGAAAAATTCACAAAAGTTGGTCAAAGTCTTTAAAGTTGTGTAGTAGGATTGTTGTTGTTGAATCTGAAGTTATGATGTATTTATAGTCCATAAACATCTCTTCAGATTCGTGGCCTTTGATCCAAGAGGTTTGAGGAACAATTGCAATGATTTAGAGTTTGCATTGCTTCCAGTTGTATTCGAATACATGATGGTTGTATTCGAATACACCTTTTTGTAACGTTCAAATTTATTCAAATTTAACACTGTGTAGTCGAATACACATGTATGTAGTCAAATACAGATTGATCAATTTTGCCACTGACTTGTTGGTTGTATTCGAATACATCAGGATGTAGTCGAATACAGATGAAAGGTTTTTGCTACTGACTTAGCAATTTTCATCTGTATTCGAATACACCTATGTTGTATTCGAATACACTTTTGTATTTTGTCAAAAATATTAATTCTAATACTTTGTAAATGTAATTTTTGACTTTCGAAAATACTTTTTATGCATATGCAAGGATGTGAGGTTCTCATTGTATTTGAACTATGGGTTGTATCATTTACCTTTACATAAAACATCTATTATGAAAAGATTTATTAATTTATCAATAAGATGTTTGGAGACTTCTTCTTTTTGAGCTTGTTGCTTTGATCATCATCACCATTGGTCTTTTGTATCATCAAAAACATGTATTTTACAATTCTAATCTATTTTGGTTCTTAGGCAACGTAGTTCGACTAATAAGTGCTTAAGTCTCAATGGATTAATATATTAGGTCATTTTGGTCTTTACTAGGTTTATTCTAGTTGATTTTGGTTTTGATTCAATGTAGTTCGTCTAATAAGTGCATTAGTTTCAATGGATTAAGGTTTTGGTCTTTTTGGTCTTTAATAGGTTTATTTTCATGCATTTTGGTTCTCAGTCAGTGTAGGTCGTCTAATAAGTGCATAAGTTTCAATGCATTATGATTTTAGCTTATTTAGGTGTTTAATAGGTTTATTCTAATGCATTTTGGTTCTTAAGCAATGAAGTTCGTCAATTAAGTGCATAAGACTCAATGGATTAAGATTTTAGGTCATTTTGGTCTTTGTTAGGTTTATTCTTGTCGATTTTAGTTCTTATTCAATGTAGTTCGTTTGAAAAGTGCATTAGTTTCAATGGAATTAGATTTGGTCATTTTAGTCTTTAAAAGGTTTCTTCTAATCTTTTTTTGTTCTTAGTCAATGTATTTTTTCTAATAAGTGGATTAGTTTCAACGAATTAAGATTTTAGCTAATTTTGGTCTTTAATAGGTTTATTCTAATTCATTTTGGTTCTTAGGCAATGTAGTTTGTCCAATAACTGCATAAGTCTTAATGGATTAAGATTTTAGGTCATTTTGGTCTTTACTAGGTTTATTCTAGTCGATTTTGGTTCTTATTCAATGTAGTTCGTGTAAGTAGTGCGTTAGTTTCAAATGATTAAGAATTTGGTCATTTTGGTCTTGAATAGGTTTATTCTAATACATTTTGGTTCTTAAGCAATGTAGTTCGTCAAATAAGTACACAAGTCTTAACGGATTTAGATTTTAGGTCATTTTAGTCTTTACTAGGTTTATTTCATTTAATAAGTGCATTAGTTTAAAAGGATTTAGATTTTAGGTCACTTTGGTCTTTTATAGGTTTATTCTAATACATTTTGGTTCTTAGACAATATAGTTCGTCTAATAAGTACATACGTCATAATGGATTATCATTTTAGGTCATTTTGGTCTTTACTAGGTTTATTCTAGTAGATTTTGGTTCTTATTCATTGTAGTTCCTCTAGTAAGTGCATTAGTTTCAATTGATTAAGATTTTGGTCTTTTTTGTCTTTAATAGGTTTATTTTCATGCATTTTGGTTATGAGTCAATGTAGTTTGTCTAATAAGTGCATAAGTTTCATTGTATTAAGATTTTAGTTTATTTTGGTATTTAATAAGTTAATTCTAATCCATTTTGGTTCTTAGGAAAAATATTTCATCCAATAAGTGCATAAGTTTTAATGGATTAAGATTTTAGGTCATTTTGGTCTTTACTAGGTTTATTCTAGTTAATTTTGGTTTTTATTCAATGTAGTTCATCTAATAAGTGCATTAGTTTCAATATATTAAGATTTTCGTCATTTTGGTATTTAATAGGTTTATTCTAATCCATTTTGGTTCTTAGTCAATGTAGCTTTTATAATAAATGCATAAGTTTCAATGGATTAAGATTTTAGGTTATTTTGTTCTTTAATATGTTTATTCTAGTCCATTTTGGTTCTTAGTAAATGTAGTTCGTCCAATAAGTGCATATGTTTCAATAGGTTAAGATTTTGGTTATTTTAGTCTCTATTAGATTTATTCCAGTCTATTTTGGTTCGTAAGCTATGTAGTTCGTGCAATAAGTGCATATGTCTCAATGGATTAATATTTTAGGTAATGTTGGTCTTTACTAGTTTTATTTTAGTGCATTTTGGTTCTTATTCAATGTAGTTCATCTAATAAGTGCATTAGTTTCAATGAATGATTTTGGTTTTAATAGGTTTATTCTAATCTAATTTTGTTCCTAGTCAATGTATTTCGTCTAATAATTGCATTAGTTACAATGGATTAATATTTTAGCTCATTTTCGTCTTTATTAGGTTTATTTTAATTCATTTTGGTTCTTAGGCAATGTAGTTCATCCAATAAGTGCATAAGTCTTAATGGATTAAAATTTTAGATCATTTTGGTCTTTACTAGGTTTATTGTAATCGATTTTGGTTCTAATTCATTGTAGTTCGTGTAAGTGCATTAGTTTCAATGGATTAAGATCTTGGTTATTTTGGTCTTTAATAGATTTATTCTAATCTATTTTGGTTCCAGTATTCAAAAGTTTCGATATTTGTGCTCAAACATTATACTTCCTTGCTTTTGCCTTCAGCGACTTCTTCAATCTGATGAAAGCTAATGTTGATGTATTCTTCGCATTTGTGAGCTTATCAGATGATGGCTTGATATCTTGTACCACATGATGAAAGACTTATCGTATGAAATTGTCTTCTTTGCTTCATTCAGTTTAGTAGACAGTGAATGTCAGATCTAATTTGCTTCATTGACACGGTCAATTTTTTACTCTTATGTTGTTAGATGAAAAGTTTCAAAAGATCTCAACCTTTAATGTGACTTATACTCATTCATTAAGGTAATATAAAAATAAGAACTGTTAGACCTATGAAATTCAATGTCTAAAAAAAATTATATAGTCAAGTAACTTTGACACAAATTACTAATAGAGGAAGTTGATCCTCACTCTCTTTATATATAGTTAAAAATTTTGAGTCGATATTCTGATATATATAGTTAATATAAACACATGGTATATGTACCAACCAGTAATTTTTTTGATTTTCCACAAGTTTATTCCACCAAAATAATTCTATTTGATGTACATCTCACTAATTAGTAATTGATTATGGTTTTTAATTGCCGGCCATAAATATATTTGTATCAAATCACTCTATCATTTTTCAGTTCAATTTTAACGAGGGTTAGATCGGCTTCATTAAAAAATAAAAAATAAAAGATTAGCTAAGCTTGGACCTAGATTTTATAGCTGTGCCTGTATGGATTGAAGTGTATAGTCTATATATAATATACGCCCTATAGCTATCTCCTGAAAACCTTAGACGTTTGAGAAAAGTTGATAATGGAGATACACAAACATATTTTGGTCAAATTCATTCCTTAACATCGGTTACTAGACGTAGACATGCATATTCCTTAATAATTTTTGGGTAAGCACATATGTTTTGGACACAAAAAAAAATTATTTACTTATTTTAAAAATATATATCATTTAATTTTTTTTAAGTGTGTTTAAATATGTGTGTCTGCACAAGAATTGTTCCTGATTTATTAAGTAAAGATCTAATTTATTATTTTAAGTTCAAACCATATGATGCATTTTGAGAGATAAAAAAACAATGTTATGTTTTCAAAACTAGATCCATCTTTTGACAATGGTAAAAGTTATTTATTTTTTAAAATAAGAATTAGAAAGTAAATGCATCATATGATGACAATAACATCTCAACAATGTTGGTACTCCAAAATTATTATATATTATTTACAACACTTTAATAAATATATTAAAAAATTTTTAAAAAAAAAGATCATTACAACTTGGAGGAATTGGCTAAAACCCAAGGAAGAAACAAAAAGTAATGTGTAATTAAAAACTTTACTAAACAAATTTAATGAGATAAAATCATTATGCAGGAAAAAAAGTGCAATGCAGAAAAACCACAAAAGAAAAGTAAAATAAAATAAAATAAGTGGTCCATTGGTACAACCCTTTGTTGAACAATCAACTAAATTGTGTTCCACTAAGTAAAACCTGAAGTAGTTTAAAAGAAGCTAGAAGATCTACACATTGCCTTTCTATATATGTATATGTGGGAGTAACAGAAATTCATGTCTTTAGTGAGATTTACACAGTTTAACCATCTAATATGAATTTGTCAAGGAACAATAGAGGCCAAAATCACCAATTGAGAGTCATTCTTTAACCAAAAGATATGTACTCCTTTTTAAAAGTTAGCCCAATCCCTAAGATAGCTCTTATTAATTGAGGGTAAAACGCAAAAGTGTTACAAATATGAAAAACAAAGCACCCTAGGGTAAACCCTTAGCAGCATCATATGTATTGCATTTGATTCAACAAACAGGAGAGGAGGACTAAATGACTTCTTTAATTCCTAGATCTTTACTATGCTTAATCGTGACATTAAAATATTTGAGGACTTCAAAATCAGTCATAGAGGATGAAGAACAACCTATGTTATGCTTACCAACCAAAGTCACATTAGAAATAATCATATTAACTGTTGAAAAGTAAGATATGCAACGATCCTCAAAACGAATTTTGTTACGACAAGTCCAAGAAACAAAAAGATCCATTATTCACTGAGGGTTAGTTACCATCGAGTGATGAAACTAAAATATTCATTAACCATTGGTTGGTAACGGCGATTTAAGTATAGTTATGCTTGACAGTCACACTTGAGAGAGAAATTGATGAAATTTAAGTGTGAATGTATAGTTTCACGTCGGCTAGAAATAGATTAAATGAATATATAAAATATGTGTCCCATATACCATTTGTCTTAAGATTTTGAATTAGATCTTGTGTCAAAAATTGTTGATGATCTTGGTCATTAGCTCGTTGTTACTCTCACTTATAGGTGTCAATTTCAAAGTCAACATGTTGGAGGAGCAAAAAAATTTCATAGTGAAAAAGGCCCACAAAAAGAAATCCCCAAAAATAAAAAAGCCCCAAAAATTTTGTGGGCTTAGTGGGGCCTATGGGCCCACTTTAAAAAAATTGATATTTTTTTGAGAAAAAATTTTGAAAATTTTTTTCTCAAAATTTTCCAATAAAAAAGTTTCGATTTTTTTTCTATAAAAAAATATTTACAATTCTTTTGATTGGAGAAAAAAATCGAATTTTTCAAGAAAAATAATTTTTTTGATTTTTCTCACAATTTTTTGAGAAAAATATTATTTAAAAAATTTTGTGAGAAAAAAATATTCTAGATTTTTTTGAGAAATTTTTTCGAGAAAAATAAATTTCTAAAACTTTTCAAGAAAAAAATATCAATTAACAAAACATTGAACCTACGAGTCTTTCACTTAAACTCACAAAAAATAATGAAATAATGGTCTGAGACTTTAAAAATTTTATTTTAATAGAGGGTATAATATTAAAGATTTAGTAGAGGATTTTTTAAAAAGAATTTATACTTTGAAACTTTATTGACAGTTCAAAGCTTTCCAATAAGACCCTTCAAGACACGTCCTTTGAACCTTAGATCCTATGGGTCTTATAGAGGCGAGGATACCATCCAAAAGATATATCAAGTATTTAGATTTTAGACTACCGTTGGACTAGGTCGAAGGACCACGGACCTAAAATATATATACGGTTACATTTACAACTTAATTAGCCTTATTAGACATAAGTAACATTTTAAATGGATTTAATAACTATGAGATATAGTCAATAGTTAATTAATAATTAGTATCACCTCACATTGCCGTCCCTTGAAGCTTGTTCCCTTAAAATGTACATGTACAGTTATGATAATTGAAAGCTGGGCTATTTACTAAATATCATTCAACTGCAGCCTGCAAAAATGGCTCTTCAAAGGTAGGAAATGGCTTTGAAAATAGACTTGTGCTAGAAACTTAGGCTTCAACTAGTCACTGTTTATTTTTATTTTTAATCCTCTAATTCTCTGAAAAACGAAACCCTAAACAAGAACTGTTTTGGTATGTGACATTTTAAAATGTGGTTATAAAATGGATTTACGTGACATATAATTTTTCTTGAATATGAACTAGTAAAAAAAATTTATATACAACTGTAAGGTCTTGAGTTCGAATTTGAAACATGGTATTCAACATAACAATCTCGACATTTGTCAGCTGAGATAGATCTTAAAATCGATATATATATATATATATATATATATATCATTAAAATATAAAATTAATCCTGAAACTCTTAAACTCATACCTAATTACATTCAAAACTAGCTTAAGAGACATTTAATTACAACAAAAACAGGATTTACCATTGTTTACTCAACGTGGCAGGTGAACTTTGAGTGGAATAGCCATTTTTGTGATATTTTTTACACAATTTAATAATACATTTACAACTATATATATATATAATGATTTTTTTGGTCTATAATTATTAAATAGAGAAAGTCTCTAATCAATTCCACTTACAAGTTCAAATCCTTAATTATATTCTTTGTATTTTTTACAACCCACTTATACATATAAAATAATTCATTTGTTTATTATTGGAGTTTATGCACTCTTGATTCTTGACATAATCTGTCATTTCTCTGAATTTTTGTTTATATTAATTAAGTCAAACCCTTGGGTTCTGTATATAAAGAAGCCAGATTTGTATGGAGAAGGAAACAAAAATAAATTTGAGTTGAAAAAGAAATCGTACATTCTTCACAAAGAAGTATTGTTATGGAAGATCATAATAACATCTTGAAGTCTAATGGGGGTGAAGAAAATGGTAGCAATTATAAGGTGATGATTTTCTTTATCCCTTGCTTTTTGATTTTCAAAGAGATTTTTTTAGAAACTCTCTCTTATCCTTTGTATATTCATTTAGATATGTATTATTAGGATACATTTGTGAAGCTTTCCATATATAGATATGTTATTTTTTAAAACTAGATATACGATGTTATAAAATTTAGACTCATATCCTCTCCTCTATAATTGTTGTATGCCGATGCATACATTCATATGATTTTGGGAATGATGTGTTTTTTTCAATGATGCATGAATGTTAACTTTTGTTCATATAATGGATTGAAAAGAATAACAAGGAGATGCATCTATTTTTTTAAATTTTGTCTAAATATATTTATTTTCCCATATGCTTGAATCACTAGCGCTGAAAAGACATTTTACACGGATTCATTTTTTTTTTTTTAATTTTTAACAATAATTTTATTAAATGAAAAAATCGGTATATAAAAATCAATGTTGTAACTATCTCATGCTTATAAAAATTTATTAATGAAAGACTTTTTTAGCACATTATACGATAAGATTATATATATATATATATATCGAAATAATACTGAATGTGGTAGCTAGTTTGAGTCCTAAGAACATCTTAATTTGCGTGAGGAAACATAAGTTTCAGCTGTTGTACTTTAATGAATCACAAAAATTTAGCACTTTTAACTAGTTTTTTTTTCTTTATAAAAATACTTCTCAATAATTATTTTTCTCAATAGTTTAGATTCTAATATAGCAAAAATTCCAGCTGTGCTGCAGGATGGATAAACAGGAATAGGCGAAATTATTTATCTAAGACAAAAAATTGATGTTTTATTTGTACTTCACATGTTTCTTCTGCATTTGCTTTCCTTTGCTAAAATATTACATGTTTTTTCATCATAATGATAGAAAATTCTTTCATTAATAAAAAAAATATTTCTTTTAGTGATCTTTATCTTATGACTCTCACTAAATCATAAATTTCTATAAGAGTAACAATACATATCCAAATTCATGATGCAATTTTTCTTTGATCGTTCTTGGTTTTCTTCGATTGTTTTCGTCTACCTATTTTGTACTTTTTTTATTTCTTATGGTAAGAATATTACACTTTTATGAGAAAGAAAAACTTGATGTCCTTTCTTTACTCTGTCTTTCTTATAATTACTTAGTAACCACCATGTAAAAGAGAGAACAGATTATTTTGAATTTCAAAATAAAACCTTTATTACATTTAGACCAAACAATCAGCACATTAGTCTATTCTTTATTTAAAGTTAATTGTCAATTACATGAGTCAAACTAATATATTATTAAAATAATCTTATAATTTCTCACTTGACTTATGTGACAACTTTAATTCAACATTAATCTATAATTATGCACTGTATATTGAATTATCAAGTCATCATCTTTAATTGAATTGAAATGATCGGATCATGGCAACATGAATTATCAATCAACTTGATTCCTTTCACATATCATAAATTAATCAACTCATTTCTGTGTGGAATTTGTGTCTTCAATGTCTTTCCAAAGATATTTCTGTCATTACACTTAAACAATAATATATACCATATAATGGAGATAACAAGAAAATAAGCAGAAACATAATTTTAATTGAATTCATAAATGTTATACAAAATAAAACTTTAAAACCATACATGTATATATACATCAATCACACTATAATGTTAACAAGGACTTACCTATAATGTTCATCATTTCATCATGGCCAATTAATTTCTTGAGCTGTAAATCTTTGACTAACGAATCCGGTATCATTAAATTTGAAACAATATATTCAAATGACACTTTTGTTTCTACACTTCTTTATACTAACAAGTTTATACTAATCATACACATATTGAAATACAATGTTCCATGATTTTAGTTACTCTGCTTTTGACTAATCAATTAAGAATAAAAATATGCATACTTGCAAACATTAAGCATTATTTTTTTGTAACAAAATGTAACGAAAATGATAATCATTGTTTGAAATTTCGGTAATAGTAATGGTTGCATTGCAATACTTAATATTGAATGAAAGTTGCATTTCATGTGGTCACAATTACAGACATAATGTAGTCATAGGCATTAACATTATTCATTTTGCTACTAAAATTGTAGTTGTGAATCACACTTTAGAACTATCATGATAATATATAATCAACAAAAAAATATACATACTGACATTAGTTTTGTTAGCATGATCAAAAGCTTGAATCAACAAATAAGAAAATTGTTGAGACCAAAGAAGAAAATGAGAGGTTGAAACTGACACAGTTTGCAAAGAATTACCAAGCAATGCATATGGACTTCTTCAACATCATTCAACATGATAAACAAGAAGTTGTAACCAAATCAATAAGTAGCCATGAAGAAAGTGAACTGGTGTCCCTTTCTTTAGGTATTTCATCCATAAGCCATCCCATAGATGACAAAAAGAATAGCAATGAAACAAAAAATATCAAAGAAGATGAGAATTTTGATGAAGGACTTGCTCTTAGGTTAAATATCACATTTGACCCTTCATCAGGAACTAAGGAAGGGAAGGAAGAGGAACTCACTGAGAAATGGTCGCCAAATAAAGTTTTGAAGACAACAAGAACCGGAGATATAACTACAGAAGTTTCTCAATATTCTCAGCTCAAGAAAACTAGAGTTTGTATCAGAGCCAGATGTGATACTCAAACGGTTAGTATAAACTTATTATATATTTAAAACCAACTTATATACTATGTAAGGTTTGACTATCTTTTTGTAGATAAATGTCAGTAAGTTAGTGGTTATGAAAAAGGAGAATTACCATTATTAGATGGAGTATTAGATAAATATCATGCTATAATAAATTGCAATATTGTGTTTTTTTTTTCTTTTGATTTGTTTCAATAAACTTTTATATAGATGAATGATGGAGGCCAATGGAGAAAATATGGACAGAAAATAGCAAAAGGAAATCCGTGCCCTCGAGCATATTATAGATGCACTGTCTCTCCATCTTGTCCTGTGAGAAAACAGGTAAAAGTTTATCAATGAACTTGCTTTGGTATAGAAACATGTAATATAAAAGAAGAAAAATGAAATGATTGCATTCATCTTCTTCTTAAAAGGAAAAATAATTTTATTTATAATATCAGTAAAGAGCCTAGACACATCATATGTATAAGATCCCCTAGTTGGAAAAATGACTACATGCATGAATTACCAATTTTCATTTCTTTTTAATCAATTTATTTCCAACCATATGATTAAAAAGTCCTGATAATCAATAATTCAATCAAGAGGTAAGTAAAATCTTATTAAAGATTGATTATGGACAAGGTTTGAACTTAGATATTTCTGATACCTCGATCTCTTGACTTCAAGTAGAATTATCAATTAGCTTGAAATATTTAATTGATTTGATGACTTATAAAAAATGAAGTTCAAAGAATCTAAAAGAGTATAGCAAAATACTTATATTAATTAATCTTATAGTATTTTTTCTCAATTTTTTAGGTTCAAAGATGTGCTGAAGACATGTCAATCTTGATTACCACCTATGAAGGGACTCATGACCATTCTCTACATACTTCAGCCACAGCCATGGCCTACACAACTTCTGCAGCTGCTTCCATGCTTAAGTGTTCTTCATTGACCTCACAACAAGGACTAACCAATTCAAACACATTCCCAATCATCAATTCCAATTTTTCTTATAACCTTAATCCCCCAAATTGTACATCAACTTCAAAGAAATTTCCAAGCCCACAACAATTATACTTTCAAAACTCTTATATTTCTTCCCTTAATTCTCACCCAACAGTCACTCTTGATCTTACTACACCTCAAACTCCATTTCCCATTGGAAAATTCAACACACCTTTTCCATCCACCCAAAAAAGTTCATCAACAAACCCTAATCTTTCATCAACTATCACACCTTTCCAATCTTGTATGTTGCCATCAACTTTGAGTCCTTATAGTGGACATTTCAACTATGGAGGACTAATAAACCAAAATAGAAACCAATATGGAAATCAAGCATTTCAAGGACATGTCTTCCAACCTAGTTATATGATGAGTAACCATGCCATTTCTCAACAACCTTTAAGAGATTCAATTGTGGCCACAACCAAGGCAATTACAACAAATTATCCAAAATTTCAGTATGCCTTAAAAGCTGCTCTCACAACATATGTTGGTAGCAATGAATTTTCTTGTGATGGAGTAAAAGAAAATCATGTTGTGGCTGAGAATGAAGCTTTGAACTTAAAGCTAGGTGAAGATAGGTCATATTCAAAGAACACTACTTCTAATGTTCAAAAAGGAAACATGTTCAAATTTCCACCATCACAACAATAATGTGAAAGTTACTTTGGATTACCTTATGATAAAAGTAACCAACTCTTATAGGAAAAGAAGTTAATAATATACATAATGCTTTCAAAAGATTCAATTTCAAGTCTATCATAAACGAGAGTTTGACCTATATATGGTAATAGAGGAGAAGCATGCAAATTGCATCTACGGTTTCCAAGCAATTTTTGTACTGCAAGAATCATTGTCTAGATCATACAATGAAAGCCAACTGTAATTGATTGTTGTAAAATTCTTAAAAAGATTATTCATACTTTAGTTCATACAAAATTATGTCTTTGGCAATATGCTCCAGTTTGTTAGGTTCAAGTGTAAGTGGTTCGTCCAACATCGATTATAAATGAGTCGAATGTTGAATATATAAGAGCGATGACCTATATACCCAATATCTTAAGGTTTTGGATGGAGATGAGGTGTTAAAGTCTTTTGTGCTCTTGGAACATTTGGCACTTTGTTGCTCTTGTACCCTCAAACTCCCCAACAAGTGGTATCATAGTTTGGTTCAACTTGGTGGGGGAGCTAAAGTTGATCCTGGTGTATTGGATTCTTGTATCGAAAGTCTTTTGAATCTTTTTCTCTACATGAACATACACTTTCACAATTTCTCCACCTTTTTAGGGGTGTCAAAATTTTGTTTCCAATAGTATTTTTTTCCAAAATTTTCAACAATACAACAATACTAACTTCATAACTTTCAAATCCACTTTTGAAGAAAACCCTAAACCAACACAAAACTCATAATCATTTCAAAATTTTCAAAGACACCATTTAGATCCATGAAAACAAGGACTGGTTTAGGTTGATGGAATTGGGAGCTGGTGCCCCCACTTATTTAATTAATTTTGAAATTTCTTGAATAATTTTGTTTTCATTAAAAATAATTTCAGCTAACACAAAATTTCAAATGAGGGAAAAGGTTTGATCTTTCACAATTCATCATTAGCAACACTAGATCTAGGATTTTTAAGAAACAAAAGTTTGAAAACCCTTCCCCCAGAAAACCATGGTTTTAGCCAAACAAAAGAAAAAGAGAGGATGATATTTTCTTACCTCCAAACTAGCATCAAAAGAACCACCAAGATAATACCAGAAACTTTGCTACAAGAACTTTCTTCAAACTCCTCTTAGACCTCTCTCAAAATCAAGATTTTTCTCTCAAGGTTTCATGGCACCATCACTCAAGAGTTTTGGAGCAAATGAGGAAGAAAAGATGAAGTGTGTCTAATAAGAGAGAGACAAAAGTTTTGTCTCATAAAAGGGAGATATTTTCCTTTTCTAATCTCACTTAAGTCACAAAAGTCACGAGCAAATCACCAAATTGCACCCTGAAATTGTGTGTGTAAAAGGCATTTACATCTCTGAATTTTGAAAATCGACAAATAACACCGTGAAATTGAAATACGTCCGACAACATAGTCTATCTGTTAGTTTGCTCTGTTAGTGAAGTTGACGTGGATGTTAATTGCTTATGTGGTTAGTCCACTGTTAGCCAATTCAGTGCCACGTAACAAAGAGAGGCTAATTAATTTGTCCAATTTTGGAAACACGGGGGGCTAATTTGCCTGATCTTGAAAACGAAATTGAAATTCGATTTTTTTTTAAACTCAAACTCTATCATCATTGCAACATTAACATTTCCATCTATATAATCTATTCTTGTTCTTCTTCCATGATTTCATATTTTCTTCTTCAAAGAACTTTCATTTATATAATCCATTATTCTTCCTCTTTCATGGTATTCAAATCGTAAAAAATGAAAGAATCAAAAAACACTTATTCTTCTTTCGCCATAGATGGAAACTTGAACCCAATGATTGTTAGTGCAAAAGTGATTTTGAGCTAGAATCATCATATTGATGTTTTGATGATAATAAAACAATAAAAATACTTATCCCCTAACTATTTACTAGTGTGTAAAATAAGTTAAAAGATAAATATTTATATTAATGATTATATATTTTAAGGAAACATAAAGTGTTTTTAATACAAAGAATATTATTATCTAATTAACAAGTAATTATGTTTAGAGTAAATCATGATATAACAATAAGACAAAGTAAGTATAAGTCAATGATTGATCCTCTGATCAAAAAGTAAAGGAATGCTACAGTGGTCATTTGCCTCTAACTAAAGACTCTTGTTGATCATCTGACTCAAAGACCAAAGTAGAAAGCTTTAAATGAAGCCTCCGATAAAGTCAAAGCTTTGGTAAAAGTCAAACCCTCTGATGAACAAAGAAAGAGAATTAATAAATCAAGGCAAATGCACCGTGACTCTAATTGACGCGCGCTCAACGTGCCTCAAGTGAATCTGACTAATGAAAGTTCACTCTAATAATTCTACGTCTGATTATCCTGGCAATCCAGTTGATCGTTTGGTCAACCCTTCAAATCAACGCTCTGACAAAGTCAATTATCTAAAGTCAATCCTCTAAGGCCAGAGTTTTGAAGAAGTCAACTTCTCAACATCTTTTACACATCAAATTTGGACTTATCTTCTGATTGAAGAAATGCAATGGCATCTTCTAAATATGTCATCCACTGATATTCATGTCGCCATAAGATAAAAAAACAATGTTCTGAAGAAGTTTTCCCAAAAAAAGGCCTAGAATACATCAAAAGAAAAATGAGTGAAAAATTCTCTCACTAGAGAGTTATTAGAATTGATATAAGTCAATCAAGTTGTGATGTACACTTGAATTGATATAAGAGTTATAAAATATAATGTTCTCTCAAGGAGAGTTATAATCCTTTAAAAATAATTTGTGTCAATTCAAACACAAACTAAAACTAATGTAAATCAGTCTGATAGTGGCGAGGTACCTAATGAGGGTTTGAATTATAATTTCCCCTTTAAAAAAATTCCTGTTTGAAACTAAAAGTTTTACTCAAGATTGATCTTGGTAATACGAAGAACGATCTTGGTTAGTGTAAAAACAACAATATTGATTTTATCAATGAAAAAATTGATTGCAATGCATGTAGTAAATAGAGATAGAGATAGAGAGATTACTCAAGCATATATCCTGGTTCACCCAACTTGGGCTACGTCCAGTCCTCACAAATGTGAGATTTTCCACTAAGTGCTCAAGGCAAAATTGTTCTTGGTTGTTACACAACTTTTCGTAGATCAATCTTGATCTTTACACAACTTCCACCTTTCTACTTTAGAAAGGAATTCCACAGATTTACCTTAACCTATTTCAGTAAGGATTTCACGAATTACCTTTTACAACATAAAAGGATTTCCACACACTTCTCAAGATATGATAATACACTAGCCTTGAGTTACAAAGTAATGATAATGAAGATGTTTAGAATCTGAATATAACTCAACTCTTGTTTGAGAAATAGATTTTGTAACTT
This sequence comes from Cicer yamashitae, assembly GCA_037974755.1. NCBI lineage: Eukaryota > Viridiplantae > Streptophyta > Magnoliopsida > Fabales > Fabaceae > Cicer > Cicer yamashitae. The sequence continues at coordinate 23,374,135 of JBBPBQ010000002.1, forward strand.
AAGACTTAGTTGTTACTAATTGCAACACAACACAAAGAAAACGATTTGCAAGCTAAAGAATGATATTTGAGAAAGCTCGAATATGAATGTATGATTGATGTTTTGCTTTGCACTTTGAGTTGTATTTTGTTCTTCATCTTGATGATGTATTTATAAGCTTCAAGAGAGGTTAGGACAGCTCACATAGCCGTTGAGATGAAGTTAGTTGTCATAGAACAACGAGTAGACTGAAGCAAGCCAAAAGCAAGAGTGAACAAGCTGAATCCAAGAGCATTCTTGCAATCTAGGATCGATCCTCAGATGAGTTAAATGTGATCAGACTTGTACTCGATCCAGTACCTTTTCTTAAGTTGCTTGCTTGCTTTGAGTCAGTGTGCAGGCTTGATTTGATAGTACAACTGTGGTGTATTTTTACAACCTGTACTATTGTACTTGCATTTGTTCCAAATGAAGAATGATCTTGCTTTTATATTTCTTCATGAAGCTTGTCTTGATTCTTCGAATTCTAGATTGATTCTGTTTTAGACCTTTCCTTGCTTATTCTTGATAAAGATATAAGATTGATAAAGCTTCTAGAATGCAATCTTTTGCACAGGACTGATCATTCTTGATTCTGATCAAAGTGAAGATCAATCTTTGTTTTACAAACGTATGGCAGGATTGATCTTCGATTTGCTGTTTTTGCTTTCTTTGATTTTAATGAGATTTGTTTTGAATTGCTTGGTACCTATCTTGTTTAACACACTCAAATACACAAGTTAAATACCAAAATACTTAGAATCATAATTATAATTCTTAATTAACCTTTTGTTTAATTATCATCAAAACAATTAATTAGAGATTTTGTCTTAACAAAACACTTAGAGAATATTTCTCATTCGAGCAAGTGTTTCTCTCTTTGAACTCTAAGATGAATTTAGAATTTTGAGCTTGAGTTCTTCTATTATTTTCTACTTTTCGATGATCTTTTTCTTCAGCCTTGAGTATCTATTTATAGTTATAATTAGGGCTTCAATTTAGTCTCTGTTTAATTATGAATTGTATCTTGTTCATATTGAGTTTGTAAATTCTTCAGATTGATTCTGTTTCTATTTTGTTTAGATTGAGTTTGTAAATTCTTCACATTGATTCTGTTCGTATTTTGTTCAGATTGCGTTTGTAAATTCTTTGTAATACCCTGATTTTTAAAAGCGCGAGTGTATTTTTTTTTTCAAAATAAAGTGCTAAAAATCCCAAGTTAAATCCATAAATAAAGAAAATACTCTTGGATAAAATATTTGAGTCGTAATACCACGACAAGGGTTATCATTAATTACAACAACGGAAATGGTTTTGAACAAAAATCCAAAGTATCCAAGTAAAATATACACCGACTAAAATACTTTGTTTTGAATACACAAGTTCCCTTTTTACAACAACAACTTTGAAATAGGAAATGGAAAAATAAATAAAATTCTTGATTACAACCCTAAGCTGATCATTAATCTATCTGAGGGTGATTGGGTATTGAGAATCCACGAGCTGCATCAAGCCCCACTGCTTTTGATCACAAACCAACCCATCGCCGCGTCACGCCTTAGAACGACCCTGGTTCTCATTTGAGGGCAAAGCCCAGATTTCCACAATTTGTAAAGGGTCACCAATCTGAAATTAACAAATACCACAAAGCATTCACTTTTAAATGCACAAAATCACCTTTGAACTTAGCATGCATCTAGAAAGGGTTTGCATATGTTAAACATGCATAAACAAGGTTGAAAAATGAAGTTTTGGACCAAACAACACTGTTGTATTCGAATACACCCTATGTGTAGTCGAATACACTTGCGAAAACAGTTGAAAAACAGCAAAAACAGCACTGACAGCACAACTGTATTCGAATACAGCCTGTCTGTATTCGAATACAGCATCTCATTCAACTATATTCGAATACAGCACCTTGTGTAGTCGAATACACTTCAAAAAAATCAAGTCAGTAGCTAATTTAATCATCTGTATTCGACTACAACACAGGTGTAGTCGAATACACCTGTCAAAACAGTAGAAAATCAGTTTTTAACCCTTTCAAAAACATTCCAAGACTTCCAAATTCATTCCAACACTTTCAACAACAATTCAATCAATCAGAAACACCAACACAACACAAATCACTCATCACAATCAAGTACGCATATATAAACATCATAACATGTCAAACATGACTCGCGTGCCAAGCACCCTAATGCAATGTGTATATGCCAATGCACATGATTCCGGAATATCAACAAAACCCTCCTCGAAAGGGCGTAAATCATAATTGTACAGCCTCTCACAGACTAGTACTAATTACCAAGGTGCAGTCTCTCACAGGCTAGCACGATTTACTAATGTGCAACCTCTCACAGGTTAGCACGACGCGATAATCCATGTAAGGGTAAGATGAACCATCCAATCACGTGGAATCATCCCCTATACGGATAAGATGAACCATCCAATCACGTGGAATCATCCCGTGGCCCATCCGGTCACCACTATCACCGACGCGATAATCCCCGTAAGGATAAGATGAACCATCCAATCACATGGAATCATCTCGTGGCCCATCCGATCACCACTATCACTACTATGAAATGTATGAGCATACTCTGACTCTCGACACCACAATCATTAAGTAAATGCAGCTATTAAAAGATTCCCCATTTTTAATGCTCATTTAACACTAATGATTCTCAAATTTAACACAGAGCATACTCAATGCATACAATCCTCAAATCACATGAAATTGAATTCACAAATCATATTGAATTCAAATCACCACATACACAATCTCATCAATTCACACCAAATCAAAATACACACATAATTTGCATTTATTCGAATTCCCACATCTTGAAACATAAAGCAAATATCCATATTCATAAATTTACCCATAAACACATCAACCATACCAAGTAAAAATCACCATCACCCACACCTCAAAACTCATTAAATTATATTTCACCATTTACCCACAAAATGCATTAACTTCATTTCTCACAACAATACACCTTAACCCATCAAATTTATTTTCCAAAATTTTCAATCATAACACTCCAAATCAAAACTCAAAATTGTTAAACATAAACCACCAAATTTCTTTTCCACAACTCACATAAATCCCATTAAATTCCTTTTCCCCAAATTCACACATAACCTCCATCAAAACAAACCCCACAAATACACATATAGAGTCCTATATGCAAGCTAAAAATTGGAAGGAGCCCTTACCTCGACGATAGCTCGAATGGCCGATTACGGCACCGCGATAAAATTCTGGTAAAATTCCCGCTTCGCACAGAGCTGCGAAAATTAGTTCCCAAGCACCGCAACGTGATCACGATCAACTGTCTCTTCAGTCGCGTCGCGAGATAAAGCTTGGATCTAGGTGATATGTGAGGTTTTGTGTTTGGGGTTTTTGAAAAAAAACAAGAAAAGAGAGGAAGAATGAGAGGCAGACGCGAACAGGGAAAATGTTTTTCCTTTTTCTTCCTTTTCTTTTCTTTCTTTTCATATATATATATACTACTCATCCAAAATAATATATATATATATATATATTTATATCTATTTATATAAATATCCCAAACCAACCAAAACAAGCACTCTCACACACACCCCAACAATTTTGATAAAAATATTCATTCTCATTGCAATTCAATTGATAGGTAAAATTTTCTGCAACTATAGATATTTTTAACAAGATTGTCCGGTAATAAATTTTCCGCAACGTAATTAAATTATTTCTCGCTAAATAATTTAAAACGGGACCCGCAAAATATTAATGGCATTTTAACATCCAAAATACCAATAAAACTGGCTAAAAAGCCTCATGATTCAACATGAAAGCACCCGAAAATACAAAAAGTACATTTTAAAATTAAGGGTATTACATTCTTCATATTGATTCTGTTCATATTTTGTTGTAGATAAATCTTGATCAAATTTTCTTCAAATCTTGATAAAATCTTATTTAAATCTTGACCATATCTTCTTTTCAACTTGGTCAAATATTTTCTTCAATTATATATATGAATCAAATCTTATTTTAGATTTTCATCAATTATAAATTTGAATTAAATCTTATTTTAAATTTTCTTCAATTATAAATATGAATCAAATCTTATTTTAGATTTTCTTCAATTATAAATCTGAATCAAATCTTATTTTAGATTTTCTTCAATTATAAATCTGAATCAAATCTTATTTTAGATTTCTTCAATTATAAATTTGAATCAAAATCTTATTTTAGATTTTATTCAAAAACATGAATCTTCTTTCATACTTTTTAAAGTCAAATATATTGTTCTCATAAAATACTTTTGTTATCATTGAAACTATAAGTATAAAATCAACTTGGTTCCAACAAATAATACTTGTATGTTATTATTTAATAATGGATTAAGTCATCGACTATATTGAGACAAAATTTCTCTGTAAGGGGAGAACAAAATGTAGCAATAGGTTGTTGTGAACTAGTATAAAAATATTTGTGTTCCTTCTCTATCTCTACTCTGTAGTTAATCTAAGTTCTTTATAATTCAACTTTATTTTGCTTAAACTGATTTATAATTATAAGTTGAATTTTTTATATAAAAAAACATATCTTTATATTAGCAACCAAAATAGTTTTGAGACTTGATCAACATAATTCAACCCCATCTTTCTTGTATTTTTCAACACTTTCAATTGGTATCAGAGCTCAATATCTTAGTTGATAATTTTACCATGTAAGAGTAAAAATCTTTACAAATGGAAATATAAGTCAAATGGTCTAACTTGGTGTATGTTTGTGGGTCAATCCTACTTTCAATTTACTTTTGAAATTCATTTTCTTTTTCAATTTTTTCAAAACATGGATCGATACAATTTGATTGTTGAAAATTGAAATTGCTATCTAACAATAGATAAAATGCATTAACAGATAATCTATTTATCAAATGACAATTGCATCTCTTTACAAAAGTCATTTCTTGAAAAAGTTTTCTTTGTTATCTTTCATATAGTTATTTTTTTCAAACTTGATTATCTGTGTTAGTCTTTGTGTGTGTGTGTGTGTGTAATCACTCTTTAATGAAATTTGAGTAGTAAAACAGAATCTCTGTATTGAGATAAATGAATGCCCAAAGAGAAAAACAAAAACGAAAAAAGATTTCAACTGTGTACATTAAATAGGGTAAAAATTTCAAGTCCGTATCGGAATGAGACATATCATCTTAGATTAAGATTATCTACGAAAATATTTCATCATGTGATCTATATAAAATATTTTTTTTGAAAGTTTTCTCAATTCCTTTTGATTAAATCTTTATCAAACTTCTGTTTATGTTTCTTTTATTAAAAAAAAAACTCTTCAATGACAAACTAGACAAAACATGTGTGCTTCAATGAAGCAGAATAAGTCAATCAATTAGAAGAGTCAATATGCTAATACTAAAATTTATTTGATGATAAGAGGAAGCATTAGTCAATACAATAGAATTGTAAGTCCAAGATAATGGAAACATTATAATGCATTTCATTAATGTTAAAACTAACATAACAAGGAAAAGTTTATTAAAACTTCAATGGTCTATGATGTATGTTCAGATGTGGAGGTTGAAGTCTTTCATCAAAACAAAGGTTGGAGGATGCACTCATTTGTCTTTGGTTGAAAACAAGATGAAATTTATTTGATGATAAGAAGAAGCATTAGTCAATACAATAGAATTGTAAGTGCAAGATAATGGAAACATTATAATGCGTTTCATTAATGTTAAAACTAACATAACAAGGAAAAGTTTATTAAAGTTTCAATGGTCTATGATGTATGTTCAGATGTGGAGGTTGAAGTCTTTCATCAAAACAAAGGTTGGAGGATGCAAACATTTGTCTTTGGGGAGAAGCAACATGTATATGAAGTAGAAGCAACATGTATATTTCAAATATCTTCATCTGATATAATCCACAGATGACATATCAACAATGATTATGAACAAGATTACCTTTGAAGAAGTTTGAACTACAAGGTTCAAATATCTCTCATGGAAGATCATCATCAAATTACTTCACTAAAGAATTTAGTTTAACAAATGACTTTATTTGACATTCAAATATCTCATCATCTGGTTAAACTCTCGGATATATCAGAACCTCAAAAGAGTTCTCGGGCAATCCTCCGATTGCAAATTCTAAATTTATTTCTCTATTTGCGTGAAAAGAAGATATATGCCCCTGGTGTATAGTGTGCTTGAATAATTTGCAACTCATTACTAGGAAGTCAAAGCACAAAAGCGTAAGATGGCATTTATTGTTGGCGTCAAAGAAAGAATGATTAGAACCAAGTTAATTATGCGTCTATTAAGAAGATCATATAAAAGAGAAATTGGCAAACTCTAGTAAGACAAGAGTAAAGACAAATTGTTAAACTATTCTTGTCTGTCATCGGGTTAGGTACTCTATAATGTATTTCACTTTTATTTTTAATTTGCAGTGCTTGTTTATTCTATCTTATAGGTTTACGTTTTTCTACCATATCTTATGTCTTTGATTCTTTAAGAAATAGTTTTATTCCTTTTTGCATGTGTTTCTTCTGTTTTATTTGTGTTTTGTAAAATATTTCCTCTTGCTTGTGTTTGCTTTAAAAGTGATGGTATAGATCCTTTGTCTTGAACATAGTTTCCTTGTCCTTAATCTTATAGCCTATTTTCATTTTGGTATTTGTTTTTAAAATACTTCCATTAAAACCAATGTTTTGATTTCTACTTTTCTCTTTTCTATTTAAAACCAATGTTGAAAAGTTTAGAAATCTTAAATTTTTTACATTTGTGAACTATGATCAACAAGATGGAATATGCAAGAAGGTTCACAAAATGCATTCAAGGGTTGAAACAAGTGTAAACCTTGGATGTCAATGTATCTCTCTCCTAGTAAGAACCTTGAGCACAAGGAGGTAGTGAGAAAAAACATTGAAAGATATGTGTCTCATTTTGTTCTGAATCTCTTGTAATGGATAAGTAGTCTGAGGGTAATGATGAAGAAGGGTTGGAGCATCTACAATCTTATCAACGATTTGTATCTTTGGAGGATTATATCTCCAACTCAATGTTCAGATAAAGCCCCATCTGACGAGTCAAAGACAACTAGAGAAAAATGGAAGATTAAACATCTCTTTTTCCTTAGTTACATCTAACAAGTTAGAAGGTAGATTCCTAAATAAGAAAACCTCTTCATTTCTCTATCAGATGGAAGTTCAAAGAAGGAAGACATTCATTGAAGAAAAAGTCAATAAATAGATTTAGTTTATTTATGTATTAGGAATTGGTGATTCAAACCTAATATGTAGTTTAATTTAATTGATATGGTTTAGGAAGCCTTAGAAAATCTTTACGATTTTACTTTTTTTTAACCCATTTTCTTTTTAGCCCTTTCTAACAAGTATTGCAGTTGTAACGTACTTTGTATCTATTACATGTATAGTATGAATTATGAATGGAACCCGTGTACTTTCTATTTTATCCTCTATTTCTAATTTACTTGATTTCCTATGTTTTCTTCTTTGTACCTCTGTTCTCCTTTTGCATCTGATTCCACCTCTTTTTTCCTATTTTATTTTTGCTTTACTTTGTTTATGATTCTTATGACATCCTCTTATTGAAAAAATCTTAAGTATTTATTTTTAAAGTTGTTAAAACTTGAAAAATAAAAAGCTCAATTAAGTGGAATTGTCTAATATGCTTATTTTTTTTTCAAACTTTGAATTTTATTTCCCGTGACAATTTTTTTTGGGTCTTCCTCTAGTTCTCGTATTTTTTTAAAGCTTTTTATTAAAAATTAATTAATCTAAAATAATTATCTCTTTCTCCGTCAACAACTCTTCATCTTTTTGCACTCCTTGCCTCGAGTTTTAAAATCGCTCCATGTGTCATAAAATTTTGGAAAGTCATTATGTGCACATTTTAGCCTCACCAATGGATCTCTTCCATTCTCTCATCATTACACTTTTGTTTTCCAAAATGATTTTCTCACAAACATGGCTATTTATACCCCATTTATTTTTCACTTTCTCTACCTATCATTTTATTTCATGTTTCAAACTCCTTGCATTGCCTTTTGAACTTATTTCAAAGTCCTCTGCTATGTATGTTGGTTCATCTTCCGCTAGAAAAAGGAAGTCACTTTCCTCTCATGACAAGAAGGAAATCCCATCATCTGATTTTGGTTCATCAAATGGAGGAAGCAACTGAGCTCTTGAGGAGTGTTCTTTGATGTCTTTAGATCATCTTCTTAGGAATAGTTCTTTTAGTTTTCTGTTTCTTTCTTTCTGCAATGGTTGTAGCCATTCTTCTGTTCTTTAATGGAATTTTACCTTTCTGAAATAGTTTTCAAAAATGATCAACACAATTCAAATTCTCCCTTTTCTTGTGTTTTCTAACACCTTTCTTTATTCTCAAATGTCATTGTAAAAGAAAAGTTGTTGTTAGAATTGCTACAACTAAGAAGAACTTTGGAAGACAATTCTTTTCATGCCTCTTGCCAAAGGTAATTTCTCCAATTTCGTTTTCTCTTTCCCCCCTTTTTCGTTTCCACTTTATTCCCTCCCATATTTTTATAGTGTTATCTCAAAGTTTGCTAACTGATTTCTCCAATTTCTTTAATTTTCTCCGTAAACTGAGGCACAAGAGGGACAAAGCAAAACTCAGACAGAGTCATAAAAGGAACAAAGCCAAACTAAAATATCACTATCACAATTTGGACCCACTCATGAAGATCAAGTGTTGTCCCAGGAGGTACCTGTCCAAGGAGATGCATCAGGAACTAGAAAATGGTATGATAAGCAAGATATTGTATTGCAATTTTTAATATGACTATAGGGATCAAATTGCTAGAAAGCAATTTCAAGGACTGATTTTTGTATATCAATTCAGATTTTTGCAGGTTAAAACTTATGGATTTAGAGGACCAATTATATACCCTGATGAGTTTAGTATAAGACCACCACCCATCAGATGAACTACACCAGCACTCATGAATGCACCACCACCTCCACCAACGAGAGCAACACCATCCATGACAGGACTAGTTCCTGGACCACAAGCCATTAAAGTGTCATTTCCTAAGTCTAGCTTAAGAACAAATGAACTAGATTTCATGTATTTCATTTCTAATCTAGAGATGCAACCTCCAAATCCAGGGCAATAAACATATGAGTGAATATTTGAATAATGAAGCATTTTGAATCATGTTTTTTGTCTTGTTGATGTTTTGATATATTTTGGATGATGTAATTAACACTTATTACTTATTAATCTCTCTTTTGAAATCATTTAGATGGGGTAATTGAAATTTATTTGGGTGATGTTATGATATATTGTGGATGATGTAATTGACACTTATTGGTTATTAATTGACATTTTTTTAGAGTTAAATTGGCTTCATCAATGCATTTGGTATTTAGTTTGTTCATCATTCTTGCTTTCCAAACATCATCAGCTTCATTGTCCTTAATTGAGGATTTATTTTTCCAAACTATTAACATTGCCCAACAACTTTTCCTTCCACACATCTTGGTACCCATTAAGCAAACCTAGTTCCTCAACTTCATCAACCCATATAAAGAGTTTCTAGTTATATATATATATATATATACACACACACATATTATTTTGGAAAAATTAGAGAAATCAGCGAGTAAGTTTTGAGATAATATTAGAAAAAACTGGGTGAGAAAATTGGTGAAAAAAGGGAAACAAAAATGGGGGATAAGAGGAAATGAAATTGGAGAAACTATTTTTTGCAAGGGGCATGAAAATAATTATATTCCAAAGTTATTCATAGTTGCAGCAACTCTAACAACAATTTTTCTTTCATAATGACATTTGAGAATCATTGGCTTCAGGCTTTCACCAATAGAGGAAGAAGAATAAGTGGTTCTTAATTTTTCATTATCTACAATTTGAACACTACACAAGAGAAAGAAGAATAAAATATATAAGTGAAAGTTCTTGGAAGAAGAAGATGTGAAATCATGGAAGAAGAACATGAATTAATTATATAAATGGAAATGTTATTGATGCAATGATGATAGAGTTTCAGTTTCAAAAAAAAATTTAAGTTTTAATTTCGTTTTCAAAATCGAATAAATTAGCCCCTTGTATTTCTAAAATCAGCCAAATTACTTCATCTCTTATGTGCCAATAAGTTGGCTCACAGATGAACTCGTCAGTAAGCAGTTAACTTCCATGTCAACCTCATTAACAAAACAAACTAATGGATGAACTATGGTGCTAGTTGTCTTTCAATTTCAATGTGTTATTTTCTTATTTCAAAAATTTAAGAGTTAAATGCCCAACCCTTACAATTTCAAAGAGCTATTTGGCGATTTACTCCAAAAATCATAAAGCCTTTACTAGCTTTCATTAAAATAATAATAATAATAATAATAAAGCAACCAAATATCTAAATATTTACTTACTAATTTATCATCACACTCAAAAAGCAACCATCACCTCACCTTTTTTATTTCCATCAATTTTATTTAAAGCAAATGTATAATTAACCTGCTGACAATACAACTCACCGTAGAAAAATTACATTAATAAATTTTTATCCATAAAATTTTTTATAGTAAAAATGACTAAATTATTATTCAATTCAAATAGTTATTTTTTCACTAAGAAAATTATTTGACCACCCAAACTAACACAAATTAGGGTTATAACTCCCGATTTAATTTCGTCAAATACTGAATACGTTTTGAAAATTAAACCGCGAGTAAATTTTACCTAATAATATTTTCACTAGAGACAAACATCACACAAACGTAAAAACAACGACGACACTAGTTACTGTAAAAGTACATGTCTTACAATGCCTAACTCTTTTTATTGTTGCTCAAAAAGGAATGGTGGTTGTTCTACCAATTGGCTTAGATAGGATAAGATGATGGTTCACAAGGAAAATGGAGGTTTAAATTTCCAAGACTTCAAAAGTTTTAAAATGATGGAAGCAGAGACGGCTCAACACATTAGGAGGCCTAAAGCGAAATTATCATACGTGGGTTTTTTAAAGTTAATAAATAAATTATTAATATTTTATTTAAAATTGATCTTTCGCGCTTTTTTCGATACAAAATCATTTATCAAATTATTGTAATCGATTTTGTTTAACAATTATTTTTCAATCGATAATAAAGCTAATTCATTTAATTTTTCTTGTGACATCATGATCTTAGATAAGATTTAATTAATTTGAGTTTCGAAAAACTTCTTTCTGCTGAAGTGACATTTACAGGAATTGTTAACATTATTCTATTAGCAATATATGCATTTGGAAAAGAATCTAACCTTCTTATATAATTAAGTATGTCAATTGGTGTATCATTTCTACTTCTATTATCTCTCTTAGAATTTTAAGTTATACAAATAAATCTAATTCAGCAATGTTTTAGTTGTCTTTATGTTTTAAAGAACGTTAAAGGTTAATGCAATTTTCTTTTAATTTTTCATTATCCAATGATTTTAATTTATATCTCCATACAATTTAAATTGTTCAAATCTATTTTAAAATGAAGTAATTGATCTATCAGTGATGTACAAGAAGTAGGGTCAAAGTGAAAAAACAATTGTTTTGTCGTATTGATAGCAAAGTTTCAGACGAATGTTTCAATATGATATTTTAAAAGACATTTTTAGTGAAAAACAATGTCTTTAATATAAAATATTTTTTTTTAGTGAAAAGCATTTTCTTTAAGATCAAGAGATGTATACTATCCTTGTCCTTGCATCATTCTATGATTTTAACTTGCTAGTAGTACAGTCAACACATATATCAATTCAAATAATGGTTATGCTAAAAATTGGAAATTAAAAGTTGTTTGGAGACCCTTTTTTCTGTATATAATTGAAGAGTTTTTATAATATATTATTGAGTCTCTATATCGTATAAAAATTAAAGTAAAAAATATTTTTTGGCAAGGCCTAAACAAGGGCTTTATGTGCCTCTCTCTTAAGACCGCTCTGGATGGAAGGTATTTACAAATTGCAACTTTTTTAAAATGTATTTATATTTTTTATGAAATTAAAAAAATTAATTACATTTGAATAAATTTCTTTGATAAATGCTAAATAAGTTACATTTTCTTATAATCAAGATTTGAAGGTAGTTAATATAAAGATGAATAATTTCTTTTTATATATTTGTTAGATGAATCTTTTGAATATAGTTGTTGGCGACCCCAAAAATTTAATCCTGGGTCTGTGCCTATGTATTGCATGCAACAATTAGTGGCTTTAATTATGTGAATGAATTGGGTTTTTTAATATCACAATTTAGTATCATTCTCTCCGGCAATGCTAATTATACTTTAGCTTTTTATTAAGAAGCAAGCTAATTTAGGGTCACTCATAAATTAGCTAGAGCGTCCGTGTTTTAGTCTAGCCACCACTTATTTTATCATGCCTCTTGATTCTTGATAATCTTTGATAAAATGAAATGAGTTGCAATGTTTTTTGAAATTTAAAAGATGATTTTCTCTAATTAGTTAACTATTTGTTATGTCGCAATTGTTTAATATATTACTTACACGTATTGGATGCTGAAAAGAAAAAAGAAATTGAAAAAAAATGGCAAGCGACTGTTTCAAGAATTTTAAAAAAACTCTATATTTCAAATATGATATTAATTGTTAAATGAATTTGCTACAAGTAATAAGTAGTTTCGATATTTTAGGTTCTGTTTGGTAAAATTAATCGATAGCTAATAATTTGCAGTTGATAATAGAAAAAATGATAAGAATAAAGTTGAAAAAGAAATTGATAAGTTATAAACTCATAAACTAATTGAATTAACTTATCAAAAAATGCTATAAAACTCATAATAACTATTACTAAATAGAATTTATAGCATATAACTTGGTTTCTTTGTCTGCACCGTTGTTCAATATTTTCAATGTCATCAAGATGAGGCTGATATCTCCTAAGAATTACATTCGACCCAGTGGTGATGCTAGAAAGATCTCTGGTCAAACTAGTGGATTTCAAACCATTCCCTTTGTGGTTGAAGATTCTTATGCTCCCATCTTTAAGGAAGATGATAAAGAAGTAGTTTTAGAATACTTAAGGATGTGTCAGTCTAATCATGATATGGCTCTAGTATGCCTTTCTCTGTCTAAAGCAGCTCAAGTCTTTGAGAAGAAAAAGAAAAGAGCCATTAAGACATTGAATATAGAAGAGGATGAGGAAGAAGAAACAGGCGCTAATGAGGAAGAAACTACCCTCACTCTAAGGAAGAAACAAAAGGTAACACCAAACGCTAAACAAACTACTCCTTTTGCTATTTTTGGTAATACGAGTAGTAATGAACAACCTAGACCTCTCAAACCCTCTCCCCAACATGAACTTAGTTGGCTCTTCCTCTTGTGTTACAACCGCTCAAAGATTAAAATGATGTCATATTTAATTAGCTACTTTAAAATAATTTTTGTATGATTATTAATTTGTTAAAAATAAAAACTAGTTTTACAACTATCATAACAATTTATGTCATAATAACTTGAAGCAATATTTTATTTTATTTGATTTTTGAAAATCATTTTTGTAAGATTTAATGATTTAATAAAAACATAAATGCCAGAATATGGTGGGTTGGTACTCACAAAAACCGAAACGGCTTAGCCCATAGACCTATTTTGTGCAAGGTAACATGTACACAATAGTTCAACTTATAAATCAACGTATCAATAACTAAAAAGTCTCATTTAAAGAAATAAAATGTATCATTTTGAGATTAGAAGCTTCGCCAAACAAAAAAGAGAGCGCTGCATAGAGAGAAAGAGAACAAACGTGAGAGTGACGCGAATATAAGAAGGCGATGGTGCGGTCTAGTGGGTAGCTGAAGTGATGATTAAAAATGATGCTCTTTGTTTTTAATGTTATACTCTTCTCCTCTTTTTTTTGTTAATTTTAAAATATATGATTTCGAAGATGGTGTTAGGAGTTATAAGTTCGTTTGTTGACTTTACCAAATACAACCACTTGTTAATCCAACTTTTAATTAGAAAGTTTTCATGATATAACATACCTTTAAAAAAATCGTATTGATAAATGTTGTTTATGAGAAAATCATATACTTTCTCGAAATGAAAAGTATATAAAAAATTAATATTAAAAGTTAAGATCAGATAAAATTTTTAAATATTTTTTTTAATATTTCATTCAAGAATAATAATATTTAACATTTTAATTAGATATTAACAATTTTTGAAATATTTTAAAATAATAATCAAAATCAGTATTTCAAAATTTACAACATTCACGTACGCGCATCGATTACTTGAACTAAACCCGAGGTCAACTATCTTTGATCGATTAATTAATTTAATTACTTAAAATTAAAAGCAAACCAAGACACTTAATCCATGCATGTATAATATCTCTTGTGTTGTTAAGAGAGTGACTCAACCAAGTTGCCAATAAAGGTAGTCATCATTAGACAGTATATAATATGGGACTGCAAATGTGGGACCTGTGACTATACTTATCAAAATAATTTATTCACGAAAAAAAGGAGTAAAAATATATTAAAAAAATAATATTAATTTAATTAATTAATTAATCAACAATAATTGACAATCGATGATCCTAAAAAACTATTGATAGAAAAATATCTACATATTTCAATTTTGATAGTTATTTATTTTATTTTCAATTTCATCTGATTAACTTACTTAAATTAAATCGACTTTATATAATCTATATAAATTTAATTAAAAATATATATAAAATTCATAGTATAACAAAAAATAAAAATAGCATAATTAACAAAATTTAAAATTTTAATTTAAAATTAAATATAATATTATTTTATTTATAAATTTTAACAAAGATAAATACCAATATTATTAAATTAAAATTTTTTATTCATATATCAATTTTTTTTTATTATGGTGTCTATAGAATAATAATAATAATAATAAAAATAATTGGAAGAAACAAAAGAATCTCACATTCTGATTTCTCTCTCATGAGGCTGTCGCCATGAAAGCATTTCTGTGATAACCAAAGTTAAATTCCGTTTCCACATTCAATCACTTTTCTTTATAGGTTCTTTCACCCGCACAAACAATTATTCATTTTTCTACGAGCTTCAATCTTCTCTCTCTCTCTCTCTCTCTCTCTCTCTCTCTCTATTCTGTCTCTTCACCACCCTTCTCCACTCACAAGTCAGAAAACTCTCTCTTTCTCTCTCTTCCAATTTCGTTTTAAATTTCTGATTTTTGTTTTTTGTCGACAGATTTTCATTAAATCAATTCATACCCAGATTAATTTCATATGAGTTTGATTTCATCAACCCTTTATTTGTTTGTTGGTTTTTTCTTACTAGTTATTTAATCTTTGTTTGATAATATATGTTCGGGGTGGAAATGAAGGGTTCGATCTAGGGTTGTTTGCTAAAATTGGAGCTTTTGATTTTGTTGATAAGGTTTTATTGATGTTCGGAAACTTTTGATTTTTGTGTTTTCTTGTTTTTAGGTTCTTTCAAAGCTTGAAAATATGTAATAGCTTAACCTCACTTTGTTGTTTTAGTTTGTTTGAAATGAATCTATGTTTTAACTCATTGAATCGATGTAGTTTGTGTGAAATTGAACTATTTGTGATTTTTGAGTTTAATACAAATCTCTGATTTGAATTGTTTTGTTGTGTGGATGGATATGGTAAATTGTCGAGTTTGCTCGTGAAGTTTTGCTGGCTTGATAATTGTTAAGCTTTGAGAAAAATAATCTTAGCTATATGGTCTTTGTGTTTTCATTCTTTGAACCCGTTATGTATTCTTTGTTATGTTTTCAATTGTTTTTAGGGTCTGTTTGGATTGTAATATTTGAGCTTATCTACTGGAATAGCCACTTGGGAGACCTTATGGAAATAATCTATGACATGTCTAGAAGCTGCTTTCAGCTTATTTCTACAAGCTTGTCATGATAGCTTATGAAAATAGTTTATAGTTTGTATAAAAATAATTTGACTTATTTTATCTTTTGTTGTTAAAATAGCTTTTGCATAAGCACATATATTATAAGTGCATAATTAAGTTGTTTATCCAAACTGGCCCCCATTAAATCTTGTTCACTCACTTCCTTTCCATCTCTGTATCACTTGTTTTTCTAAGCATATATATGGGCATATCATTGACAGATTACTACTCTTTTGCTTGTGTTTGATTGAGATATAGGTGGTGAGGATGTCGACTCCGGCAAGGAAGAGACTGATGAGGGATTTTAAGAGGTTGCAACAAGATCCTCCTGCTGGCATCAGTGGAGCTCCTCAGGACAATAATATCATGCTTTGGAATGCTGTGATCTTTGGGTGTGTAGAAGTTTACTATTCCTAATCTTTTTCCTTATGTGTGTATGCGGTCAAATATGGCCAATGCGGCCTTAATCGCGGTTGTGTTGCGGCAACATAAAAAATTGTTACGTTGCGCCCATATTGGCGTCGTGGACGTTTATTTAAAACCCTTTTTGTGTGTTTCCATTTATTTTGCGGTTTTAGTTTCTGGGTCATTAAATATGTAATAGCAATCTAATTATGCTTTTCGTTGTGCTTTTTCAGACCAGATGACACCCCTTGGGATGGAGGTACAGTTATATCCTTTGCCTTAAAAACTGAAAGTTTTTTTTTAAAAATGTTTTCTAATATTTTAATTGTGATTCGTCACTTTCTAGTGCGCGGGTTGAACTACATGAAAATAACTTTTTGCCATTAAAAACATTGTTATGAACAACTTCGACACGTAGTCGATGAACTAATTTCGGAAAATTATTTGTGACTATCTAGTATGTTATTACTTATTTGTACATTAAGAAATGTTTTATATAAATCTTTAATTCGTTTTTGTTGAACAGATTTTCGTTCAAAAATCATTGTCAGTAATAATACTTTTGACTTTCTAGTTTGTGTTATAACGACTTGGAATTAGCATCTATCCATTATGTGTTGATTTGAACAGAATTGATATGTCATAATTAAACAGATTTTCAGAAAAAAATAATTGATAGGGATGAAATTCAATTGAATATACTTTGTTGGTAGAAGAAATTAAAGTGTCTATTGGAACATGGAAATGTCTAATTTGGCGTATTTCTATTATTTGATTCATTCATATATAAAGGAGTTCAACTTGTACGCGTGTCACACGTTGGTTGGTTTTAATGCATTTTACGTTTTAAGTCTTTGGATCATTTGTCAACTTATAGGTAGAAAAGGGAAAAAAGATTAATGTCTTAAACTGACCCGTGTCATGGTGGTTTAAATAGTACACTACCGAGTCTTCTAATTTATGGATTTTCATCTTGTCTTTCAGGTACGTTCAAGTTGACGCTTCAGTTCTCAGAGGATTATCCTAATAAACCACCTACGGTGCGCTTTGTTTCTCGAATGTTTCATCCAAACAGTAAGTACAAAACTACCTCACAATTCCTTTATGGAGTTAGAATAGCAATCATCTGAATTATTTGTACAGTGAATGCCTGAGCATTATTGTTGCATTAAAACTAACATCCTCAAACAGAAATGGGAACTAAGTGTTTCAATCTACATGTTTAACTTGGCTTTTGGAAGTTGCTGATGAACAGCTTCTCAACATCTATGGTTGTATTTTTTCTTCTTGTAAATATTCTTGAGAATAGATTATCTGAAAAGTAAAACATTTGTGGTTAAGTCTTCTTCAAAAAAATAAAACATTTGTTCTTAAGTCAGGTTTCTACTTTGGTTCTCGAGAGTCTTGACAGTTTGCGTACTTTTCCCCCTATAGTTAGTATTTTTTTCAACACGACATCCTGGAATGCGGTTCAAATTTATTATATTTGTTGAAAAGAAATTTTTGTTTATGTCATATACTTATATGCACGCTAAAATTTTGTTAGTGTGGTTGTCAAACACTTGAGTTAAACCATCGAATCAGACAAATTTACAACTCTAGGTATCGAAGTCAAGTTAAGTCGCCTACATAATTGTTTGTGTAAACTCAGGCAATGGCGGAACTTGAAATTTTTTAATGAGGGGGGCCAACAATTCATAAAATACATAAAATTTGTTGTCCACAATTTTTCAAAATTATTAGTTAGCATAGTGGTCATTTTTGCTCTGGTTTTACCCTCTGTTTAGGGATTCGAATCCTTGGTACAACATTTTTTTGAAATAAAATACAAAAGTTAGAGTCTAATGATTCGAACCCGTGACCTGGAATTGCAAAACAACATACTGCAGCTGCGCCACTTTGTATTTAATAATATTAAACTAATTAAATAATATATATAATACATATATACATGTATATTATTATAATGTATATATTTATTTATTAGAAATAAGAAAATTTTGTGGTGGACTTGGCCACCCCTTGTCCCTTAGAAGATCTGCCGGTGAACTCAGGTAGCTTTACAAGTTTGATTTCAATTGAACGACTATACAATATATTGGTTATTTCCCCAACACATGCATAAATTCACAATGGCTCATTGTTTATAACATACTTAAATTGCAATAACTGAATTAGTCTATTAGAGTCTCAACCCCCATAGCTTCCGAAATAAATGAAGTCGCAAACTACAAACTAATTAGTCCACCATTGCAAAATTGTAATGAACCCAACTCTGATGATCTGAAATCTAGCTGTACTGAGCTGAACTAATTTCCAATAAGAACCCAATCCCACCCACCATCTTTCAATTGTTAGTATTTCTTAGTGTTGTGATTTTTCAATTTGTTCATTGATTTTGAACTTGTGCTCTTCTGTTTTGAATTATTCCGAGTCTCAATGTTAAATTAGCCTATCTCGAAATTTATGAATTTGTCTATCTGTTTTGAATTGTAATACTATATTTGTGTATTCGTGTTTGGGTTTGGTCTTGACCAGTCTGGTCTAGTTTGTAGGTATTATGGTTTATTTTATCCTAAGCTAAAATGTTGGAGAGTTTCTTCTCCCACCCCCCCAATGCTCTCCGGATTGGCCAATCCGGAGGTGTATTTTGGAAGCTTTTGAGAACATAGAGGGGTGGAAGAAGAAGCTACCAAAATGTTGATCATTTACTATGCTCATAGTAGATTGTGCTTGATTATATGATCAATGTTTTAAACATTATTTTTGTACTAAGTACAATATTACGAACATATAGGTCGAGTCTATGAAGATTTTATGAGTTTATATAGATTCACTCGAGTTTGAGAACCTTGTTTGTATCTGACCCTTCTGTTTTTTGGGAATGATATCATAAAAATAGAAATTTTGAAAGTTCTTGTATTTTACTGTATTAATGTAAATACTATTAAATGGTCGGGATTTCTTGACACTTGTGTGAGAATTGGCATACTTGTACGATTTAAAAACATTCTGACCACCGAATCATGCATAGTTAAATCTCACCAAATTTGTGAATATTTGCAAGATTACAAGAATCTGATCAAGTTGTGAATATATTTATTTTGTATTAAAAAGGATAAAGGGAAAGAGCAACCTGGTGCTGTGATTTGCTTCCAGCATATAATAATATCTAAATTTGAATTGATGGAGTGCAAATCAATTTTGCATTGATATAAAATTTGATTTGATTAGCATAATAATGACTTTAAATGTAGTTCTAAGATCCTTTTTGCTTGGTAATTTTAGTTTATGCAGATGGCAGCATATGCTTGGATATTTTACAAAATCAGTGGAGTCCAATTTATGATGTAGCTGCAATACTTACCTCAATCCAGGTAATTGTGATTCACTTGATATTTCAAAGTTGTTTAAAAATAATAATAATAATTGCTGAAAATGATTTGATTTTACGCTGCCCATCAACTTGTATTTGTATTCTATACAGTTGCGTCGATGATGAAAATAGTCAACCAGGATAAAATAGTGATAAGCCATCAAATAATTTGTCTTGTACACTACTTGAATTACGTGAGCGTTGAACATGTTTCATTTGTTCCTTACATGCATTGCTTTCTGAAACTATGTAGTTAAAAAAGGCTGCAAGTTTTCAATTAGTGTCGCATGCTCTCTGTATGTGTCATGCGGCTCATGCATAGATTCATGTGTGTGCATGCCTTAGTTAGATTTGTCCTCAAGTAGATTTCTCTATCATTTTGGTCTTGTAGTCATTTATCCTCTCCCTTTCAGTTCAACTTCTGCTTCGATTCTAGTCAACCAAAACTTCATTCCATTCCACCCTATACCATTAATCAAAAACATGTCTATTTGGAGAGGAGGGGGGAGGGATTTTGTTAGATATAATGTTCAGTAGAGAGGATGGCAAGAGATGAAAATAACTCTTTTTTGTTTGTTTCACAAAGTGAACGGGGAGGGATTTTAATGTTTTTTACCAACACCGACACATTGATTACATTCAATTAATTCATTTTCTCAAATTATTACCTGTGTCGACGCGCCAATTTCGTGTCCGGTGTCCATGTTAGTATTCGTGCTTCATACAGCTTTACAACTATTTTAACTGTTTTTGTTTCATATAATTCATGCTTCCAACTCATTTTACTTCCATAGAACTTCTAGTAAAATCAGGCATCTATATTATATGTTAGCTCATTTTGTTGATGGTCCTTAAAATAATTTATATCAACCTAAAGAAACAAAGTAACTAAGAAAAATACACACACATGTGTCTTGATATAGCAACTCTGGATATATTCTTGTTTTTTTCTTCATGGAAGTTAACTGGCTTTCTTTTTTTGTAGTCATTGTTGTGTGATCCAAACCCAAACTCGCCAGCGAACTCTGAAGCTGCTCGGATGTTCAGCGAAAACAAGCGCGAATACAACAGAAGAGTACGCGAGATTGTTGAGCAGAGTTGGACTGCTGATTAACCATACCATATGGCATTGACTTGACAATGGCTGTTATAAAAAAAAAAGGATTTGATTGAATAACCACCAGACTATTACAAACAACAACTATGCTTTACTTGCCCTTGATTTGACTGTGTGTTTGCTCAAACTTCATATGAATTAAACATTCCACCATGTTGTGCACATTCTTGCTTTTGTTGACTATCTTTATCGTTTGTTTGTTTCATCATTACGACGAAAGATAGCATAGTTAACAGACAACTTCGGTTTGCCCCTAAACAGAAGGGGATGAATTTCTTTAACAAAATGCATGGCGTAAACTTTTATTTATTTTAAAATAGATCAATGTTATTTAAATGATTTTCTTTTTTCAAAGTTGAAATTTTTAATATATATTTTGGTTTCAAAATGTCTAGCAGCGAAATTCACACTAAGTGTGGAAATGAGTATTGTGGGTTTGAATTTGCACTTTAACAGATTAAATATTTCAGCAGTTTTTTACTAATGAGATTTATTTATGAAATTAAAATTCTTAATATTTAATCGATATCTATGATTAGACACATAAACAATACACTCCAAAAGATGCGGATGTACCTAAACAGCTAAATTCCGAGTTTTCAACACAAATGAACTCATCAAAGTTTTCAAATTCTATCATCAGCGCATAAAAACACAGTTGTGGTTCTCCTGCTACAAACTTGTTGCATAAGACCTTTACACGAACACCCCAAAATTGTTTATAAGACAGATTTCACAGTGTACCAGCTGAACATTCTTTGTAATTAGGTGTTTCATTTTCACTTAATAAATCATTTGTTATATTATAAGATATTATGTGAACATTGTTTCACGGGTAGCTACTCAATTTAACTTGTATATTTAAATTGAGGAGATTTAACGAGGTTTATGTCTAAATTTCATGCTAACTAGACTAGTTAAAGGATCCAAGTGTACTTTCATCCATTTGATACCTAAAAATGATAAACCCCAAAGGCTATTTGATTTGAAGCCTATAATATCTTTCGTTAGTTGCATGTATAAGGTCTCATCAAAGGTTCTAGAAAATCGATTGAAACAGGTCATTAGTTTAGTAATTTCAGAGAATCAGTCTGCTATTGTGAAAGACAGGCAAATTTTGGATGACATTTTTTATAGTAAATGAAGTAGTTGATGATGCTAAAATTTGGAAGAGGAGTTCCTTTTGTTTAAAGTGAACTTTGAGAAAGCCCACGACTCTATGGATTGGGATTACTTAAAGAAGGTAATGATGAAAATGAATTTCCCAATGAAATGGATGATGAAGTGTATTGCTTCGACTTCAGCTTCTGTGTTGGTTAATGGCTCCCCAACGGACAAATTTCAGTTTGGGCGAGGCCTGAGGCAAGGAGATAGTCTTTCGCCTTTTTTGTGTTTTGTTAGTTGTAAAAGGACTTAATTATTTACCGGTGGCTTTAGTAAATGCTTCCCTTTTTAAAGGTTACTCGGTTGGTCCCAATGATGATCTTTTTATTACTCATTTGTAATTTGCTGATGACACTTTAATGTTAAAGGAAAATAGTTGGTTTGATATTAGAGCCATCAAGACCAATCTATTATATATATTTAAAACAAACTCATGCTACTTCACAGTAATTTCTTCCACATGTGCAAACATATTCCACCTCAGCAAAAAAGTTGATGTGTACGCCTTAGAGAGTTCTCTTGTATTTTTATGTTTCACCTCATTTATTTAATCCCTCTAATCCCTAATTTTTTTAATGACTTCCTCCAACAGTTTCTTCTTCCCTCTTGTGTATGCCCCAATCAATGTCCGCTTCTACTTCGCCATCCTCGCAAAACCATCTTCTGCAAAATCATTTGTTCCTCCGCGGTAATTCTTCGAAATCGCCGACTCTACTCCAAAGATAGCGTGAAAGGTATAGGTTTGTTCATTGCAACAAAAATTTTCCTTCTCTTTGTCCATTTCTGATTTTGCTGCCACAAATTCAATTATATTCTATGCAATCTTTGAAATCAATCTGGCTCATAGTGACTTAATGTTATGTATAGTTTCTTACATGAAATTCTATCACTGCCACTATCCAGGAAATCCAAGTTGGGATGGGACCATCCGGTGAACTTCGCTACCATCATACCCAGAGCAAAATGGCACATGGAAATTCCCAGGAATTGGTGCTTTTCAATGCTATGACAAGGTATATTTATACATCAATATTTTTTCCCTCACCCTTCTAAACTCTTTTCCTTCTTTAGTTGTTTTTAAGTGTCACTTTGTTTTGTGTGTCTCATATTCTTAGTTTTAGTATATGTTGAGTAGCTTACAAATTGCAGTTGAAAAAGTTTGACTCAAGTAAATTTTAATCATGTTTAAAAGATATGTGCCATTGAATTAGATCAAGTAAATTCGATCATTTTAAATTTCAGAAGACAAATCTGCATGTATTGTGGAAAATTTTCAAATTTCAAATGTTAAAATTAATGACTTTGATCATTTTAATCGTTGATCTTTGTAGTAATTGTGAAATTTTTTATTTTAAATCGGATATATTAGAATTTTAATTTACAAACATTCAAACTATTATTAATATTTACAAAGTAATCTTAATCATTAACATTTTGGTTACAAAATATTAATTGACAAAAATATACATCAAATACAAATAATTAGAAATGAATTACTTTAATTTCATCTATTATATATATTTAAATACAATATACTTAAAATTGTTTGACAATTAATATTTTGTAACCGAATTGTTATAAATTTTAGATTTCGGTTTTGAAACCAAAATGTTCATGATTATGATTACTCAATGAATATTAATAATAGTTTGAATGTTTGTAAATTAAAATTCTAATATATCCGATTTAAAGTAAAAAAATTTCACAATTACCACAAAGATCGGTGATTAAAATATCTCTTTGAATTTTGGTTAGTTTTATTTTATTGAAATTAATTAAATTTGATTTGTTGTTTTATAGTGTTAATTGACATGAAAATAAAGTAATTCATTTGCAATTATTTGTATTTGATGTATACTTATAATTGTTTGACAATTAATATTT
>JBBPBQ010000002.1:23398212-23489857 GCA_037974755.1 Cicer yamashitae
GATTTCGGTTTTGAAACCAAAATGTTAATGATTATGATTACTCAATTAATATTAATAATAGTTTGAATGGTTGTAAATTAAAATTCTAATATATCCAATTTAAAGTAAAAAATATTCAAAATTACCACAAAGATCGATGATTAAAATGATCGAGTGAGAGAACAAAAAATATTTGTATTTGATTTTCTACTTTGAATATTGGTAAATATATATAGTATATAAATATTTAAAAATGATGGACAAAGTCATGTCTCTTTAAATCTTGGTCAGTTTTATTTTCCAGAAATTATTTAAATTAAATTTATTGTTTTATAGTGTTAATTGACATGAAATTAAAGTACTTCATTTGCAATTATTTGTATTTGACGTATACTTATATTTGTTTGACAATTAATATTTTGTAACCGAATTGTTATAAATTTTGGATTTCGGTTTTGAAACCAAAACGTTAATGATTATGATTACTCTATTAATATTAATAATAGTTTTTGTAAATTAAAATTCTAATATATCCGATTTAAAATAAAAAATTTCACAATTACCACAAAGATCAATGATTAAAATGATCGAGTGAGAGAACAAAAAAGTAATAAAGTAAAATACAAGATGAATGTATTTACAACTATTTCACTTTAATCATTTTTAGTTTCAGCAATAAAGTACTATATTTTGTAACTCAATTGTATATCAATTGAGTCGATCTCAATATTAATACGTTACTTTATTTATTCAAGTCATTCGTCTAATATCGATACTTCTCTTCTATGAATTATATTAGTACAATTGTATATATATTATTGATATAAATACTAAATTGAGACATAAACTTCATATTAATTTTTTTTTTAAATCCACTTAAATTAAATAAATAAAAATATACCCGCGCAACGCGCGAATTAGCCTCTAGTTTTCTATTATTTGAGCCTATTTCGGGGTTGAAGGTAAATTTTTAGAAAAGTCTGTTAGTGGGGGTGAATGTATGTTCATTGTAGTTAACCGAAGCAACTAGAATGCTTAATTGCAAGGTTGATCATTATTACTTCAAATATCTGGGTCTCCCAATTAGGGGAAATCCATGGAGGTTGTCATTTAGGATCCCATTCATTGAAAGTATAAGTAAAAGACTATCTAGGTGGTCGTTTTATCAGCATTGCCGGTTTACTTCCTTTCCATGTTCAAGGCTCTGTCAGCTACCATTTCTTGCACTGAAACTCTTTTTAAATTATTTTTGTCGGGAGTAATGAAAATCTCATAAAATTCATTGTGTTAAGTGAGATCAGACATGTCTTCCGTGAGGAAAAAGAGGTATGGGGTGCGTAGAGTGACGGAGTTGAATTATGCCTTATTAAACAAATGAGGCTACAAGTTAAAAACATATAAAAATGGGTTATAGTTCAATTTTTTGTCTAAGAAATATAGTTTCTAAGAGGGATGGGTGAGAGTAGATCTAGTAGGGCTTCGATTTGGTGGAGAAAGTTAAAAGGTGGTTTTCAATGAGCCGAGTGGTTAGGAATCGAGTTGGTTTCATATTGGTTTGTTTAAAAAAGTAGGTACTTGATGTAACACTTCCTTTAGGCAGCATCGACGGTTAGGACAAAGTCAGTTATGTGAAAGATTTAGTAGATTGTTTTGTTTGGTGGTGGATAAATTTGTTTATGTGCAAGATATGTTTAGGCTGGGGTGAGGAGTTGCGGAGGAGGCGCGATGTTGGAGGAGGAAGCTCTCTGTATGGGAAGAAGAGTTAGTGGTATAATGTGTCACTCTGTTGGAAATTGTTGTTTTGTAGGAAAATGTAGTGGACAAGTGGGTTTGGAAGCATGATCGAGGTGACGAGTACTTTGTGAAAGTAGCTTATAGATCCTATCATATGATCCATTAATTTTTTTTACAGTAAAAAAATTAATTCAACTAGAAAAGGCCTAACTACAACCTAGTTTGGTAACTAATTCAGGGGCACAACTTGCCCAAGACTTGGAACCATAAACTTTAGAAATACGAACAATTTCATGTGCTACAACATTCTTACATCTCTTAATAAAAACAACTTTTCCTCTAGGTAAACTACCTAGTATATCTAAGTAATCAACATATGATCCATTCATTGAAGATGAGCCTATGTGTGGTATCATATGGAACAAAGTGGTGAGTTTAAATGTTTCTCTTTTCTCTTGGCGGTTACTGAATAAAAGGTTGTCTACTAAAGATAATAAAGCTAGGTGTGGTTTGCTTGATGAATCATCTAGTTTGTGTGCCGGTGCGTGTTAAAAAGAGGAATCGCTTCAATAATTATTTTTTGATTGTCATACTTTTGGGCAACTTTGGTATGATGTCTTGGCATGGTTGGATGTTCATAGTGCATTTCATAATGATAACCATCCGCAAGTTCAACAATTTGAAAGATCGTTTCGAGTAAAAAAAAAGCAACACAAAAATTACAAGTTATTTGGTTATCATGTCTTTGGACGATTTGGAAGGCTAGGAATAATCGTGTGTTTCATCAATCAAGAGCATTTTCACTTCATTTTTTGAATTGTGTCTAGGTTCAATCATGGTGGTGGCTAAATTCTAAGGCTAAAGTCTAAAGCTAAAGGGTTTGGTTATGAATTCAATCTTTGGTGGCAAAATGCATCCACATGTCTTGGTCTTGGACATCTTGTTAAGGGTTTGAATTGCACTTTTATTGTGTGGATACCAAAAAAAGAGAATCCCCAAACTATTTCGGATTTTAGACTTATATTGTTGGTATGGTGTATATATAAAGTCTTTTATAAAGTGTTGACAAATAGACTTAAGAAGGTTATTGGTCATGTGATTTCAGATATGCAGACTAATATTGTACAAAGATGCTAAATTCTTGATGGTATTCTTATTGCGAACAAGGTGGTGGATGACGCAAAGAGATGAAATAAGGAAATGATTATGCTTAAGGTTGATTTTGAAAAGGAATATGACTCTATTGATTGGGGATATCTTGATGGAATCATCATTGTAACACCTTTATTTTTTAACAACGAAAGTGTAAATTCTTTTTTTAAATAACGAACACTTACGGATAAAATATTCATAATCGTCATTTAATTGTAAAATTCTTTTCCAAAAACAAAGATTAAAATCATTGTCGCATTATGTAAAATGATTTCGACACAACTAACTTACTCACAACCGAACAATTCACATTGACAAAAAAAAAATAGTCATAACTATTTCAGATATAGAATTTCTATTGCAACAAAAAATTCCAAATGGAATAGAATACATAATGAAGGTGCAAACACGAGAAGAGGGGTTTAATTGTGTTTGACTAAGTTGATAACTTTTTCATTATTTGATTAAACTAGATTAGAATTTATAATTTACTTGGAGTAGAAGCAATAAAAAAACTAAGGAGTGTAGGAATAAAGCGACACAAATAATTTATCATAGTTCACCACTAACTTGGCTACATCCAGACCCTTCACTCAGAAGGATTTAATCCACTAATTCAACAACTTGAATTACAAAGCACCTGACCCTCCAAGCCAGCCTTCTCAAATAACTTGACAACTCCAGACTTTTGAGGAACACACACACCTTGACTCTACCAGCCAAGTCTTCTCTACACAATCTGACAACCCCAAATTTTTGAAGGCACACTAACACCACTATCAGGTTTGAATACAAAGGTTTGGAACTTGAGCAGTTGCTTCTAACAAGCTGATTATAACAATGAATATCACGCTCTAAGAAAAACACATAGAAAATATTTCTCATTCGAACAAGTATTTCTCTCTTTGAACTCTAAGATGAATTTGGAATTTTGAGCTTGAGTTCTTCTACTCTTTTATGATTTTTTGATGATCTTCTTCTTCAGTCTTGAGTATCTATTTATACATAAAATTAGGGCTCCAATTTAGTACTTGTTTAATTCTGAATTGTATCTTCATTCCTAGCTTGGTCAACAATGATCTTATTCAAAAATAATTATGAACAAGATGCTTTTTGATAATATGTTCTTTAGCCAATTCTTTAATTCCGAGTCCAATCTGAGCAGTTCTTTTAGATTGATTATGTTCGTATTTTGTTCAGATTGATACTGTTCATATTTTGTTTAAATTGAGTTTGTAAATTCTTCAGATTGATATTGTTCGTATTTTGTTAGGATTGAGTTTGTAAATTCTGTAGATTGATATTGTTCGTATTTTGTTAAGATTGCTTTCACAAATTCTTCAGATGAAACTTCTTTCCTATTGCTTGCTTTGATCTTGGCGGGAACATAGTGTTTGACAAATTTTTGAGCTTTCACGAGTAGGAATATGACTAAGTCCAATTCAGTATTTTGTCCTTTGTCAAAATCTGAATCATATCATTGCAAATCTTCTTGTAAACAATTCTTGATCATATCTTCTTGTAAACAATCCATAACTTCTTGTAAATAATTCATATTTTCTTGTAGATAAATCTTGATCAAATCTTCTTATAAATAATTCATATCTTATTGTAGATAAATCTTGATCACATCTTCTTGTAAATAATTCATATCTTCTTGTGTTAAATCTTAATCAAATCTTCTTGTAAATAATTCATATATTCTTGTAGATAAATCTTGATCAAATCTTCTTGTAAAAAAGTCTTATCTTCTTGTAGATAAATCTTTTGGTAAATAATTCATATCTTCTTATGATAAGATGTTGATCATATCTTATTCAAATCTTAGCCATATCTTCTTTTCAACTTGGTCAAAGATTTTCTTCAATTTTAAATCTCAATCAAATATTATTTTAGAGTGTCTTCAAAAACATGAACCTTTTTTCATACTTTGTGAAGTCAAATATATTGTTCTCATAAAATACTTTTGTTAACATCAAAACTCTAAGTATAAAACCAACTTGGTTCCGACACATAAAACCCTTAAATAAAATCCTAAGTTAATCTTGAAACTCTAAATTGAGAATGACTAGGTATTGAGGACTCAAGGATGGCATCAAATGTAACGCCTAGCTACGTGGTTATAACAATTGAGATAATAACAAAAAAAACTTTTATATTATATAAATAATAAGTTGTCCGAAAGATATTATGTTATGAAATCTTTAAAATAAATCCTTACAACTAAAAATTTTTAATAATCAAAATATTCAAAACTGGGCAGTTGTATCTAATCCCGAAATAAAAGTACGATGTAGACACTATGTCTACTTATTCTTGATCTACTAACCTAATCTAAGGAAGTTACTCTTCTCAAGGGAGGTAGAACTTCTCAACTCTCGACGTCCCCAACGGTCTCAGTGTTTGAAAACAACACTTTAATGAGATACTAAATCTCAGTGAATAATACACACAATTTTAAAGCAATTATTGTCCTCAGCCGGCGCGGTAACCGGAAAAATCGATCATGACACCCGCCTTCTTCCAAAAATATTCTTTAGAAATATATATGATATAACTAAGATTTTTCTATAATAACCAATTACTTCCAAAAATTAATAAAACTCATCAATTAAATTAACGATAATTCACATCTATAATAATCGAATAAATCCAATATACACATTTATTCTGCAGAAAATAAACCAACCAATTCAAGGATGTCTCATCGTTATATGGAGATATACTGCTTCCGCGAAGTGAGTATTATCTCATCATGTGGAGCACCAGCTCATCCAGTATGGGGTACAAGACCCATCCGTGTGGAGTTTAAACCTCATCTCATTGTGGAGTTTAAAACTCATCCCATTCATGTGGAGTTTAAACCTCATCTCTTTGTGAAGTTTAAAACTCATCTATATGTGGGGTACAAGACCCATCCGTGTGGAGTTTAAACCTCATCTCTTTGTGAAGTTTAAAACTCATCAATATGTGGGGTACAAGACCCATCTTGTAAGACCCTTAATTTTAATTTGTACTTTTTGTATTTTGATGCGTTTGGTGTTGAATTATGAGGCTTTTTAGCCAATTTTAATGGTATTTTGTGTGTTAGATGCTAGAAATATCTTTTTGAGACCGTTTAAAATTATTTGGCGAGAAATAATTTATTTACGTTACGAAAAATTTAATACCAGACAATTTTGTTAAAAATATCTCTGGTTGCTGAAAATTTTATGTGTCAATTGAGTTGCGACGAGAGTAGATATTTTTATCAAAAAATAATTTGAGTTATGAGTAAAGTGATGTGTGTAAGAGTATTGAGATATTTGTTAGTTTGGTTTAATTATATATATATATATAAATAAAATAAACTAATAGCATCAGACTTTTTATTATTCTAATCTTATAATACTATGAACTTTTATATATATATATATATATATATATATATATATATATATATATGATTTAGTAAGTATATATATATACCCACGTGAAAGGCAAGCTTAGGAAAAGCAAAATCCAATCTCCAGGCAAGCTTAGGAAAGCACAATCCAATCTCCAGGCTACAGCGAGAAAAACTTCTTCTTCCTCTTTCTTAAGTTTTCAAAGGAAAAAAACCAAAACCCAAAATACAAAACCTCCATTTTCTTCTACATCTAAGCTTCCATTCGAGAAGTGACAGAAGGGAAAGTTGCTCATTGCCACGCTATGGTGCTAGTGAACCAACTTTGGAAGCGACGTCGCAAACGAAGTTTTTACCAGAATTAATCGCGGAGCCGTAATCGATTGTTAGAGCTACCGTTGAGGTAAGAGCTCCTTCCAAACTTTTAGTTTGCATTTAGGACCTTATGTGTAGATTTGTGGAAAATAAATTTGATGTGTTTGAGGTGTAGATTTGTGGAAACTGAATTTAAGGTGTTTATGGGTAAAAATTTAGAGATTTAAATTGATGAGTTATGGTTAAAAATTTAGTGATTTGAATTGATGATTTATGGTTGAAAATTTAGAGATTTAAATTGGTGATTTATGGTTGAAATTTTAGAGATTTAAATTGGTGATTTATGGTTAAAAATTTAGAGATTTAAATTTGGTGGCTTATGTTTGGAAATGTGGAGTTTTGAATTACTGTTGATTATTTGGTTGTAAAAGTTTGGTGTGTGAAAAAGATATAATTTTGGGAATTTTGTTGTGGTTGGATAAATTTTAGTTGTGAACAAATTGTTATAAATATTTATGTTTATGTAGTTAGCTCCTTGAGCCTCGAAAAGGAATCGAGACTGTTGGCACCGAGTTAGCGGTGGGGAGAACTATGATATATTAATGTTGTTGTGGTGATTCATGTTTGGTGTGATTGATGTGTTCATAATTAATATTATGAATTTTGAGATGTATTTTATGTGTAGATTGGAGGAAAATGAATTTAATGTGTTTATGGGTGAAATTGTGGAAGTTGAATTTAATGTGTTTGAGATGTGGGTTGTGGTGATTCAAGTTTGGTGTGGTTTATGTGTTCATAATTAATATTATGAATTTTTGAAATGTGATTTATGTGTGGATTATGGTTGAAAATTTTGGAGATTAAATTTGGTGGTTTATGTTTGAAAATGTGGAGTTTTGAATTTGGTAATTTATGGTTGAAAATTTTGGAGATTAAATTTGGTAATTTATGGTTGAAAATTTTGGAGATTAAATTTGGTGGTTTATGTTTGAAAATGTGGAGTTGTGAATACGGGTGATTCATGATTAAATTTGGTGTGAAATTTTGGAATTTGAATTGATTGAATTTGTTGTGTTTGAGATGTGTATGTGTGGTGAATGTGCGATTGATGTATCCATAATTGATGGCGTATGCGTTATGAATTTTATGGATGAATATATGTTTAAGTATGCTCTGTGAAAAGATTGAAAAATCATTAGTGTTAAATGAGTATTAAAAAAGGGGAATCTTTTAATAGCTGCATTTACTTAATGGTTGTGGTGAAAAGAGTCAGAGTATGCTAATGCATTTCATAGTACATGGTGACCGCGATGGGCCATAGTGATAGTGGTAACCGTGATGGGCCACGAGATGATGCCATGTGAATAGTTGGTTCATCTTATCCTTGCGGGGATTTTCGCGTCGTGCTGATCTGTGAGCGATTGCACACATAGAAAATTGTGCTGGTCTGTGAGAGGCTGTACGATAGTAAATTGTGCTGATCTGTGAGAGATTGCACCTTAATAATTAGTACTGTTCTGTGAGAGGCTGTACAATTATGATTTACGCCCTTCGAGGAGGGTTTTGGTTTGGAATTCTGGAATCATGTGCATTGGCATATACGCATTACATTAGGGTTCTTGGCACGCGAGTCATGTTTGATATACTGTGATGGTTGTATATACATACTCGGTTGTTGTTTGTAATTGTGCCGTAATTGATGAGTGTGATTGATTGATTTTGTGTGGTAAGTGTTGAATGATTGCGAAACGTTTTCGAAACTGAAATCTGCAAATTTTAGCAGTTGTATTCGGCTACAAGCAGTGTGTAGTCGAATACAAATATTCAATTTTGCTACTGACTTGTGAAATAGCACTGTATTCGAATACAAGGATGCTGTATTCGAATATGACAGTGCAGTTTGTTAAAAACTTCATTTTATTCAACTTTGATTATGCATGTGTGGCATATGAAAACCCTTTCTAGATGTATGCTAAGTTGAAAGGTTATTTTGTACATTTAAAATTTAAATGTTATGTGATATTTGTTAATTTCGGTTGGTGACCTTTACAATTATTGTGGAAATCTGGGCTTTGCCCTCAGATAAGAATCAGGATCGTCCTAGCAGTTAGTAATCTGGAGATGGGAACGGAGTTAGACTTACCTGACCATTGCTGTGTCAGAAGGATTTTTGTGGGGCGCGTGGAGATCACTCGGGTTATAGTTTTTTGTAGCATGATCAGATTAGATGGCTGTATAGGGGCTAGATGTCCATTTGTTGTGGTTGTATTTGTTTCATTCTAGAAGACTGTACCTATACCATATATTGTCAGCTTGACTTTTATTTTGATGGGTCCTTGTACCACTTTTTGATGTGACGTGGGGAAGTTAAAATTCTTGGGGCAGTGCTTTTGTACAGGTGTCTGCCGAGAATACCCTAGGGGTATGAGCTACGTTGGATAGGTCTCATAGTCCCAGTGTATTTTTCTGGTTTAAATACTTTGGATTTTCATTTCAAAACCGTTTCCGCTGTTTGTAATTATTGTTGACTTGTGTCGTTGTGATACGACTTAAATATTTTATCCAAAGATATTTCGTTCTTTATTATGAATTTGAATTTGTTAAAAAAAAAAATTCGGGCTGTTACACATCTTCAGCACACACAATCAAAGTAATTCATATTTTTAACAATCATAATCGTAAGATCATATTTATAATATAATATTTCATTTGAATATAATAACAACAATCATTCAGGAAAATATAATAAACAATCTTTTAAAGAATATATATTTACAACATGATATTTCATTTGAGTATATAATAACAACAATCATTCAAGAAAATATAATTAAAATGATCTATTAAAGAATATATATATATTTATAATATGATATTTTATTTGAATATATAATAATAACAATCATTCAAGAAAATATTATAAAAAAATATTTTAAAGAATATATATTCAAACAATCATAAAAACGGTAATTCAACAAACAATAGTAAATAAATCAATTCATAATCTATTATTACAGTTCATAAAATCTCAATTTTAATAGAGTTAGATTCTCAACAAAATATAATTTTATAAGAAAGTACCATTCAGAATATATAACCCTTTTTCCATCCCAAATTTCCAAAATAAATGTACCATGAAAGTTTAAAGGGTGTGATTACTCACCTCTTGAAGCGTTCTTTGATAAAAATTCATTCTTTGACAGTCGCTATTAACCGTTATCGCAACCGCAAAATACTTTAACTACTTTCCATTTTGATATAGTTCTATCTTTTGAGTTTTTAATTAAGTATTATTTTTATTTTTCTTAGTAGCTATTTATAGTTAAATTCTTATACGATATCGTACATTTACACAATTAACACGTTACAGCTCCACATTGCTGAATTGGAGTGCTAATGGAGCATTGTTTTCACGGAATATAGTTGCAGCAACTTAGCCTATACTTTCTACCACTTAATCAGAATTGATTGTTATAATCCAAACGTTGCAGCAACTTAGCCTATACTTTCTACAACTTAATCGGAATTGATTGTTATAATCCAAGCCACGTCACCTAGATTTTGTAGGTTCACTTTCTACCTATAATAACTAGCCATTCCTAACCTAAATTATATTTGTTTCATCCGACAATTAAACATAAAAATTGTATAGTTCATTCATTTGTTAAATAAAACAAACAATAAAAAAAAACAAAGCTAAGTTTATCGTATTATCTCATCATTTAATTTGCCTAATCCCCGAGGTAATTATTTAATTAATTCTAAACTTATAATTTACTATGTAGATTGAACGTCTAATATTTCTAAACCTTGAAATTAGGACGTTACATCAAACCTCATTGCTTCCTATCGACAATCCAAACCACCGCTCTACCATATCTTCGACGTCGTGGCATTTCTTGTGTACGTCAAAACTCTAAGAACCTGAGGCATAATTCTGGTCCACAATAATAGTAGAGGGTCATGATCTAAAAACAGCATAAATGTACAACCTCTCACAGACAAGTACTATTTACCAAGGTGCAGTCTATCACAGACCCGCACGATTCACTATAGTGCAATATATCACAAACCAACACGACTCAATAATCTTTGTTAGGATAAGGTGGACCATCAAATCACATGATACCAACCCGTGACCCATCACAATCACCACTAACTATTAAATGCATGAGCATACTCTAACTCTTTCACATCAATTATTATGTAAATGCAACTTTTAAAAGACTCTACTTTTAATACTCATTAAACACTTATAATTCTTTAACACTTTTTTCGTAGAGCATACACATGATTGTTTATCATCAATAAGATTCATAATACATAGTAAACACATATGTTATCAGTTATGAATACATAATCACATCAAATACATAAACAATCATGTTACATTTATCCATCACTAGCACAAGGAACATGTATACAAACACATTTTGCATTCAAACATATATAATATCGTTAGAAAGTGTCTTTACCTCAACAACGCTTTATTACACAAGAAAATTACGCTACACAAGCATAACCTATACGAAACTTCCAATGACACCTCTAAATTTTCCTGTACCTTAAACCAATAAATTGACTTAATCAATGCAAATTTCTTAAACAACCCCAAATGAACCCAAAGTCCGGCCATTATCCAAATCAATTAGGGTTTGGCTTAGGTTTTTCTTACCTAAGTAGGTTTCCTAACTTCAAAAAGACTTTGGTTTAGGTACTTAGGGGAAAGCGAATTTCAAGTCCTTTTCAAAACACTAATGCCATACTATGAAAATTTCCAATTTTTTTTTTCTGCAAATTTAGTTTAACTCAAATCTTTGTCTTTAACAACTTAGGACAAAATATTTTCTTAACATAAAATTCTTACATTAAGCTTCTCGTAATCATTTTCTTAAAGAACACAAAATGTTAAAATCTCATCCTTTGACATAAAAGGACTATTTTCAAATTATCACATATAAATCTTTCAAACTTTCAACACTTTAAAATTGTTCAAGATTAGGGGTTTCTCAAAATTCCCCATTTGATTACCTTTGAAAATTTTCATCGACATAACCTAAACAAATTAGGATTTTATCATTTTGAAATCACAAGTTTCTTAACACATTTTAGTCTTTACCACTTGCTAAAACTTTTCTAGGGTTTTTTTTCTCATTTTATTCAATAAAAGGTTTATTACTAAACTTCATTTAAGGATTAACAATAACAAAAACATTTCAAAACTTAAATCCTTGATGAGATAAATCAACTACACACTTGTCTTAAAATACAACTTATCATAATTATTTGCAATGTTTTTCCTCTAAAAGATTATGACTTTCTTTTTGTCTCTTTTCTTTCCTTAATTTTTTCCCACATAATCTCAAAGGTCTTCAACTTTTTCTTACAACACCAAAACTTGTAGATCTACAATATTAACAATATTTTTTTTCAAAACTACAACTAAATTTCTTTTTCAAAAACTCAAAGTCCACCAAATCAATTTTTTCTTTTAGATCTACTAGTAAAAGACTTGGATCTATTTCTTTTGTGAAATAAAAATGAAAAAAAACATACCCAAAAACCCATGGGGCCTCACGGTCTAAATGAGAGGAATAGAGGACATCCGTTTTTCTCATAATAAAACATACATAAAGAAAAGAGAAGGTTTGTTCTAAATTTTTCCTATTAAATCTCTAGTAAGAAGTAGAGAGAAGGAAGAGGCTTTTTTTGTTTTTTTTACTTAAGTGAGAGAGTGAAAAAATGAACGAGTGAATGAAGTCTATGTTGGAACCAAGTTGGTTTTACATTTAGAGTTTTGATATTAACAAAAGTATTTTATGTGAACAATATATTTGACTTCAAAGAGTATGAAAGAAGATTCATATTTTTGAAGAAAATCTAAAATAAGATTTTATTCAAATTTATAATTGATGAAAATCTAAAATAAGATTTGATTCAAATTTATAGTAGAAGAAAATCTAAAATAAGATTTGATTCAAAATTATAATTGATGAAAATCTAAAATAAATATTTGATTCAAAATTATAATTGATGAAAATCTTTGACCAAGTTGAAAAGAAGATATGGTCAAGATTTGAAGAATATTTGAATAAGATTTGAACAAAATTTGATTAACATTTGAAGTAGATTTAATTAAAGAGATGAAGAAGATTTTATCATGATTTGAAGAAGAGTTTATTTGAAGAATTTACCAACTCAATCTACACAAAATAGAAATATAATCAATCTAAAGAATTTACAAACTCAATCTACACAAAATAGAAATAGAATAAATTTGAAGAATTTACAAAGTAAATCTGAACAAGATACAATAGAAAATTAAACAAGGACTAAATTAAAGCCCAAATTTGCACTATAAATAGAAACTCAAGGCTGAAGGAGAAAAGCATCGAAAAGCAGAAAAGAGTAGAAGAACTCAAGCTCAAAGTTCTCAATTCATCTTAGAGTTCAAAGAGAGAAACACTTGTTCAGGTTAGAAATATTTTTTGAGTGTTCTTTTCTTAGAGTGTGAGAGTTATTATTATTATCAGCTTTGTTAGAAGCAACTACTTAAGTTCCAATCTTTTGTATCCAACCCGATAGTGGTTTAGTTCCTTCTTCAATCTGGGATTGTCAAATTGTTGGGATAAGACTTGGCTTGTAGGGTCAAGGTGGTTAGTTCCTCAAAAGTTTGGGGTTGTCAGGCTGTTTGGGAAGACTAGCTTGGAGGGTCAGGTGCTTTTTAATTCAAGGTTTTTGAATTAGTGGATTAAAGCCTTCTGAATGAGGGGACTGGATGTAGCCAAGTTAGTGGTGAACAAGGATAAATCTACGTGTCAAATTATTTATGCTTTCATTGCTTGCTGCCTTTGAATCCGGTTGCTTCTACTCCAAGTAAGTCACCAATACCAAACTAATTTTTTAATTATTTATAAATTATCAAAAAGTAGTCAACTTTGGAAAACACCAATACCATTGTTTGATGGAGAACATTTTGAGTATTGGAAAGACAGGCTGAGAAGTTTCTATATTTCACAAGATGCTGAACTTTGGGACTTGGTGGAAAATGGTTATATTGCTCCGAAGAATACTGATGGTATTGAAATTCCAAGAAAGGAGATGAATGATGATCAGAATAAGATGTACAAGATGCATCATAAGTCCAGAACATTCATGATAAATGCAATCACCTTCAAGGATTTTGACACGTGCACTAACAAAGAGACAAAAAGAGTATTTATGATAGTCTGATTCTAACCTATGAAGGAAGCAAGCAAGTTTAAGAAGTAAAGGCCAACCTCCTAGTCAAAAAGTATGAGTTGTTCAAGATGGAAGAAAATGAAGACATTAAAACAATGTTTTCCAGATTCCAGACCCTGGTCTCAGGTTTAAAGGTACTTGAGAAGAGTTATACTACTGCTGATCATGTGAAGAAAATTCTTAGGAGTCTGACAAGCACGTGGAGACCTAAGATCATTGCCATTCAGGAAGCAAAGGATCTGAATAGTCTAAAGTGGAAGAGTTAATCAGCTCTCTCAGATCACATGAAATTGAGTGTGAAGAAGAGGAGCCCAAGAAGAAGAACAAGACTCTAGCCTAGAAATTTAAGTAGAAGAAGGTTATAAAGGCAACATCAAAATAAAAGGATAGTGATTCAGATAATTAGAATCTGAACACTGAGGAAGAGGAAATTGCTTTCATAACCAGAAAAATTCGATAGATGTGGCACAACAGAAAGAAAAAATTTCCCCAAAGATATTCCAAGCAATCCAACAGAGGGAATGATGATAAATACGACAAGAAAAGCATCATCTGCTATGGATGCAATGAACCTGGACATATCAAGTAAGAATGTCCAAATATGGAGAAAGGGAAAAACCAGAGGAAAAATTCCATACCCAAGAAGAAGAGTTTGATGGCTACATGAGATGATTTTGAGGAATCCTCTGACGATGAACAAGGAGATTTGGCTATGATGGCTCATACAAACTTTGTCTCTGGATCCAACACAGATTGTGACTCTGGAAGTGAATCAACAGATAAATAAATTGAGGTATTTTTTTGACTTTACTCGATTTGATTTAGTTACTGCTATAAATGATTTTTTAAAAAATGAATCACAAATTGTCTTTAAAACTGAAAACACTTAGGAAAGAAAATACAAATCTAACTGAAAAAGTTAATGTTTAAAAGAATCAAAGTGCTGAATTTAAAATAGAAAATGCAACTCTGAAAACTAATATTATTGAACTTAAGACAGATAATGTAACTCTAAAAACTGATATTATTGAACTTAAAACAGAAAATGCAAATCTGAAAATTGATATTGATGAACTTACGGCTGAAAATCTAACTCTGAAAAGTAATTATAGTTTAATATCAATTGAAAATACCACATGTAACTCTGATAAGCATGAAAAAATATTTCAAGATTTTCTTGATAATGGTGTGGAAAGAAGCAAGTATGCATCTATGATTTATGGTGTTAGTAGGAATGATAAAAGAGGAATATGATTTCAAGAAAAAGTAACTGAACCTAAGTTTGTTCCCTCTGATGATTTATGTACTATTTGCTATAAGAAAGGTCACACTAAAACACCTTGTCCTATCCTAACCATACGGAAAGACAAGAAACCTTTAAGAACTAACAAACCAGGACCCAACCAGATTTGGGTACTAAAGGATAAATTTTTTTATGTTGTAGATGTTCTAAGCAACCAAATTGAAACACCAGTCATGGTGCTTGGTAAATGGATGCTTGCAATATATGAAGGCAAAAAGGTCTATGTTCCAAGACCTACCAAATAGAAGCCAACTGACTCTGGTGGAAGAAGGACTGGTCAACATAATACCTATCAAAACCAGAACCATATGATGAACCAGAAATATCTAAAGTATCAACAGAATCAAAACTGGCAGAGAAATCACACATATCAACAGAACCATAACTACTAGAAGAATCAGAATCACCATAAGTTCCAAAATTACCAGAGGAACCCGATACATCAGTACAAACAGAAGTGTCAGATGAGCAATTAGAATCAGGAGACTTCTTTGAACACTCCAATCAAATTCATCAAGACTACAAACCTGGATGGGAATTCAAATTCCTTCATCCAGACTCTCTAATTAGAGAATATGCAAACTCAGAATCTGAAAACCAAAAAAAAATGAACTAAGAGGGTTTTTCGAGTGAAACTGAAACTGTTGACATATAGGTTCACAAAAATTTAGAGGAACAAGAAGATCCACAAAATTTGAACACTTCAGCAGAAGTAGCATACAAGTTTGGTTTTTAGAAGCAAGTAGAAACCACCAGAAACATCACGGATGTTTTGGCTGTATTAATTTCATTCTTCAATTATTTGATTTATATTATGTTATATGACAAACAACTTGACCTTAAAAAGTCAAAGCAAGTTGAGGATACTACAGGTATATCGGAACCAGAGGAAACAAATGCAAACAAATCAAAAGATGACAAATCTTCAGAGGATGAATCTGATCAAGTTAGAATCAGTTAAGATAATCAAAAGGAAGATCTGGATGGAAGTACAAGACATATCATCTCATTGGAAGTTCAAGTGATCCTTTGAGGATCAAATCATCATTAAAAGATACCACTTTGTTTGACTCACTTCGTCAATTGAGCCTACCACTAATGATGAAGCACTGGCAAATGAAGGAAAAATTCTTGCAATGCAAGAAGACTTAAATTAATTTGAGAGGAATGATGTTTGGGATCTAGTACCTAGACCAGAGAAGAACATTATTGGAACCAAGTGGGTTTACAGAAACAAGCTAAATGAAAAAGGTGAAGTGGTTAGAAACAAGGAAAAACTTGTCGCAAACTTAACCTTACCGCTTCCAGACCTAACATCATGTTTAATGTATGTGTATGTGCAAGATTTCAAGCTGGTCCTAGGGAATCACATTTAACTGCTGTTAATAGAATCCTTAGATACCTAAAAGGCACTACCAACCTTACCTTGTTCTGCAAAAAATCTCCTAAGTACAAACTTAGTGGATACTGTGATTCTGATTATGCTGGAGATAAACTTGAGAGAAAGAGTGGCAACTGCACATTTTTAGGTGACAACTTAATATCTTGGTCAAGTAAGAGACAAAACACCATTGCAATGTCAACAGCAGAGGCTGAGTACATTTCAGCAGCTGGCTGCAGTTCTCAACTACTTTGGATGAAACATCAACTTGAAGACTACAAAATCCTAGTATCTAACATTCCCATCTATTGCGATAACACTTCTGCCATTTGTCTAACCAAAAACCCTATCTTACATTCTAGAGCTAAACACATAGAGATCAAACACCACTTCATTAGGGACTTTGTTCAAAAAGGGGTACTAAATATTCAATTTGTAGACACTGAACACTAATGGGCTGCCATATTCACCAAACCACTACCTGAAGATAGATTTGACTTCATCAAGAAAAACCTAAACCTTACCTCCATATATGACTGATGTTGTGATAACTTTAAAGTAGTTTAGTCTTACATTAGTTTATATATTTTCTTGTACTATATTATATTCATGTTATTCAAAAAAAGAGAACAACGAAAAAAAAAATGAAAAAAAAGAGAAAAATGAAAAAAAAAAAGGAGAAAAAGTATCACTTTCAAGTCTTTTTGTCTGATGACAAAAGGGGGAGAAATATATTTGATAATGTGGGGAGAAAAGGATACTAAGACTTAAGGGGAGCCTTAAATCAGGGGGAGTCAAAGAAATATAAAGAAAAATTGTTATAAGAAATACAAGTTTTGTCATCATCAAAAATGGGGAGATTGTAGGAACCAAGTTGGTTTTACATTTAGAGTTTTGATGTTATCAAAAGTATTTTATGAGAACAATATATTTGACTTCAAAGAGTATGAAAGAAGATTCATGTTTTTGAAGAACATCTAAAATAAGATTTGATTCAAATTTATAATTGAAGAAAATCTAAATTAAGATTTGATTCAAAATTATAATTGATGAAAATCTAAAATAAAGGTTTGATTCAAAATTATAATTGATGAAAATCGTTGACCAAGTTGAAAAGAAGATATGGTCAAGATTTGAAGAATATTTGATCAACATTTGAAGAAGATTTAATTAATATTTGAAGAAGATTTGATCATGATTTGAAGAAGAGTGTACTTGAAGAATTTACAAACTCAATCTACACAAAATAGGAATAGAATCAATCTGAAGAAGTTACAAACTCAATCTACACAAAATAGAAATAGAATCAATTTGAAGAATTTACAAACTCAATCTGAACATGATACAATTCAAAATTAAACAAGGACTAAATTGAAAACCAAATATTCACTATAAATAAACACTCGTGGCTGTAGGAGAAAAGCATCGAAAAACAGAAAAGAGTAGAAGAACTCAAGCTCAAAGTTCTCAATTCATCTTAGAGTTCAAAGAGAGAAACACTTGTTCAGGTTAGCAATATTTTTTGAGTGTTCTTTACTTAGAGTGTGAGAGTTATTATTATTATTATCAGCTTTATTAGAAGCAACTACTTAAGTTCCAATCTTTTGTATCCAACCCGATAGTGGTTTAGTTCCTTCTTCAATCTGGAGTTGTCAGGTTGTTAGGAGAAGACTTGGCTTGTAGGGTCAAGGTGGTTAGTTCCTCAAAAGTCTGGGGTTGTCAGGCTGTTTGGGAAGATTAG
Organism: Cicer yamashitae; assembly: GCA_037974755.1. Classification (NCBI taxonomy): domain Eukaryota; kingdom Viridiplantae; phylum Streptophyta; class Magnoliopsida; order Fabales; family Fabaceae; genus Cicer; species Cicer yamashitae. The sequence continues at coordinate 23,416,445 of JBBPBQ010000002.1, forward strand.
CTTGGAGGGTCAGGTGCTTTGTAATTCAAGGTTTTTGAATTAGTGGATTAAAGCCTTTTGAATGAGGGGACTAGATGTAACCAAGTTAGTGGTGAACCATAATAAATCTACGTGTCACATTATTTATGCTTTCATTGCTTGCTGCCTCTGAATCCGATTGCTTCTACTCGAAGTAAGTCACCAAAACCAAACTAATTTTTTAATTATTTATAAATTATCAAAAAGTTGTCAACTTTGGCAAACACAATTCAACCTCCCTTCTCGTGTTTGCACCTTCAGTCCAAATGAGGAGTTTTCCCTTGGACGAGGGTAAAGATAAGGGGACCCTCTGTCACCTTTTCTATTTGTTATATCTGCTGAGGGTCTTAACTCTTTTGTTGACTGTTATAATCCGTTGAGGTTTGTTTCTTGGTACCTCAGTTGGACAAGGCAACAAATGTATTCTTATACACTTGCAGTTCGTAGGTGACACTTTGATAATGGGAGAAAATAGTTGGATTAATATTAGAACTATTAAGGCTAACTTCACGTTGTTTGAACTTTTAGCGGGATTGTTGGTTGGGGTGAATGTGAGCCTTTCTTGTCTGGAAGCTACAAGAAGAGTTTTAAATTGCAAGTTGGGTGGTTTACCCTTCAAGTATCTTGGTCTTCCTATTGGTGAAAATCCTCAGTCGTATTTCCTTTTGAGACCTTGTTGTTGAAAGGATTGGGTGTAGGTTGTCTGGTTGGAGGCGTCAAAGCATATGTATGGGTAGTCATCTTAGTCTTCTTAAGGTCATCTTATCTGCACTGTTGGTTTACATCTTTTCTTTCTTCAAGGCTCCATCATGTATTATTTCTAAAATTGAATCAAATTTTAAATAGTTTATGTGTGTGTGCGTGTGCGTGTGAGGGGGGGGGGTGAGGCGAAGAAAATCCATTGGGTTAATTGGGATTTGGTGTGTCTTGGTCGAGAGTTTGGTGGTTGGGTGTGCGTAACCTACGAGCATTTAATATTGTCTTGTTGGGAAAATGAGGGTGGATCAAGGTAGATTTGTATAAAGTTTATCGCATAAATATGGTTTTGATGAGGGTATGTGTGGTGTGTCTAGTGCTGGTAAAGTGTCGTTGTGGTGGAGAGATAATCAACATATTTGTGGAGAATCGGAGGGTGCGTCTGGGAATTGGTTTTTGAATAATCTTGTTCAAGCGGTGGGTGATGGTAGGTCTACCTTCTCTTGGAAAGACCCGTGGGTGGGAGGGGAAATTTTTTCCACTAAATTTCATAGACTTTTCAGCCTTTCTATCAATAAAGAGGTGATTGTAGAGGAGGTGGTTGGTAGTGGCCTTGAGTCCGGAGGGGGTAGGTGGGGTTGGAGGAGGAATCTGTTCGATGATAAGAGGAGTTACTACAAGAATGTGTATCTTTTATAGGTAATGTTTTTTTGCAGGTAAACTTGATGGATAAATGACAATGAAAGATGACTCAAATGAAGATTATACAGTCAAAGGAGCATACAATATGCTTGTGGCAGATCAAAATAATCCTTCTTATTCCTTTAGCGAGTTCGTATGGCATAAGGTTGTACCGCTGAAGGTGTCCCTTTTCTCGTGAAGGTTTTTCAATGATAGGTTTCACACAAAGTCCAATTTAGTTCGACGTGACGTGTTGCCTATAGAGGCCCATATCTGCATTGATGAGGTGTGGTGTTGTGGAATCGTCTCGACATTTATTTGTAGATTGCCCCATTTTTGGGAAAGTGTGGGCAATGGTCCTCAATTGATTTGGGGTTTATGTAGAGGTAAAAGACTTCAACATTGTTTGCTTGTGGTGTGGTTAATTTGTGTTTAGATTATTTGGCGCACCATAAATCTCTGTGTTTTTAAGCAACAAGAGTATGTGTTGAACATCATTGTAGATCGTATCAAATTGTTGTCTTGATCGTGACTCCAATACAAAGTTGAAGGTTTTCAAGTGGCTTTGCACCAATGGTGGATCAATCCCCTTGGTTGTTTAAGGGTTATTAATTATGAGTAGTTTTATTTGTATTTGATTGGTCTCTTGGAGAGTGTGCCAATATTTTTGGGTGGTAGAGTTTTTTGGATCTTAAATTCTTTGGTGATTAATCTTTGTAAGTTATTTTCTTATTTGAGTCACATTTGTGGTATGAATAATTTTTTAATATATTTTGGCTATTTTTAAAAAAATATCTCTTGGCCTTGGATGATTTATTTTTTATTGTTTTGTATTGGATTTGAGCCTTTGTAAATGTGTTATTTTTGTGTGTGTTTGTCTCGAGTAGTGTGATGTTGTATTGTTTTGATGATTTTAGTCTGCATGTCTTATACTTGGATGGATTACTAGTATATTAATATATATTTTGACTTAAAAAAAAGTGACGTTTACGTTTTTTTAATGCAAACATATCGTGTTGATCATGAGCTCAATAGATCTTATGTCTTTCTAAAATATACATTTTCTTTTCTGTAGGATTTCATCTAGAACTAGAATAGTGATACACTGATACTTACTGTAAGAAAAAAAACATGGATAGTGATACTTATTATAAAAATACATTGATCAGGGGCCAATTAGTAGTTAGCATAAGATAAAAATATTGCCTTAATGTGTTATTTGATGACCTATAAGATTTTTTTACTCATATGACCCAATATGATAGAAAATAAATTAATCCAAGCACTTACCAAAATTTTGTTGGGAGAGGCAACATGATTCATCCTAAAAAAAATAAGAGTTGGAATTTTAAAATTTGCCATTTAAAAGTTAGTTCAATCCGGTGTGAAAAATTGAATGTCATCCTGTCGATTCAAAAATTACTCTCAACGGATCAAAAAGATTTAAGTACTTTGAGATGCCTACCGATAGTCAAATATCCTATCTTATTACGTCTTTCTAGTCAAAATTTTACCATATAGTTAATGTTGGACTAGAAAATAACATGATAGGATTTGAAAAAAAAAAAATCCACAATATTCTCTTATAAAATAATTGAACAAAATAAAACTGCAATAAATAACTTAAAATGTAATAAAATATTAGAATATTGGCATCATATGGTAACTCAATGGGACAATGGACTTCCAATAAAAATAATAGCAATAATCATATATTTTCAAAAAATATAAAAAATGTTGGTGAAAATATGTTATTTTGGTCTTATGGAAGAAATTACATATTTACATTACCAATTTGTTCATTACAATCAATGAACTTATGAAATGCTAGCAAACATTTTTAATGACAAAGTTGTTTAAAATTTTGTGCTGAGGTTGCCACTGCTGGTCCAAGACTCTTGAACTTGCATTGAATACTGTAAATTCCATAGAACATCTTCTATTGAAGGACGCTTACTAGAAACCTTAGAGAGACAATTGATGGTAATTTGAATTGCAGTTCTCATTGATTCATAGGCATAACTTCCCCTTAGGGAAGGATCAATTGCACTTCTTAGTATTGATGCTGTTTCTGATAAACTACTTTCCAGCTGAAAATGATCAAGATAGAATTAAAGATAAGATAGTTATAGTAAATATTGATTTTGGTTATCTTTTATAATTTTTATTTTTTGGCAGCTAGTGTAAGCATTAGTAATTAATAGTGTACAGTTTTTAATGTATTTAAACAATTATTATGTAATATTAACAAAATTTATAATATATGAGCCTTTCTATTAAATCTAACTGACCAAGAACAAAAATAGTTATAGATACCTCATCCTTGAGCTGCTCTACTTCACTGGAGGATCCAATTTGTCTACCAGTAATGACTTCAAGTAGAATAACACCCAGCTGATATATATCTTCTTTTTCAGCATTATTTGTGCTGCATATGGATTTAATTTACAAACATATTATCTTTAGGATACATAAAGCTGTGAAATATAACAGAACATTAATAAAGATGAGGTATACCTGCCAATTTGATTTGTGGCACTTTGTTCATTAAGTATGCTCTGAAAATTGATCAAGGCATATATCATTGTAGGTTAGAAATTAAGATGAAATCATGCAAATATTACAGAGAGAATGATCAAATGGGCAAATATAATTGTTGAAATTGTTCAGTGTATCGACCTAATCCTTCATATTTTCAATATTTTAAAATGATTTCTTAAATTGCAAAATGTTAATCAAGTTCGTCATTCTGTATGACTTTATTATCAAATGCATTTTTGATATTATTCACTTTGTTCCAAATTCATCAAATAATATCAATTTAATGTCATTTTAGTCCTTACAACATATGGACAAATTTAATTAAAATTTTACAACTTCAAAGATCATTTTAAAATATCAATAATGTGAGTGAATAGATTGATATAGTCTTACAGCTAACTTGAATATTTACTCATAATCATATCATGAATAATGTCCTAACCTTGGATGGCAATGGAATTCTGTAACCACTGACTTTTGCATTGAGACTATCATCCAACAAAATATTCTGAATCTTGAAATTGTTGCCAAATATGCCAGGAGCAACTCCTGTATGTAAGAACTGAACTCCTCTTGCAATTCCTATGCTTATTGCCATTCTTTGTGGCCATTTCAACATATCCCTCTTTTTCCCATCTGTTATAAATAAAGACACTTGTCATGTCATGTCACATTTTTTTACATTAAAATCTTTTCTTTTTATGAATTTAATTGATGATGTAAATATGATTTTAGCTTTTTTGGTTTTAATCAGGTAAGTTTTTATTTCTTCTGAAATTAGCTCCTACAAATTCAAAATATTATTATTTTAGTTTCCTACGTAGCTCAATTAAAATTACGCCACATGACTTAATAAACTGTCGTCAAAAACTAAAAACAACAGAAACAAAACAAAAAAACTTATAAAACTAAAATAAAAAATGTTATAATTGTAGAGACTAAAATCATATTTAACTATTTACCTGTAAATTGATCCCTCAATGACACATTTGAAATGTATTCAAGTACAATGAACACTGTGCTTGTTACTTGTGGAGGGTCCTGATGAGTAATGACACAATGTCCTAAAACACTCACCATATGCCTATGCCTCAAATTTTGCAATACCTCTAAGTGCTTCATAATGCTGTGAGGTAAACCCTTTTGCTTTATGTTAATACAATTAACATGGACCACTGAACCATCTCTCAACCAACCTTTATATATCTGAGAAAATATGATAGTAAATAAATACAACTAAAAATTGTCCCTTGGGGTCCATTTCATTAAATAGCACAAAGTTATGAAACCTTAAAGATTATAAAAATTCTTTTTACCTTCCCTTGTGACCCTTCTCCTATTAGATTTGATTGTTCAAAGTTATTTGTTGCTTCTTCAATTTCTTCTTCATTGAAAATATGGTATGGTAGCTGTCCAAGTACTCCTAGCCTCATTGTTTGAGGAACATGCCCTATTTCAATTTGTTAGACCAAATTAGTGGATTTCTTAAATGAAGGAATTACTATTGTCCCAACCTAAGATTTCTTAGAGTATGATTAATCATATCATAAATTAATTTATAGTAACAAAAATTAATTTGAACCTCAATTTGGGACAACAAAATTCAAAAACTTTTTAAATGGTTAACGCAGTTCAAACACGTGATTAATGAAATATTATATTTGATTAGTAAATATATTTGGTGTCTATTTATTAACCATTTACCGAATTTTATTAACCACAAATTTAAATTTAAATGCGATTAACTTTGATTTTCAAATGTTCAAATCTATATGCAGTTAGAATAACTGAAAATCATGGTTAATGATATTTAAATTTGTGGTTAATTATGATCAAATTATGATTAATGAATTATCTAATTTTGATATACTCATTAACCATTTAGTCAACTGCAATAACCATTTAAATTTTTTTTGAATTTTGTTGTACAAAATTGAAGTTTAAAAAACTTTCTGTTACACTAATGATAAATAAAAGAACATAATGCTGGCCTTACTTGCATCAATATTTGATTTTTCTGAAAACTTATGAGCAACAGATCTTTCTGATTTGGACTTCCACAAGATGAACACAATGATTAAAGCTAAAAGACAAGCAACTCCAACAACACCTCCAATTATAACAAGCACAATTCCTAGTTTCATATTTGATTCCTTCTTCACCTTTTTACCAGGAGGCTTAACAGCTAAGGCTGCATCTTTTTTACAATATGAAGATAAATGTTGTTGTTTTGTTGTTGAAAAACAATTCCAAGAATATATTACTTTAGCTTTTGATGACATAACACATGATGGTAATTTTCCAACTAGAAAATTGTGTGAGATATCAACATATGTAAGTGATGAACCACAAGCTAAATTCAATGAAAGGTTACTACTAAATTTATTTGAAGATAAATTTAGGTAATTAAGGGAAGGTAAAGAGAACATAAATTTAGGAATTTTTCCAAAAAAATTATTTGAAGAAATATCAAATACATGAAGTTTATCAAACTTAACTAATTGAGAAGGAATTTGAGATCTTATAAAGTTATTTCTCAATATAATATTAACAAGATTATTTCCAATTGAAGGAAAATCAGGACCTAATTTATTTCCATCAAAGTTAATCTCTTCTAACAAAGTTAACTTTTTGAGATCTGGAATATTTCCATTGAAAAGATTATCAGCCAAAACAAGACTCTTGAGATTTTTCATAGAAGAAATTGATGATGGAATTTCACCAGAAAAGAAATTTGAACTAATGTTCAAAACTTCCAAATTCCAAAACCTGTTAATCTTTCCAGGTAATGGACCCCACAAACCTAATGAAACCAAAGACAAAACCTTCAAATTTGAAAGCTTTGTCACAACAGTGAAAAATGAATCAGTTGAAAAAGTTCCTGAGAGTGCTTGAAAGGGTTTTGAGCTATGTGAAGATGGTGAGGTTTTGTTTCCAATGATAGTTAATTCTGTTACATGACCATTTGAACAAATGATATTGAGTGAAGTGGATGGAGGGAGGAAGCAAAAGTTTGTCCAATTTGTCCATTCTTGAAGAACTTGTGGATATTCTAGAAGTTTTTGGATTTGGAAGAGGATTCTAGTTTCTGTTTGTGGTAATTGTGCTTTTGAAGTTGGAAGAAGTAGCAGAAGAATGATTGTGGGAAATAGAGAATAGATAGAAAGGAATAATTTCTTCATATTTTTATGGTGAAATTTATATGTAGTATGATAAGGATTTTGGTTTAGTCATAGAAGAAGTACATGAATTCTGTTTCAGTGTTTGGAATGAACCAAATGAATTGACATATAGTACTAAATGTAAGATTAGGTGTGACTGCAAAAGTGAAATTGCTAAGATGACAGAGTTTTTATATACCAACTTTTTCCTTAAATATAATAAGTATTTTTTAGGAAAAATTGTTACTAAATATAAGTCTCGTAAGAAATTACTAGGTATATTTTATTATTTTTTCAAATATTTTTTTAATTAATAATACTAAGTATTTTGAAAGATGAAAAACCAAAATTAAAGACATCTATATAAAAATAGTATTTTAGGAATAATTATACATAAAATGAATACATTAAATACTTCATATTATTAGGTTTTGTTAATATACATCCTTCAATTCAAACACTTGTTACAGTATCTAAAAGTAAAATTTCTTATTTGAAAAAAATAATTTTTGAATTTTTTAGGATTTCATGATACACAGTTTTCAAGATAAACTTTTTACAATTGATTCTTCAAGATATGTTATAAAGCGCAATTGCCTATTTTTTTATGGTACGTAAAAAATATAAAAGTGTTTATAAATAAAAACGAAGGTAAGCAATATAGAATCTTTATCAATGATTATGATAGCTTTTTTATTCTCTCATCTTTTTCCAGTTGTCTAGTGTCCAATAATTAGCAAAGCAAAGAAAAGCTATTAAGCACAAAAGTTACTTGTCACAAACTAATGGTACAATGATTGCAAGAAAAGATTTTTCTTTTGATGAGAAATCATAAGCATATATATAGAATTCAATATTGATGTGGAGTAGGTAGGTAGAAAATTGGGGAGGATACAACAAGTTTGTTAAAGTGGATCTGAGATCTTAAAAAATTGGATTTCAAATTTTGAGTGAAGCAACCAAGAAAGTAGTAGTTTTATTGAAGGAGCCTTTTTTGTTGCACACACATCACATGAAAGTGTGAAAATGTGTAATAGACTATGGTATGTATGTATTAAATAGCCACTTGGTTTGGTACTTGTTACGTTATTCAAGAAATCCAAGCTATGCCGATGACAGCAAAGTCAACATAGCCCTGAAATCAAAGTAGCAAACGAAGGAACATTGGTTTTGACCAATTTATGATGGAGTAATGGACATGTGAGAATGTGAACTCTACATAAATTATGGAATAGTTATTCATGCAATCGACCAGCCATGCCATGTGACTTTAGTGAATGGTAGGAATTTATCCAGAAAAAGTATTAATTACACAATTTTTTTCTTATACTTTTTATTTATATATCACCAAAATAAGTAGTTATATTAAATTTATTAAGAATTAATATTGGTTTTACAAGTTTATCCATAAAGAGAGAATTAATTAATGTTTCTATTATAGTATTTATTGTTGATTGTAAAGATGTAAATTAATTAAAGATATGTTAGTAAAAAAATAATTAATGTGGTTGAATATAAAGAGTCTCTTATAAAAAGGGACAAATAAAATTTCCAATAAAGTCTTATATTTTTTTGTAACTATCATGATTCATGAGTAAAATGTTTTAGTCATCGTTAATTTTTCAACTAATAAAATGCTTTTTTTTCTTCACACATTTCCTATACTTTTAGTAATCTTATTTGATTCACTATCCAACATTTAATCTATATATATCTTTCTGATTACACCAAAAAAATAATGGTCGGGTTATGTATCGGTCATTGAGCTGAAATTAAAGTATTCAACTATTAGTTGGTGTAGAATTGATTGACTGTGTGATGACTCTTCATCATATGCATAGTTTTCATTGTTTTCAGTCTTATTTATCTTTTATTCATTAGTTAATTTAAGGAATTATTTGATATATTTTGTTGATTTTAGTTCTTTGATTTAATAAAATATTTATGTTCTTATTTCCTTGATTAAGTAGATATTTTTCGTAGTTTTGCGTTGTTTATTTGTTTTAGTGTAGGGTTGAATTTTGGTGAGAAATCAACATGACCTATGTGGAGTATTTCAGCCATATTTGGAGTTGTAGATGTCCAATTGGAGTCAAACTAAGTGCAAATGAAAGCTAAGATCTATAGCTACAACTTTCATGAAGACACTGGAACCCAATTCAGACTCGAAAGAGGAGAAAAATGCAGTATAAGTCAGACACCAATGTTGTGCGCCTGAAGCACAACAGCCGCGCCTGTGGGGCATTTTCATGCTGAAGCCTCTTCTAGGACGCGCTTGAAGCGAAAAAGCTGCGCCTGGGGCGCGTGGCATGTGACATCACTCATTAAAATACATTTTTTCCCTTTTCTAGGGATCTTTTTGGCTATTGGAAGTGGGGAGACTTGTGCCCTAGCAGAGAAACTCAAAGACGGCCGTTTCTAACATCATTGGAGCAATTTTATCAAATTCTTCTTTAATTCATATCTTTTGTATCTCTGTCATGAGTAACTAAACCCTATTTGTTAGGGATGAGTGTAACAAGATGAAACCCTTATTTTTTCTGATTTGATTTCTAGTTATATGAATGAGTTTATTAAATTATTTTTCTCATCTCTGTGCTTAATGCTTTTTATTGCTTGATCAATATTAAAATGTTCTACGATTCGTATTTTGAAACGGAAGTGGACTTTACGAATGCTTGAGATGAGAAATTCATGAATTTGTAGTCTAGGGTCAATTAAATTAGTGGCAAAGGGAATAATTTAAACAAGAGAATTCCTGTACGGTAAGGCTTAATTCTAATCTTAAATCCACTAAGCAATTAGGGGTTACTTTGGAATTAAAGGTTCTGTCACTAAGACACTAGGGAAAGAATAATAAAGAAAATTCGGTAATAATTCAATAAAGGAATTCAGTAACTAGGATCAAATTAGACATCAAGGTTGGATTCAAAGTGAAACTCATCCCCGACATCTTTCTTATTATAAAGGATCAATTTTATTACCGTTGTTAATTTTAAATATTACTTTAATCAATTTGGGAATTTTTTGTTCAATTTTAGTAATTAAATATAATTCGATAGTAAAACGCAATCCTTGAGTTCGACACTCAGAACTACTGTTTTATTATTACTTGCAACGATTCAGTACACTTGCTGAAACGCTATCATTGTAGAATCAACTAATATAAAATCGGTTGACGGCCGAATCACTTGTTAGCTAACAGATGAGCGCAAGGTACTAAGTCTAAATGCATTTGGAGGACAATATTAAGTCTTATTGTGTTTGTAGTGATACAGAATATGAGTTCAAGAGACTATAACAAAGAATTGACTAAGACACTAAATCAAAATGTATATAATCACTTTCTTACATGTTGGAGATGAAGTGGAAGGTGGTTATGGAGAAAGAAAGGGGGATATAAACTTGTACAAGACCAATTTGAGAGGCAAAAATGTAGATAACCACTCACTCCCTTAAGAATATGCATGTGGAGAAATGGACAGTCAACCATAAAAGTACATTTTTTCCCCTCAATGCAACCACATGTGAAAGATATTAGCCTACGAAGTCGAGAACGTGCATAAATGCATTTGATAATAAGGTGATGGAGAACATGGTGAACTGATATGGAAGTTAGCAATTTAGCCAACAAGATAGTTTTAGGATGTAACTCAACCTATATTAGTGTTATTAGTCATGATCTTTGAGACTACACACATCTAATTTAGTGAAACCCAATAAGTTTCAGCACCAAAATTTCGAAATAATTAAAATTTTAAGACATAAGCATCAATATGTAGCAAACATGGAAGCATAAATATATATACATATAAACAGAAAAGTAGGCATAACCCCTGACGCCTTATGGACCTTAAAAAGACACCACATAAAATAGGAGCAGAGCAACATAGATACAACCATCAGAGAAAGCCTACATCAACACAACGATTAGACCAACAAGAAAAATTAAAACAAAAAGGAAAGACATCCCCACACTAGCCAAAACATACGAAAGGGACAGATCCATGTTCAATTTTCTATATGCCATCGTCATTCCTTACGACTTCCACGCTATTAGACCTAAAATGTCTCTAGAGTGTACTCTAATGCCACCTACCTCAAATAGACGAGCCCCACGCCCACGTCCACTATGTGAAAACATCGTTTGGTAGGTGCAAGCAACACTACCTGTCTGACGAAAGTATATATGGAGTTGAACATGGTGGATCGCTCCGTGAGCCTTCTGGGTGAAATGGAATGATAAATGTTGAACGATCTTGATAGGAACTGTCCGATGGGCCTCCTTTAAGCTCGAACACCTATATATGTCAGTCATTGGCCCCACATATGTTGTCATCCATTGGTGACGTCGTATTGAGTCTCCAAATCACTGCACATTGGAAATTTGAAGCTCGTGTTCAATGCATCGGTACTGAGTCTAGCATCTTCCACCTATAATTCTATAGTACAAAATGTCCCAAAAGCAACAAAATTGAGGGCTGAGAATATCATGATAACCAAAAATGAGAATTAAATCACACACACACACACACACACACACACAATATCAACACATATCTAATCATGAATGCATGTCAATGCAAACTCTGGCCATCATCCTAATTTGTCACAACCACTCCTATGTAAAATTTAGGAGAGTGTCGTCTGACTTTTCGTGGAGTTAAGACATTATAAATTGATCACAATCCAAAACACGCCAGGATGACCTAAACCTAGAGTTATCCAACCAAGTACACTATATATATATATATATATATTTGAGTTCATACACAAGACATTGACTTTGCCACAATAATACAATGCAACTATATGAGTCACTCACCCGTTATTCCAAAAATCACAACATTCTTTGTTGTCGGTACTACTTTGTCGGTTACTTTATTATTTCGTCAAAATATAATCTTAGTTAGGTGTCACACCACTCAAGAGTTGTAACTACACTGATTGTAATTAAAACCATGTAGTTTACTATTTTAAATAAGAACAAATTAAACCTCAACATAGTGTCATGCTCTCAAACCTGATCGAAATATATCACCTTACTTATATACAATCAACCTTTTTCTCAATCATATCATCTACTATAAAGTCTTCACTAAAGTGAAATGAATAATCACAAGAAAGGGGGTTTGAATTATAATATCAAGATTAAACTTGGTAATCAAACATTGATTAGTAATCTCTTAACTGACTATAACGTTCTCGACAGTTTATATGAAGTTAAGAAGTTGTAAATAAAAATAATAATAGTGAAGTGTGATTTGTGTGTGAAAAAAAAATTAAAGATAAGGGATATAAAGATCACACACAAAAAGTATATCGGTTCACCCAACTCGGGCTAGTCCTTACAACCGTGAGATTTTCACTGTGTGCTTCAGAACCAGAACATTCTGCTTCACACATTTTCTCTTGATCACACTTTGATCAATTAGAATCTTCACCTTTCAACCTAAAAAGGATTTTTACAGTCACCTTTCAATATAGAAAAGATTTTTACAAACACATTCAATATAACATAAAAGATAGACTTGAATTAATTTCAATGTGTATGATAAAAAAGTGTTTGGGATCTAGTGATTCTCAACTCTTCGTTTGAGATAAATAAAGACAAACTCAGTAAATGATGATCTACAAATATAGTGAAGAGAGCTGAAGTTTGCTTGAAGAGTTTTTGACTTGTTCTTAATTGAACAAGTGTTGGTAGATTGCAAATTGAGTTCTTGTCTTAATTTTCCAATTGATCTTCAATTTATAGATGATAAGAGACTTTGAATATTCAGTTTAAACTAAATATAGTTGTTGGAAACACTTTCCAAGGTGTAAGCAATCTTTTGACTCAAGCTCTTTAAGTGTAGTGTAATTTTGTCTAAAATATTATTGATCAACCCATAACGTTTTTGCCTTACTAGAGAGTGGATAAAAACCAGAATCTTGGGTGGTCTTCCATATGACCGTTGGAACAGTCCCTGAACTAAGATATGTGCAACAAGTTATGTCAAACAATACTTTGTAATGTACTTTTGTGCTTTGTACTTACTTCCAACTAATCAAAATTGCAGATCAGTCTGCATATATTTTTTACAAGTGGACCTTCACTATTTGACTTCTTGAGGTGTGATTACTTTTGGGTTGAACATGTGCGAATTATATAAATCTAGAATAGACTTTTAGTGATCTCAAAACTGATTCATTTGCCTTTTGTCTTATATTTAAGACAACCATAATGAACCAGAATGTTCTACAACCATTTTGTCATCAATCTTGAGATCAATCTGGGTATCATTCTGCAAATCAATCTGCATAATCATTCTGCATGTTTGTTTGCAAGTAAGCATTCAAATCTTGACTTTTAATTGCTCATTAAATGTTGGAAAACCCATGTACGAAATGCCAACTAATTTACTGCATGTTGCCTTTCTAAAGAGATCGTTATTGTCAATTGTTCTTTAATCAAACAACCAGAACATTCTTGTGAATGTTCTTCCATAATTCTTTAAACAAATGACTCAATCTTGAAATAATTTCTTCTTCAAAGTTGATTCTTGTCATTTTGCTGAACTGATATGAATATTTATGAGTGCAATGAACTTGTTCATCATGAGAACATTATTTCATAACCATTGAGAATGTTGTCGTCTACATGAGAGGAGAAATATTTTGTTGAAGCAATACTTCATACAATTTATTTTGGTGTTACATATGGAGATGTTATCTTGAGGATGCAATAATCATTCTCTTGAATGATTGATATAGTATATGATATATTCCTTTTGAGATTCTTTCATAAAGATGTTCTTTGACTTCTTTATTAATTTTCATATATGTTTGAATCTATAATATATCATTGGACATATTTCCCAAGGTATCAAATGATCATTTTGATTATTCTCCTTATTCTTTGGTTCATAACATTCTAAACAGTTGTTGCATTTGATTCTTGAGACAACTTTTGACTTGTTTGATTCTCATGGGTTCATAAACCTGTATGGAAAATTGTCTCCTAATATCTCCATGAAATAATCTTTTAACGCTACTTGGATTCTTTCATGATTGAGTAGATACTTATGCACTTGTTAATGTGAATGGCTTTTTGCTAGTCCACTTATGTGATTCATGTTCCTTAAATAAAACTCAAATGCAATCATTAGTAGATCAAAATTCATAAAACTTAAACATTTATTTCATAAGGTTTTTTTTATCATTAAAACATATATCAAAAAAGTTTTTAGCTCAACACTCACAAATCATAACTAATCACATATACACATCAAGTAACATAAACATAATCAAATTCACAAAGCACATAGAACATATATTTATCCCAACAATGAAACTAACAAACAACCTCAGATTCATTTATAAATCATCCCAAGTGATAGTTAGTTACCAATATTGTAACTCTCATTCAATGTTAACTCAAAGAGTCGTTGAACGGGTGTTAGCTATCCTTAACTACTTATCTTGAGTGAAGTCGTGAGAACTTAACACACTACTAAATAGTAACTTTACACTAACCATGTTGATGAACACAAAATTTTGCCCCCATTTTAAGATGAGGTATCTAAGAGAAAGAGCTCCATCTCACAAGAACCTAATAACCCGTCCTTCACATTGTGAATGTGCACAAGTACCAACATTCAGAAAATCAACACAACATATATGTCTTGACATCACATTTTACGCCCCTGAATACCCTCGTCTATATTGAATTGATCTACATTTCGATAGGAGTACAAAAAATAACAAAAAAAATTCGGTTAGAATGATTCTAACATCAACATGCAAGACAAAAAGATTTCGCTAAGCAAGGATGAAATTTCGGCTGACAAGTAGCTTGACATGCAGTTTTCACTTTATTTTGCTTAGTAGATTTTTCGTCAGTAAGAAAGTTTTAAGATCGCACAAAAAGAATTTCTTGTGCTAAACTAATTTTAGCATTGCTCAGTACAAATCAGTTTAGCTTAGGGACTTTGACTGACTTGTTCACATTTTTGCTTACTTGTTCATCTAGTAAGGTTCACTAGGGGATCTTCTGGACTTCAAATTTCCTTCTATTCCACAGGAAAATTGTTCTAAACTTTTATATGGGTACAATAGTGTTCTAAGTTCTCACATGTAAGTTGGTTTCATGAAAAATGGGGTGTTACAATCTTACCTGATATAATATGTACGTTAGTGGGTTTAGAAAGTGAAAATATACTCATAATTAGGTTTCTTAATTAATTATTCTAAATCTATATATACCCAATGTAAAGTTTATTTTCAATACACAATTAATCCAATAAGTCTTTATATATATCGTTATTGCTTTCTATAATTTTTTCATTCAACCTTAAGTAATAATTCAACGTTCTACACAAATACACAGAGGCGATCAAGGATTCGAGGCCCCTCCTTCTAATTAATAAATAACTACACATTCTATCAAAATATGTGTTTATATATATACATATAAATTATTTAATATCACATTTAATTTTTATATATTATTTCTCAATACATTTTTTGACCTCATTCAATAGATTTTTGAATTCGTCCATGTGTATATTTTAGATGTTCTTTGGAATAGTCTTTTATCACATAAAATCTTCAAAGTAATCGCTTGATAAAAAATTGAGATAATTGTCATAAATGCAAATTAGTTTATACGTCATCTCCTCAACTTTTGATTAACCAAACAAAAAGCTAATGTGTTGATCATACAAGAGTAGTCCGCTAAACACCATATTTTATCCGATAAGAACACTATTACTTTGATTCGAACGTTTGTTCATAATAATTTAGCACTTAATTATAAAAAATAATTCTGCATGTAACTGTTCAATGGTTGTAGATTTTGGAGTTTAGTGCCATTGGGTTTGTGTCGGTGAGCTGTTACTCGAAAGTGAGGGCAAACTGAAGATAAGGACCACGGTTGCTATGTAGTACACACATTCGTTGGCAAAATGGGTGACATTGACACATTTATTAATGTGCTATAACATATATATATGAATTATTCCACCTAATCTCATTTTTGCTTATTCTCCAGGCTGCATTATAGAGTAGTGTAGGACAACCTGTCAAGATCCGGTTGTAGTGTTTGGTTTCTCTTGTATCTATAGCTGCTATTTTATTCTATAGTTTTAGTAAAGTAATATATACATTATTTTGGATTTGTCTTTTTCTCACAATTTGATTGTTTTAATATTTTCTTCATGAAATTGAATTAATTAATCACAATTTTGTTTGAATGCATGATGATAAGGAAGACAATTTTGGATGGTGAAATTTCAATTCAAATTACTAATTAAGTGAATAATTTTATTTTGACTTTGAAGTTATGTGTTAATATTTTATTGGAATAGAAGATGGAAATGGAAGACTTTGCTTTGCTGAATAGATAATGCAAGTGCTCAGATTTTGTACAATTTTGTTGTCTATCATTCTTTTTCTTTTTATAAAAAAAGTTTGTTTTTAAAAAATATAATTGAATACCCTGATAATGTAAAGAAACTTTAGGAAAACATCTAAATTATGAATAGTAATGGAGATATCTATACAACCATTTAAAAAATAAATAAATTAAAATGACAGTATTGGTATAGAAAAATTTAATTGTATCTCTACAAAAAAATTTATATTTATAAAAAATCTTAAAATTGTGCTATAGAAGTATATAATGATCAAATTCTCTTTTAAAATCTATTTGTTATATTTTCTTTTTGAGTAAACTACTCTTTTGATTTTTTATATTTTTTTTCAGGTTTTGTTTAAATCTCTTAATTAATGTTCGTTCTGTTTTGATTATTTAACTATGATTTCGTCATTCACTTTAATTATTTCACTTAATTTTAATCTAAAAGCATTAATTAGTGTGTGCTATATGTATGTGACCGATTTGTCTAAATTATCCATATAAAAGCAAAAATCAGTCAAAACTAGAAAGTTAGAACAAGGAAAAGGAGCAGGAACTGTTAGGAAACTACGCAAAATTTCCAGTGGTCAGATTAAAGTGAAAGTAAAATTGCGGAATAATAACACACAAAATTGATAACGGAGTTCGGCTAAATCTGCCTACGTCTTCGGGCTGCTGCAGACCTTTATATTGAAAAAGAGAAATTTACACAAAGTGTTTACAAACAATCACAATCTCTCACTATCCAAAACCCAATTACACCCAAGAATCTCACTCATAGAAATCTTTCTAGCTCTCTTGAAATTCTCTCAATGTTTGGATTCTCTTCAGGTTAGAATGAATTTCACTTTTCATCCATCACCTCTATTTATAGGTGATTTAGATCACTTGCTTCATGAGTAAGTTTCATAATGGCCAAGTTGCTTCATAGCTAAGCAACTTCCTTCATGGTTAAGAAAATTGCTTCTTGGCTAAGCAATTTCCTTTATGGTTAAGAAACTTGCTTCTTGGCTAAGCAATTTCCTTCATGGTTAAGAAACTTGCTTCCTGGCTAAGCAATCTTACTTGGTTACTAAGTTTACTTGGTTACTAAGTTTACTTAGTTAGTAAGTTTGCTTAGTAGCTAAGTCTTAACAATCTCCCACTTGAAGACTGATTTTAATCGGTCTTCACACCTTGATCATGCAACAGCCTTCTTTAGTCTGTTACTCTAGCAGGCCAACTGAAGTTGAGCACAACTTCAGTTTGTCGATGGTTACTACTTTGCCGAAGTATAAACACTTTTCTGTGGTGGCTCGTAGATATCTCAAAAACCATTTTACTGCTTCCCAATGAGCTTTACCTGGATTTGACATAAACCTGTTAACAACTCCCACTCCATGGCCAATGTCTGGCCTCGTACAGACCATTGCGTATGTCAAACTTCTAATGGCTGAAGCATGTGGAATCTTAGCCATTAAATCTCTTTCTTCCTCTTTCTGAGGTGATTTTTCCTTGGTTAGGTGAAAGTGACTTGCCAAAGGTGTGCTAACTGGTTTGGCGTTACCCATGTTGAATTTTCGCAAAACACGATTGATGTACGCTTCCTGAGATAACTGCAAAATTCTCTTTTGCTTATCTCTCGTGATTTGCATTCCAAGGATCTTTTTTGCAGTACCCAAGTCCTTCATGTCAAATTCTTTTGACAACTGCATTTTCAAGTTTCTGATCTCGTCCATATCTGAACCTGCTACTAACATATCATTAACATAAAGTAGCAAAATGATATAACTGGACTTATATCTTTTGAAGAAGCAACAATGTCGGCGTTGCACTTCTGGAAATCTTCCTTATGTATAAAGTTTTCAAACTTCTTGTACCACTGTCTTGGAGCTTGTTTCAGACCATACAAGCTCTTTTTTAGTCTGCACACCTTACTCTCCTTCCCTTTTGCTGGGAATCCTTCAGGTTGGTGCATGTATATCTCCTCATTTAAGTCTCCATGAAGAAACACAGTCTTCACGTCCAACTGCTCAAGAAAGAGTTCTTCACTGGCAACAATACTTAACACTGACCTGATAGTATTGAGCTTCACAACTGGAGCAAAAATCTCATTGTAGTCAACTCATTCCTTTTGTTGGAATCCTTTGACCACTAGTCGGGCTTTGTATCTTTTGGAGCCATCATGATCCTCCTTAACTCGATACACCCATTTGTTGTGAAGTGCCTTCTTTCCCATGGGTAACTCAGCTAGTTCCCATGTTTGATTAGAGATGAAAGACTTCATCTCATCTTTCATGGCAAGCTCCCACTTGCTTGCATCTACGGTCTGACATGCCTTTGCATAGTCTTCAGGCTCTCCTCCATTTGTCAGCAACATGTAGTCCATATACCTCTTATTAGGCGTATGAGTTCGAGAAGACCTTCTCAACCAAGGAGCTGGAGTAGAATGCTCTGATGTGTCAGATTCTTGTTCACTACTCAATTCAATTGAATGTTCTGATTGAGAACTTTCAACTGTACAACTTTCTGGAACATCATCTATTTGTGCATACACAGGCCCACTATGTGTTGAATCACTAGTGGATGTGTTATGTCTATCCTTATACATCACTCTTTCATTGAAGATCACATCTCTGCTACGGATCATCTTTTTGTTTTCATTGTCACATAGGAGGTAGCCAAACTCATCCTCTCCATAACCGATGAAAGTGCACTTCTTGGATTTGGGATCAAGTTTATTTCTACCTTGATCAATAATATGCACATAAGCTACGCAACCGAAAACTCTAAGATGTGAGAGTTTTACCTCTTTTCCGCTCCATACCTCCTTTGGTATTCTATGCTCCAATGGCACTTATGGACATCGATTAATCAAGTAAGCTGCTGTGTTAACTGCTTCTGCCCAGAATTGCTTTGGTAGGCCTGACTTCATAAGCAAACTTCTGGCTCTTTCAATCAACGTCCGATTCATACGCTCAACTACACTGTTGTGTTGAGGCGTACTTGGCACGGTTCTCTCCATTCTGATCCCGTGTTCATAGCAAAACTTCTTGAATCTGGTGTCTTCATATTCACCACCATTGTCAGTTTTGAGCTTTTTGATCTTCAATCCTGTCTCATTTTCTACCATGGCTTTCCACTTCTTGAAAGCCTCAAATACTTCAGACTTATGTCTCAGAAAGTATATCCATACCATTCTAGAGTGATCATCGATGAAAGTCATGAAGTAGTGTTTCCCACCAATGGATGAGACAGTTGATGGATCACAAACATCTGAGTGGACCAACTCAAGTTTCTCTTTCTTTGGGGTTCTTCCACTTCTCTAAAAGCTGACTCTTTTCTGCTTTCCAAGTATACAATCTTCACAAATGTCAATTTCTATTGACTGAATATTTGGAAGTTTTCCGTTTAAGTGCATAATCTTCATCCCTTTCTCACTCATATGGCCTAGTCTCTGATGCCATAGATTGGGAATTTCATTTGCTGCAATTGCAATCAAATGACATGCTCCTGCTGTCTTGTAAAGAGTGCCACTCTTTTTGCCGCGAGCAATAGTCATTGCACCTTTTGAAATCTTCCAATCATCACCGTGGAAAACTGTTGTGTAGCCGTCATTGGCTAATTAGCCCACTAAGATTAAGTTCTTTGTCAGGTCAGGAATAAGTCTGACATTTTTCAATCCCTATACAGACCCATTCAACTTAATCTTCATTGCACCTTTGCCCACAACATCACAAGATTGTTCATTACCAAATGAACTTTATGGCTCATCAAATGAACTTTATGGCTCATCACAAGAATCTTCACTGCGTCTTCTGTCATCCGTAATGTAAACAACTGCCTCATCAAATGAACTTTATTCGAGGCTGACGGCTTTTCATACATGCTAGAAAGAGCCGACATAAGACCTGATGTGGTCTTTTCCTTTGCAATCTTAAAAGCAACATTACGAGATAACGTTAATCGGATAACACCAAGAGCTTGCATGTCGAGAAGTTTCCAATCATCTTCCTTCATTTGGGCTGGTTTCTTTCCTGTGAGAGGTTGATACAGGTTTTTCTGATACAAATAATCCTTAATTTGCATCTTCCAAAAACCAAAGTCCGCACCATTGAACTTTTCAATTTTCACTTTTCCTTTGTCTACAGCCATTACTCTCACTTAAATATGACTTCCTTAGGATCTTTCTCTGAACCAGAGCAGTGATGCCAGTTGTTAGGAAACTACACAAAATTTCCCGTGGTCATATTAAAGTAAAAGTAAAATTGCGGAATAATAACACACAAAATTGATAACGGAGTTCGGCTAAATCTGCCTACGTCTCCGGGCTGCTGCAGACCTTTATATTGAAAAAGAGAAATTTACACAAAGTGCTTACAAACACTCACAATCTCTCACTACCCAAAACCCAATTACACCCAAGAATCTCACTCCTAGAAATCTTTCTAGCTCTCTTGAAATTCTCTCAATGTTTGGATTCTCTTCAGGTTGGAATGAATTTCACTTTTCATCCATCACCTCTATTTATAGTTGATTTAGATCACTTGCTTCATGAGTAAGTTTCTTAATGGCCAAGTTACTTCATGGCTAAGCATCTTCCTTAATGGTTAAGAAATTTGCTTCTTGGCTAAGCAATTTCCTTAATGGTTAAGAAACTTGCTTCTTGGCTAAGCAATTTCCTTCATGGTTAAGAAACTTGCTTCCTGGCTAAGCAATCTTACTTGGTTACTAAGTTTACTTGGTTACTAAGTTTACTTATTTAGTAAGTTTGCTTAGTAGCTAAGTCTTAACAGGAACAAGGGCGCATGATCAACGAAATTATAGAGGTAACAATTCATGCCTTATCTAATTTTTCATAATTTCTATCATTTGATTATCAACGAAATTATAAAATTTTGTCTATGGAGACTTATGTTAACAGACGAGGAAATAAAAAACCTCGCACTTGCAGAATCTTGTTTGCAATAATGGTAAGACCTTAAAGAATTTGGCAACTATGCTTTATCCAACAACAATTGCTATGGAGAACCTTGAAGAAAGATTGATCGCTGAGGAGTTGAATTGTGAACTATGATTAATGTTTCTCATATTTGTATTTTCTAGGGTGCGGTTATTGAATACATAGTGCTTTTAGTGATTGATATAAACTATTAACACCCAGTGGAATTTTATCTTTTTAAGTCGATTAAAATGTACATTTTAAGTCGGTTTCGTGTCCAAGTTAACAGTAAACCTTAATAAACATGTTGTTATTTAAGTCGTTTCATAAATCGACTTAACAAAGTTTCGTCCTGTTAAGTCGGTTTAGCTTAACAGAGTTAAACATCATAGGTTCAGTTCAACAAATCATCTTTTTAAGTCGGTTCTTTTGATCAACTGACTTAATAGATAGAGTTAAAATAATAATTATTTTTTTATAAATTTCTCGTTTTGTTTTTATGCTCCTGTTCTATACATACATACAATATTTCGTATTAAATTTCAAATCAGAATTTTGTACTAGCAACAACAATTTTATATAACCATCTAATAATCAAAATATACAATATTAGAAGTTCTTACAAAATATAGAGTACAAAAAAGATGTCTCCCATTTCTGATTACTCTTGACAAGACGAAAAATGATTTAGATGTCCATTAACAAAATTACAAAATCACAATGTATCAGTATTCAATAGACATATATTCAAGCACTGTCATTTTCTTCAATTAATTCCAAAATAAAATCCACACATCGTTCTTGAACTTCTTTAATTTGATCTGGATGAAATGATCTGAATATCTGAACAAAAAAAACACAATCAATATCGGCTGAATCTAATTTTTTATCATACGAACATAAAAAAAACACAATCAATAACAACTAATAACTTTTTTTATCATACGAACATATAAAGACACAATCAATAACAACATCCAAAAAATTTATGTACTTGCATCCATGAATCAACAATATCAGCTGTTACGATGTTCAACATATGTAACATGACATAATAGCCACACTCATAATTTGAAGCTTGTCTCTAACTCTAAATTTGAAATCACAAAAAAATGATAAATACATAAAATTGTTATAATATTTTAAATGAAGTTATTCACTTGTAAACAACTTACTATAGGAAAACTCCATGTTATCTTCGGTTTAATTCTCAAACCTAAATAACTTTCAAAAGCTCTACAAAATAAAAATAGTTATTAAAATTGTGTTATGAAAATATTACAATACTTATGAACAATATAAATAAATTAAATACTTACAAATCAGCAATGTGGCATATATTTTTATTTGGCTTCCTTCCCAATGAACATATAAAGACTACATTAAGCTTCTTATGATTAATAATAAGCAATTGCCAATGACGACTACAATAAACAATTAAATGTGTTATATTCAATTTTCTCTATTATAAGCGATAACTATAGTAGAAAATACTTACTTTATGAGATAAGGTGCTAGGTAACAAGTTCTTTTTTCCTCTTACAACTTCTTTTGAATGTGGACTTGAGTGTTAGTTGAATCATTTTCACTTTGGATGAAACTTGGATCAATAAATCCATACACTTCACTCTTTCCTAAGTCAATACAACGTCAATTTAAATACCTAAGATATGAAACTTAATTTTCATTATAAATGAAATTCATAATTTGGCAAAATTTACAAATTTATAAATAAAGCATACTTACGTTAGTCAAACTTGTAAAATGGTGATGCCTATCTCTTTTTTACCGATACACAACTCTATAATATCTTTCAATCGAAGGAATAAAAAAACTAGTTCCACCATGTTCCAACTTAAATTCTAAAGGCTTTGACATTTTCATTGTCATTACATCAATTGTTCAACAGAATTTAGTTGAAAGTTTTGCCTTTTTGGTGGAACATCATCTTTCTTTGATACTTCAACAGTCTAAACCATTAAAATAATATATTATCCAGCATATTTTGAAAGGACTCAAGTATTTAAGTATATAAAAATATGTGTAACGAATACCTTATTGGAAACAAGTCGCAAGAGTCTTTTTGGCCATTGAATAAAATTGTTGGGGGCTTGACCAGCTGTTGACACCTCATCAGTGGGCATAGGTACTTGAGAATTTGCATCTAGCACCTTGGTAACCACAACCCTCATCATATCATTATTTAGAAGTTAATTATGTATAATGGGTGCCAACTTGTACACATCAGCCTATGCCACAATATGAGTATGCCTATCAATATATAATTCACAATGTTCTGAGATATCATCCTTTTCATCTAGTATAGGTGGCACACCAAACAACTACCTTTCATGCTTGTATGCTTGTATCCGCAATCATAAGTTTTAATGCTTAGTAGTTTGTGTTGGAACATAAACTATGTTAGTGTGTGAATTTAAAAATTTGCTGAAGTCTCACATTGGAAAATTGTCATATATTGAGTAGTTTTCAACTTTATAAATACTTAAGTCCCACATTGGATAGTTAACATATGTGAGTTTGCTTCCATCGTTATATAAAGTGTGTCAAACTCTAGTGAAAAACACACTCACAACTTTCTCTTTTCTCCATTATTTGTTTGATGCATTTTAAATTTACGAGTGGTCATAGTATCATATTACGAGTGAGTTTAACCGCCATATTGAGGGTTTTATTCTAGAATGGTTTTCTACGGTGTAATAGAATTCCGATACAGTTTATTTGAGTTGTTTTATCTTGGGGACTTCGTGGTCGATAGTCTGCCTTGGACAATTTGGACACTGTCGCGAGACGTCTTAAAGAGAGTGAAAAACACACTCACAACTTTTTCTTTTCTCCATTTTCTGTTTGATGATTTTTAAATTTATGAGTGGTCAGAGTATCATATTACGAGTGACTTTCACCGCCATATTGAAGGTGTTATTCTAGGATGGTTTTCTACGGTGTAATAGAACTCCGATACAGTTTGTTTGAGTTGTTTTATCTTGGGGACTTCGTGGTCGATAGTCTGCCTTGCACAATTTGGACACTGTCACGAAACGTCTTAAAGAGAGTGACCTAGTCCGTGACTCAACCCTGTAATATCTTCGGTGACATAAATTTATTTTAAAATAGTTTTTGAAACTGATAGACAACAATTTTAAGATGTTTCTTTCTGCCATGTCAATTGAAGAGATTAGTGGATTTGGTTTTGTTGTCTCTGATTTCAATAAACTATTTCAGTTTGAGGCAAACAGAAAAGGATAAGAAAGCTAAAGAATTAACCCAATGGGCTTGCTGATGATCTATATAACTACTACAGTTCCAACAATACTGCTAGATATGTTTGGGATGCTCTGAAGAAGAAATATGATACCAAGAAAGCTGAGGTTAAAAAGTATGTTGTGAGCCGCTACCTAGAGTATCAGATGATCGATGACAGATTCATGGAGGCTCACTCCCGTGAAATTCAGAAGATAGCTCATGAGATCATCTCTTAAGGTATGACTTTAGATGAAAAAATTTCTCAGGTATAAAACAAAATAATTTTCTCTTGAGAGTCTCAAAGATAAAGAAAAAAAAAATCTTGTTTATGGTTTTCTTTTGAATAAGGAATAGGGACATATTTGTACACCAATTCTAAATATGATATTTTTGTTGGCAAATGGTACACCACTGATGGACGTTTAAATTACATGTTGAAATTAAGAATGTCTCCTTTTGTTTACATGTTGTATGATTTTAATATTCGATATGTTAGACTCTGTGATGTGAGCAAGGATTTCAAACTTAAGTAACTTAGGTTTAATTCCAAAGTTATCTTTAAATAATTTTGAAAAATGTGATTTTTATAGTCAAGTTAACATAACAAAGAGTTCCCATAAAACAGTAATGAGATGTAGTTTAAATATTTGTTTTGGAGAGTGTAGTTCTACTTCGGGGCTATGGGGAGTTTGAGGGAATGTTCTTCGCTTGTCCTGTTCTAAACCATATTGATTCTTAACCAATATAGTTCATCCAATAAGCACAAAAGTCTCAATGGATTAAGATTTTGGTCGTTTTTGTTTTCTTATTCTACTCCATTTTTGGCTTTTAGCCAAAAGTCAGCTCCCAGAGTCATGACTTTTATCATAGTTAGAGCCGTTGACTTTTTCATAGTGTTGACTTTTTCATGTTGCGTTGACTTTTTTATCAGAGGCGTTGACTTTCCTCGTGAGAGATTCCATTCTCATCACAAAAACTTTGAAAGAACTTGTTTTCAAATTCTCCTCCATGATCACTTCTAATTGTTACAATCTAAGACCCTTTTCATGAATCTGAGTCTTTAGATTTAATATATATGTGAACTTGATGGGATGTTAACAAAAAATGGAAAACGTTTTTTATTACTTTTATGGACAATTGTTTTGACTATACTTTCGTATGTCTAATGAACAATAAAAGTGAAGCGCTTGACATGTTTTAGATCTTTGTAATTGAAAATCAATTTAGTAGAAAGATTAAGATGAATTGAGTATGATTCTAGTTCGTTTAACGAGTTTTATAAATTGCATGACATTATACATGAAACAACTGCACCATATTTCCCTGAAATGAATGGTAAAGTTGAAAGAAAGAATAAAACTTTTACTGAACTAGTTATTGCTATTATGATTAACTTTGGTGCTGCATCTCATTGGTAGGGAGAAATTATATTTGACTGTTTTCTATGTGTTGAATAGAATTTCTAAATCTAAAAAAGAACATCTCCTTATGAGATTTTGAAGAAAAGAAAACCCAACTTGTTTTATTTTTGAACTTAGGACTGTTTGGGTTATGTCAGAATCCTCGATCCCAAGCGAGTGAAACTCGCCAGTAGAGCCTATGAATGCTTATTCATTGGGTATACAGTAAACAACAAAACGTATAAGTTTTATGACCTAAATGTGAATGATCTTAAAGTCAAATGATGTTGACTTCTATCAAAATAAATTCCCCTTCAAATGAAGAAATAGTGGGGGTAGAGAACCAAGTCACTTTCCTATGACGAGGAGCACTGACAGCAACAAACAAGACGAATTAAAAACTTAAACAAGTAAGAGATTTAGAGTTGTTAAAAATTATGGACTCGATTATACGACTTATACCTTAGAAGAGGATCCTGCAAATCTTAAAGAAGTTTTGTCATTTTTGGATGCAGATTTATGGCAAAAAGCTATAAATGATGAGATGGATTCTCTAGAGTCTAACAGGACTTGGCATTTAGTAGACTTGCCTCCTGGTTGCAAATCGATAGGTTGTAAATGGATTTCAAAAAAGAAACTAAAACCCAATTGAATTATTGATAAATACAAGGCTCGTCTTGTAGCCAAAGGTTTTAGACAAAGAGAAAATATAGATTTCTTCGACACTTTCTAACCGATCACTAGAATAACATCCATTAGGGTACTGATTTCACTAGTAGCTATTCATAACTTAGTGATACACCAAATGGATGTCAAAACAACTTTTTTAAATGGTGACTTGGAAGAAGAAATCTATATGGAACAACCTAAAGGTTTGTGATTCATATGTAAGTTAGATAAATCTTTGTATTGTCTTAAACAAGCTCCTAAGCAATGGCATGAAAAGTTTGATAACTTGAATATATCAAATGAGTTTAAAGTGAATGAAAGTAACAAATGTATTTATTACAAATCTAAAAATGACATTTGCACTATCATTTGTCTCTATGTAGACAACCTATACTTGGTTCAAACATTCATGCTGTAAATATTGTAAAATCATTGTTGTGTAACAACTTTGACATGAAAGACCTCGGAGAAGTGAATGTAATCCTCAGAATCAAGATTACTAGGTTAGAAAAGAGAATTTCTTTGGATTAGTCTCACTTTGTTGAAAAGATCCTAAAGAAACACAAATACTTTGATTGTAAACCTGCTTGCACACCATATGATCTAAGTGTGAAACTTTTCAAGTATGTTAGACAAACTTAATATGTGAGCATCATTGGCAGCTTCAGGTATGCCACTGACTGTACTAGACCCAACATTACTACGTCGTGGGACTATTGTGCAGGTTTACCAGTAGACCTAGTATGGAGCATTGGCACATTATCAAAAGAGTCATGAGATACCTAAAAAGGACCAAGAGTCTCAGATTGCATTATCAAAGATTTCTTGTCGTCATGGAAGGATACAGTGATGTTGGTTGGAACACCTTATCAGATGACTCCAAAGAAAACAGTGGCTATATTTTTAGTATAATCAGTGGTGTGGTATCTTGGAAACCGAAGAAATAGATGATACTGGCTCTGTCCACTATGGAGTCTGAAATGATAGCACTAGCTACTACTAGTGAATAAGCGAGCTAGTTGAGATGTTTGCTAGCTGAGATCCCTTTATGTGAAAAACCTATACCAATTGTGTTGATCCACTGCGATAGTACCGCGAGTATTGCAAATATTGAGAATTGTTATTACAACGGTAAGAGACGACAAATATTTCGTAAGCACAACACTGTTAAAGAGTTACTTTCTAAAGGGGCTATTATAGTGGATCATGTACGAACTGATGAGAATTTACCAGATCCTTTGACGAAAGGATTAGCTAGAGAGAAAGTCCTGAATGCATCCAAAAGGATGAGACTATTGCCTATAGATCAATGAGTCACTCATGATGGTAATCCGACCTAAAAGACTAGAGATTCCAAGAATTAGGTTTAATAGGTAATAACAAGTCATAGTGATATGAGATGAACATGCTATTATATTTTATAGAAGCATGATTCCTGAAGCGATGAAACGATGAGATAATATAAACCCTTAATGAGGTCTATACTCTATGTGGAGTGGAGTACCTAGCTACAAGAGTACTTTTGATAGACTCACCTATGTGAATGTGGAAGTGGGGTCGATTCCTATGGAACGTTGAGGCAAAATTCCTAGAGCGTTCACTATACTGGGATAAATGTGCAGGGTCATTAATGCACGAGCTTTTGAGAATACATCATATGAATCTGAATATTGTGTGTAGGTTTGATGTCAGAGATAGAGTTCAAGACTACGAGGCACTCTTGTTGAATCTGAATATTACTTACTATGCAAAGGTTCAAGTCATAAGACACCTTTGCTTATGCACAGTCTTACAAAAGCGTTTAACTCTACTATAAAAACATTTTTTTTTTTAATTCAAGGGATTGTTGGAACATAAAGTATGTTAGTGTGTGAATTTAAAAATTTGTTGAAGTCCCACATTAGAAAACTCTCATATATTGAGTGCTTTTAAACTCTAGAAAATCCCACATTGAATAGTTAACATATGTGGGTTTGCTTCCATCACTATATAAAGAGTGTCAAACTCTTGTGAAAATCACACAAGAGTTGGATGCATTTCTCAACTTTATTTTTTCTCCCTCTTCTGCTTGATGGATTTCCGAGCCACTTCTCCCCTTTCAAGTAGTCCCTTTGATATTTTAGAATAGTTTTGTACGATAGTCCCTTCGATTTTTAGAGTGGTTTTTTATGCCGTAGTCCCGTCGATTTTTGAGACCACTATCCTTTTAGAGCGGTTTTTATGTCGTAGTTCCGTCGATTTTTTAGTGGTCCTTATACCACTATCTTTTTAAAACGGTTTTTGTGTTGTACTCCTTTGATTTATGAGTGGTCATAGTACCATATTACGAGTAACTTTAACCGCCATATTGAAAGTGACTTTAACTAACATATTGAGGGTGTTATTATAGAACAGTTTTCTACGGTGCAATAGAATTTTGATACAATTTGTCTGAGCTGTTTTATCTTGGGGACTTTGTGTTTGATAAGCCGCCTTGCACAATTTGGACAGTGTTGCGAAACGTCTTAAAGAGAGTGACCTAGTCTGCGACTCAACCCAATAAAATCTTCGATGACATAAATTTATTTTGAAACAGTTTTTGAAACTCAAAAACAACAGTTTGATATATTGTATTTATATACTATTTATTGGTTTTTAATTTTTTTTTCCAAAAAATACTTAGTAGTTTAATTTTATCTATTTTGTTACTATTTCTAATATTTAAAATATAATCGATCATTGTTATTTTGTAATGTTAAATTTAAGTATATTATATGTTATATTTTGCATCAATCCTACTATTTTATCGTATTTTTATAATATTACAATTAATATTTTTTTACAATTATTATTTGAATATCTAAAATCCAATTCAAATTAAACCGCTTGAAATTGGGGTAGAGTGAATTGGATTTTTATAAAACTTGTCATTCAAACCAAACTGCATGTTATTTTATCTTTAGAAAAGATGAGTTTTTACCTCAAAATCAATGCAAAGCACACCATGAAAACCCCTCATGCCATATAATTGTTATAATATTTTCTTGTGCATTTGATTAATGATAACCATGCACTTAACTATATTTTAATTACTTCAAATGATTACTTTTATTTTAATTAATTATATTTATTTTTTAAATAATTATTTAGATACATTATTAATATTTTGAAGTCTATTTTAATTATATAGAAGTCTTTGAAAAGAGTTTGTGTAGTTGTATAAATTTTTTCGATCAACTAGAGGTGGTTGTATAGTGTTTAAAATGAAAAAAAAAAAAAAAAAAAAAAACAGAATTGAACTTTTTATTTACTTAGACTGCACTTCCTATTCTGCTATTGACATCCCTCTTGTTTATAAGAAAACAAGTCAATTTCTTCTTCCCCGTGAAAATGCGCAGCAACCAACAAGAAACCATTATTCTCTCAAATTCATTATCACATATTCCCTGCCATTTGAATCGAATGCACCCCTTTCTCATACGAAATCGACCACTGAATCTATTTTTTGCATTAGTTTATTGGGTTGTGGCTCCGTTTCACCGGAAACAGCTATGTTTCTTTCTTCAACCAAGCTGTTTTTGGCTAATTCTGGCCACCACAGTCATCATTTGAAAAAATGGACATCGATTTTTGATTCCTATTGCGGAAACCTTCAAAAAACACAACTCATTCGCGTGTTTCGGTGAAGTTGATGTTAGACCTCGTCAATGCTCCGATGCGTCGGTAAGGATTTTTCTGATTATCTATTTTGAGTCGTTTCGTTTTATTCCAAAAAAATTGATGAATTATTTAAAATTGATTTTCATGTTTTGCGTAATTTATCAGTCATGTTTCCTGGACACTATTAACCCATAGCCAATTTTCAGACTTGTTGTTTATGCACTATCCTCTTTCATGCTGCAGAAAATTCAAGTTGATAATTATATTTTTCGAAAGCGTTGAAATAAGGTATGGGGTGAGCATTAGTTTGAATTCATGAGTGTAAAATATATGAGATTAACGAGAAAACTGTATTTTCCACAATTCATTCGGAGCTCATTTCGTACGTCTGAATCCCTTTGAGTAATAATTGACTAATGAGAATACTTGAAATTTGGTGAGTTAAAATATGAACAAGAAACTTTTATAGGGTGCTATTTGATTTTGAAGATTGTGCGGTAGCTAAATTATTGTAGAATTGTGTATTTATATATTTTGTACTATTTGTTTGTTTATATATTTGATATTGTTATATAATGCAAAATGTGGTGAATTTTGAATACTTGCATTACAATCACGTGGTTTGTGTGAATGATCTAGTATTGCTATTTGTGAGTGAATACCTTGTATTGTTGAATGTTATGTATTATGATGATGAGTTTTGAATGTAATGTAGAAATGTGTAATGATGATGTGTACTTGATGACTTATGATGTTACTGTTGGAACCAAGTTGGTTTTACATTTAGAGTTTTGATGTTAACTAAAGTATTTTATGAGAACAATATATTTGACTTCAAAGAGTATGAAAGAAGATTCATATTTTTGAATAAAATCTATAATAAGATTTGATTCAAATTTATAATTGAAGAAAATCTAAAATAAAATTTGATTCCAAATTATAATTGATGAAAATCTAAAATAAGATTTGATTCAAATCTATATTGAAGAAAATCTAAAATAAGATTTTATTCAAATTTATAATTGAAGAAAATCTTTGACCAAGTTGAAAAGAAGATATGGTCAACATTTGAAGAATATTTGGTCAACATTTAAAGAAGATTTAATTAAGATTTGAAGAAGATTTGATCATGATTTGAAGAAGAGTTTATTTGAAGAATTTACAAACTAAATCTACACAAAATAGGAAAAGAATCAATATGAAGAATTTACAAACTCAATCTACACAAAATAGAAATAGAATCAATTTGAAGAATTTACAAACTCAATCTAAACAAAATACAATTCAAAATTAAACAAGGACTAAATTGAAGCCCAAATTTTCACTATAAATAGACACTCAAGGCTGAAGGAGAAAAGCATCGAAAAGCATAAAAGAGTAGAAGAACTCAAGCTCAAAGTTCTTAATTCATCTTAGAGTTCAAAGAATGAAACACTTGTTCAGGTTAGAAATAGTTTCTGTGTGTTCTTTTCTTAGAGTGTGAGAGTTATTAGTATTATTATCAGTTTTGGTAGAAACAACTACTCAAGTTCAAATCTTTTGTATTCAACCCGATAGTAGTTTAGTTCCTTCTTCAATCTAGGGTTGTCAGGTTGTTAGGAGAAGACTTGGCTTGTAGGGTCAAGGTGGTTCCTCTAAAGTCTGGGGTTGTTAGGCTTTTTGGGAAGACTGGCTTGGAAGGTTAGGTGCTTTGTAATTCAAAGTTTTTGAATTAGTGGATTAAAGCCTTCTGAATGAGGGGACTGGATGTAGTCAAGTTGGTGGTGAACTAGGATAAATCTTCGTGTCAAATTATTTATGCTTTCGTTGTTTGCTACCTCTTAATCCGATTGCATCTACTCCAAGTAAGTCACCAAAACCAAACTAATTTTTTAATTATTTATAAATTATCAAAAAGTTGTCAACTTTGTCAAACACAATTCAACAACCCATTCTCGTGTTTGCACCTTCAGTTACCTCCCTTGATGAATGTCATGAAATACATAATGTGGTTAATTGAATTGCGATGAATCCAACCCGTGCCGATGATGGTGCTCTTAAGGTAGTATCCTAGGCTAACGAGGGAGGAAAACATGATGTTAGAGTATAAGAACCAGTTGAGGGTTTTCTCATCATGTAGGTAGGGTCTGACAAGCCCAGTGATTTTAGGGAAGTAAGGACAAGACTATTTTGATCCATAAGAACAAAGCCATTTTGACGTGTTCGTAAGGACAAGACTATTTTGACGTGTCCGCAAGGCCAAGGCCATTATAATGCTTTGGCCTTCAAGCTTGTTAAGTTTGAAGCTTGGTCAAATACTTTAGATAAGACTAAAGACAATTGTTTCGTTGCTAATTCTTGAATTAGACCAATCATCTTCCTTTCAACCTTCAACTCTTTGATCTGTTTTTAAGTTGGTGATCTCCTTTTTTAACTTGAGGTTCTGTACGACATAAGTGCTAAGCTTTTCCTTTTGATTTACAATCTTCGGTCATATTAGTGTAACTTCCTGAAGATGAACTTCAATTAATTGATCAGCTTTGACTTTGTTGTCTATAGCTAGCCCTAAGTCATTGTTGGCCTTTGACAATTCTTTTATTATTTCAAGTGTAGCCTTAATAACTTCAAAATGTTGGGTAATGAACAAACTTCAATGAGTTGATATTTTATGCTTGAAAGGACCAATAGAAGTTTAAAGGGTCACAACTAAAGAAAAGTCTCCAAAAGATCTATTTCGAATGCGATTGACTGAAACTCTTGAATTAAGCCGTCAGCTGTCACTGCAAGTGGTTTCAAAACCTCACTGCATGGGACCCTTGGACTGCAGAATCCTTTGGCAACAAGAGCATCTTGTTCGTGCTTGCTTTAAGAGGCATCCACTAACCCTGCACTAGTTGAACCACCTACCATCCTCAAGGGAATTGAAAGATCATCTAACTTCAGAACAAATTCAATGATAACTTCATCATGAGATTGCTTAGAGGATATTTCCCCTTCTAA
Source organism: Cicer yamashitae (assembly GCA_037974755.1). Taxonomy (NCBI): domain Eukaryota; kingdom Viridiplantae; phylum Streptophyta; class Magnoliopsida; order Fabales; family Fabaceae; genus Cicer; species Cicer yamashitae. The sequence continues at coordinate 23,449,811 of JBBPBQ010000002.1, forward strand.
ATCTAGACCTTCTTCATTTTATTCGTCTCCTTCTTTCAACTTCTTCAAAGGATAATTAGCACGAGAGCTCACATTTGCTTCTGAAGAAGGGTCGCCTTTGGGGGAGGTATTTGAAGTATCAAGATTAGCACCCTCTTAGCCTTGTGCTTAATTTTTAGAAACATGTTGGGGGTGACTTTGGAGTTTCAATAGGATGAGTAGATGGTTCAATCTCTATAGCCACATTTTTTTGAGATTCAAAGAGGTTTAGTTAGATAGGAGAAGGCGCAAGTGTTGGTTTTAAGTTTTGAAAACTGTTTAAAAAATCACAATTTATGCCATTGAAGATATTACTGGATTGAGTCGCGGACTAGGTCGCTCTCTTTAAGACGTTTCACGGCACTGCCCAAATTGTGCAAGGCAGACTATCAACCACGAAGTCCCCAGGATAAAACAGTCCAGATTCACTGTATTAGAGTAACACTACACCGTAGAAAACCGTTGTAGAATTACACCCTCAATATGGCGATTAAAGCCACTCTCAATATGATGATTAAAGTCACTCGAAATATGGTACTACGACCACTCATAAATCAAATGGACTACGGCAAAAAAACCGCTCTAAAAGACTACAACACAAAAATCGCTATGAAAGATTACAACACAAAAACCGCTCTAAAAGACTACAGCACAAACACCGTTCATGGTGGTATTTAGACCACTAAAAATTGACACTACGGCATAACAACCGCTCTAGAAACGAAGGGATTACGGCATAACAACCGTTCTAAAAAACGAAGGGACTGCGGCATAAAAACCGCTCTAAAACGAAGGGACTACGGCATAACAACCGCTCTAAAAATCGAAGGGACTGCGGCATAAAAACCGCTCTAAAAACGAAGGGACTGCGGCATAAAAACCGATCTAAAAATGAAGGGACAAAAAGAAAGGGGAGAAGTGGCTCGGAAATCAGTCGAGCAAAGAGAAAAGAGAGCAAAGAGAAATTTGGGAAATGCATCCAACTTTGGTGTACTTTTCACAATAGTTTGAAACTCATTATATAGTGATGGAAACAAACTCACATATGATTTCTAACCAATGTGGGACTTTAGCATATTAAGAGTTGAAAACTACTCAAAAAGGAGAGTTTTCCAATGTGGGACTTCAAAAAAATTTCTTTCCATGTGGGACTTGAATTTTAAAAAACATGTTTCTTTCCACTTGAATTTACAAAAACAAATTCTTTCCAATGTGGTACTTCAACAAAATTTTTTAAATTCACATAATAACATACTCTATGTTCCAACAATCCCCCACTTGAATTTAAAAAAATGTTTCTGAAATAGCGTCAAACGCTTCTATAAGATTGTGCATAAACAAAGGTGTCTCTTGACTTGAACCTTTGCATAGTAAGTAAGATTCAGATTCAACAAGAGTGACACGTAGTCTTGAACTCTATCTCTGACATCAAACCCACACACAACCTTTTCATAGGGTGTATTCTCAAAATCCCGTGCATTAATGGTCCTGCACGTCTATCCCATTATAGTGAACGCTCTAGGAATTCTACCTCAAAATTCCATTGGAAGCGGCCTCACTTCCACATTCACATAGGTGAGTCTATCAAGAGTACTCCTGTAGCCAGGTACTCCTTCCACATAGAGCATGGATCTCATTAATAGTTTCTATTACCTCATCCTATCATCGCTTCAGGAATCATGCTTCTCTGATTTATAATAGCATGTTCATCTCATATCACTTCACAACTTGTTATTACCCATTGTTTAGGTCGGGTTACCATCATGAGTGATTCTATAGGTATTAGTCCCATCCTTTTGGATGTATTTATGACTTTCTCTCTAGCTAATCCTTTCGTCAAAGAAATTGCCAAATTTTCATCAGTGTGTACATGATCCACTATAACAACACCTTTAGAAAGCAACTCTCTAACAGCGTTGTGCTTACAACGAATTCGTCGTCTCTTATCGTTGTAATAACGATTCTCAATCTTCGCAATAGCCGCGGTACTATCGCAGTGGATCAACACATCTGTCATAGGTTTTTCCCATATAGGGATCTCAACTAGCAATCATCTCAACCAACTCGCTTCTTCACTAGTAGTAGCTAGTGCTATCATTTCAGACTCGATAATGGATTGAGCCTATATGGTCTATTCTTCCATTTCCAAGATACAACACCACCGGCTATGCTGAAAACATAACCACTGGTTTTTTTGGAGTCATCTGATAAGGAATTCCAATTAGCATCACTGTATCCTTCAAGGACGGTAGGAAATCTTCGATAATGTAATCTTAGACTCATGGTCCTTTTTAGGTATCTCATGACTCTTTTGATAGCGTGCCAATGCTCCATACTAGGTCTACTAGTAAACCTGCACAACAGTCCCACGACGTAGGCAATGTCGGGTCTTATGCAGTCAGTGGCATACCTGAGGCTGTCAATGATGCTCGCATATTCAGTTTGTCTAACACCTTTACCAGTGTTCTTGAAAAGTTTCACACTTGAATCAAATGGTGTGCAAGCAGGTTTACAGGCAAAGTATTTATATTTCTTTAGGATTTTTTTCAACATAGTTAGACTGATCCAAAGAAATTCCAATTTTTTGACCTAGTAATCTTGATTTCAAGGATTACATTCGCTTCTCCGAGGTCTTTCATATCAAAGTTGTTACTCAACAATGATTTCACATTATTTACAGCATGAATGTTTGAACCAAATATGAGTAAGTCATCTACATAGAGACATATGATAGTGCAAATGCCATTTTCAAATTTATAATAAATACATTTGTCACTTTCATTCACTTTAAACTCATTCGACAAACGTGTCGAAGAAATCTATATTTTCTCTTTATCTAAAACCTTTGGCTACAAGGCATGCCTTGTATTTATCAACAGTTCCATCGGGTATTTTTTTTTTTTTTTTATCAAAATCCATTTACAACCTATTGGTTTGCAACCAGGAGGCAAGTCTACTAAAGGCCAGGTCTTGTTAGACTCTAGAGAATCCATTTCATCGTTTATAGCTTCTTGCCCTAAATCTGCTTCTAATGATGACAAAGCTTCCTTGAGATTTGCAGGATCCACTTCTAAATTATAAGCGATACATTCAGGTCCATAATCTTTAGCAACTCTTACTCTCTTACTCTTCCGAGTTTCTGTTTCATCTTGTTTGTTGCTTTCAGCGCTTCTTGTCACAGGAACTTGACTAGGTTCGCTGCCCTCACTATTTCTCAATTTGAAAGGGAATTTATTTTCATAGAAGTCAACATCATTTGACTCTATGATCACTTTCGCATTTAGGTCATAAAACCTATACGCTTTACTGTTTACTGCATAACCAATGAATACAAATTCATAGCCTCTGCTAGCGAGTTTAATTCGCTTGGGATCGGGGATTCTGACATAAGCCAGACAGCCCCACGTGCAAAGATAAGACAAGTTGGGTTATCTTTTCTTCATTATCTCATAAGGAGATGTTTTGCTTTTAGATTTATGAACTCTATTCAAATCATAGCAAACAAGCAATATATTTTTCACACACCAATGAGATGCAACACTAGAGTTAAGCATACTAGCAACAACTAGTTCAATAAGAGTTCTATTCTTTTTTTTTCAACTTTACCATTCACTGCAAGCAATTATGGTGCAGCTGTTCCATGTATAATTCCAGGCAATTTATAAAACTTATTAAACAAACTAGAATCATACTTGGAACTTTTTAATATTTCTACTAAATTGATTTTCAATTTCAGTTACAAAGATCCTTAACATAACGTTTCAAGCGTTTCACTTTTATTTTTTCTTTTGAGATATAAAAGTATAGTCAGAGCAATCATCAATAAAAGTAATGAAGTAATGTTTTTCATTTCTTGTTAACGTTCCATCAAGTTCACATATATCGGAGTGTAATAAATCTAAAGACTCAGATTCTCAAACTACAGATTTATGTGAACTCTTTGTTATTTTAGCTTGACTACAAAAATTACATTTTTCAAAATCATTTAAAGATAACTTTGAAATTAAACCTAAGTTACTTAAGTTTGAAATCATATGTGTTCACATCACAGAGTTTAGCATGTCAAAAATTAAAATCACACAACACGTAAGCAGAAGGAGACATTTTATTGATTTCAATATTCAAACAGAATGAGACATATTAAATTTCAACATTTAATTTAAATATGTCATGAGTGACGTACCTTAATAGATGATCTCATGAGTTATCTTCAGCCTCCACGTATCTGTCATCGGTCATCTGATACTCTGAGTAACATCTTACACCATACTTATTCAGAGCATCTCAAACATCTCTAGCAGTATTGTTGGAACTGTAGTAGTTATACAGATCATCAACAAGTCCATTAAGAATATAATTCTTATCATTATTCTCCCATGGGTTAATTCTCTAGCTTTCTTATCCTTTTCTGTTTGCCTCAAACTGAAACAGTTTATTGAAATCAGAGGCAACACAACCAAATCCAGTAATCTCTTTGGTTGACATGACAGAAAGAAACGTCTTAAAATTGTTGGTTTTGACTTTCGAAAACTGTTTAAAAATTCACAATTTATGCCACCGAATATATTACTAGGTTGAGTCGCGGACTAGGTCGCTCTATTTAAGACGTTTCGCGGCACTGCCCAAATTGTGCAAGGCAGACTATCAACCACGAAGTCCCCAAGATAAAACAACCCAGATTCACTGTATTAGAGTTCCACTGCACCGTAGTAAACCATTTTAGAATTACACCCTCAATATGGCATTAAAGCCACTCTCAATATAACAATTAAAATCACTCGCAATATGGTACAACGACCACTCATAAATCAAATGGACTATGGCAAAAAAAACCGCTCCTAAAGGGAAGGGACTGCAACATAAAAACCGCTCTAAAAACGAAGGGACGAAAAGAAAGGGGAGAAGTGGCTCGGAGATCAGTCGAGCATAATAGAAAAGAGAGAAAAGAGAAAGTTGGGAAATGCATCCAACTTTGGTGTACTTTTCGCAATAGTTTGAAACTCATTATATAGTGATGAAAACAAACTCACATATGATTTCTAGCCAATGTGGGACTTTAGCATATTAAAAGTTGAAAACTACTCAAAAAATGAGAGTTTTCCGATGTGGGACTTCAAAAAAATTTCTTTCCAATGTGGGACTTGAATTTTTGAAAAACATGTTTCTTTCCACTTGAATTTATAAAAACAAATTCTTTCCAATGTGGGATTTCAACAAATTTTTTAAATTCACATAATAACATACTCTCTGCTTCAACAGCAAGTAACCAAAACAATTGAAGAAGTGTAAAAGGGTACATCAATAAGATTAACTAGTTGCACCTTCGAGGGTCCTTTTGATTCAAGCTTCTAAATGATAGTGCTAATGTGCATGTTATCATCATCTATTTCATAGTCGACATCATCAACATTTTCACATCATGAAGCATCTTGCTGGGTTTATAAGACTCTTGCTCCCTTTGGCTTGGAGATTTATTTTTCCAATGACTCGTAGGAACTTCATCCTGTTAACAAAGAGATATCCATAGTAATTAAAAACATACATAAATTAATTGAAAATTTTGAAGGACAAGCATATCTTTTTAGTAGATTTCTCAAAATGGAGCGACAACTCCTTTAGTGATTTCCTTTCCTTTTTCGAAGCAGATATTACCAGGCACTATAATTCAAAAAATATATGTAAAATTCAAACTAAATGAATTCAAAATGGTGAATAAGAAATTACCTTAGTGGCCGAAGAATGGGTTGATGATGGGACAATCTTAGATATAACCTTGACCTTCTTTTTCTTTGGAGCCTCTTCTTCCTCTAAGGATTCTATCCTTGGAAAAGGATCTCGTGCACTTTTCTTCTTGACATTCTTCTTCAAAATATTGGTTGGTACAACATTTGTTGAAAGTTAACCAAAGTTAGATTAAATATAAAATACATATTGTGGAAAGGTATGAAATACTAGCTTTTGGTTTAGGGAATAGTTTGCTTGCACGCAAGTCAATACCAAGATTAGATGAGAAAATCCAAATGTGACATGGACTAGCTATAACTTGTTGACTTCTTGCGACTTAGGTTTTTATAAAGAAGATCCAACTTAAAGGGGCATAAACCATTTTTGGCCAGGAAGGGGTTTTGCTACTCCAAATGGAGCATTCAGTAAAGCATGGTATTTAGGACAAAAGAATTCAAATTCACTAATGTTTGAAGATTTAGTTTTAAATTTTTGCATCAAATTTGGGTTTTCTTTCCTAGCCTTAATCTTCTCAAGTAAAACTTTAGGAGCATACTTCATAGTTCTACCAAATTCTTTAAAGTTGTAAGCATTCTTATAATGTTTCTCGAATTTGATAATTTCCTCGAGATGCATAGTTGAGCTCATGGTGTTGGGATTCCTTATCTGCAAAGAAGAAGTATCAAAAGGTTGATTTTTGAAGCAATCATCAAAGTGCTTCAAAATGTTGTTGAAATATGATTTCCATCAAGTGTCGAAGCTAATTGTAATGTAAAAATAGTTGACAAGAGGTATGAGGCAATACTCTAGCTTTAACTTTTTTCTCCTTTTCTCACTGAGCTCAAAGGCAGACCAAGACAACTTGCCAAACGAAAGAATATATTTGGCAGTTAAGAGAATAAAAGTGGGTAGCATTTGGGCGAAACCAAATTGCCTTGAAAAAGTTAGACATGAAGGGAGAAATTTACCAACTAAAAGTCGCTCCATATCTCTATGGTTTCACTTTGTGCCCTAATAGTTTCACAAGGGAGAGTTTGGGTAAACCAAACAAGTCCCATGGTTTAATCAACAAAGAGGGCAAGTTAATATTGATGTTTGTCTAAAGTAAGAAACCATTTGAAATAATGATTGAACAAAGAAATAGACTTAACAGGAGATATGATTTTGGTGAGAAGAACAAGTTTTTGACCATACAGTGTATAAGTAGGTAGAGAAACACTAAAATTATGAAAACTCGGAGGATAAATGGCATTCAACCATCACTGCAAAAGCCAAAGGGGGCCAACCACCTACATTCGAAATCAAATCTTGATTTTTTGAGAGTTTCATATAAGTCACCAAGACATTCGAAGAGTTGAGCTAAAAGAAGTTTGCTCAAACTAGGGTTTACTTGACCTAAATACATTGGCAACCGATTACAAGAACTTAGGGTTTACTTGACCTCTAATTGTCAATGGTTTTGAAGACGTATGATGGGGTAAGAAAGATTGAACATGTTGAAGATGATTTATAGGAGGGAGATGCCCTAAAAATGCAACACTTTGATGGTTTAAGGAAAACATAGTGAGTATTTGGGATCTCCAAATGGCTTTATTAGCTTTGTCTTCTTCGAGTTCAAAAGCATACTAGTTCTGTCCTTTCAAGATTGGTTTAGTAATTTGAGAAGCCATGGGATGAATAGAGGTTGAAGTATGATATGTAAAAGATATTTTTGTATTTTGGAGGGCAGAGAGTTTGAAAAAATTATGGAGTTATGTAGGAAGTTGTGTGCAGTCATTGGGTTCCGACACGCCGCTACATTTCAAGGGACACTTAATGGGAATCATGATGTTTAATGAAAACGTTAAAGTTTTTTTGAAAATGTAACTAACGGTTATCACCCACTTTCTTGAAGTACACTGAATTTGACTGTATCGAAGTCGAAAAAGGTCAAGGTCGTATAATTTTTTACAATTAACGTTTTTGAGGGCATCTGTTACACTTAATATTCAAATTTTAGGATTCAAGTGAGATGGATAATTCAATGTAGCTTGTCATCACATCAGGCAATTCAAGCCTTTCATATGTTATTCGCTCGACAAGAAGAGCTAGTTCGAGCCTACAAATAGGATAGTAAACGAAGTCTAGAAAAGAAAATTCTTGAAAAGATGGTAACTGTGCTCAAAAATAAACAAGATGCTCGAGTTTGAAAACAAGACAAATGTAGCAAGCAGTTGGAAAACTTGTAGAGGAAGTGTCAAGTTAGTTAAGGAAGTGTCAAGTTGACAAATAGTAAATAAGACATGAGGATCAGTCCATGTTCTTTGTTATAAGTAGGGGATTAGGTTGCCCTTTTTAAAGGAGAGGGGTTGACATTCATTTTTAAAAAATGTTTACAAGATACAATATCCTCTGTCATAGGATTATCAAGTCTGTTTGGCTAATCGAAGAATGTATGTACTCATGTTTAATCAATAAAATCCATTAGTCTTACTTTATCTTGTACTTAGTTTAATTATGTATTTTGTTTTACTGTACTTAACGCTCTTGTTTAGTGTACTTAGTATAGTTATGCACATTTGCATGCTTCTATTCACTAAATCAAACTTTGATAAGTAAATCTATCAACTTTGAATCCTTCAAGGATGTAATTCGAGTCATAGATTGATTATCGAATTCATTTGTTGGAGTGATAAAATTTACTGTTAACAAAGAGAGAGGGGAGGGGTGAAGAGAAAAATATAAAAGAGTAGAGAGATAATAACTTTTCAATAGAAAATAAAAATGATACATGTTTTTGATAGCTTATACGGGAGACATAAAGTTGTCTCATGATTTAGTCAAGAATTTCTATTTTCATTCAATCCTTTAACTAGTTTTTAAATTAAACAGAATCCAATAAAAATTATGTTGTTACCTCTATTTTTTAATAAGTCTATCTCACCAAAATTGTAAATATAGTGAATCTTATTGAAGCGTAGTTTGAAAACAACAGCAACATTGAATATAGAAGAATTAAATAGATTTTACTTATACTTTGTATCAACAATTATGTGATATTTTTTCTTACATTTTAAAACAGAATAATACCTGTCCAAACAATCTCCCTCACATTTTTAAATAAATTTTTTTATGACACGTGTATACTTAGTGACTTTAGAACACGACCACCCAAATTTTTTTTAGATAACTCTTAAAAAAAATACAACTATTTTTATTTTATTTATATGAGAAAAAAAATACTATTACTCTTATTTTATTTATAGGAAATATTTAAGTTATAATTTTATAGATCAAATAATTCAAAATTTTATATTTATATTTTCTGTATCCAAATTCTAAAATTACTCTTCCAATTCCATTAGACATTCTCGTGTTTTAAAAGTCATATTTAAAATTGTGATCTCACCTTTAGAGGAAACTTTTACATAAATTTGATTGAATGTATGGAAGTAGTTAAATTTTATATAAAAAAATATATTTATGCTAAAAAAAATTGAACAATGAATAATTATTAATTGTAAATTATATAAGTTTATATGATAATTGTGGTTTAATATATGCTAATCGGTGATGAATTTCGATTAGACATGACATGACATATGTTAATAAATATGCTAATTAATATAGATATTGTAGTGTATGTTGTTCTAATTTTGGGATCTATAATCAGTATATTTTATGAGTAGAATTGTGGTTGTTGGGTTATCGTTGTCGAGATGTATATTTGAGTATAATATGTGAAGATGACATGCTATATGTGCTTCTTTTCTTGTTACATAGAATTAACCTACTCAAATGACATGCATCATGTAGATTGTATTATATAGATTGGTATATGTAGATCATCATTGCATAACGTAGATTGGTATGTGTATATGCACTAAAACTTATTTTATCAATCTTTTTAATTACTAAAATTGTATTTTTTTTCTATTAGACTCAATTTATAAGATTAGAACAGGGTCTCCAAAATCTTTAAGATGAACCAAATACACTAATTTTTGTAGACCAAATTATAATCCGCTATTATAAAAGAGGGAATAATTTATAAAAAATTACAAAAACAACTAATATAATTATATAATAAAATAAATTTTCCAACCTAAATTTCAACTAAATTTTAATTATTAAAAATGTAAACCAAAATTTGATCTACTACCTCTCTCCAATATATTTTTTTGTAAATTTACAATTTAAAATTCTTATATGCAATACAATATTATACTTTTTATTTATATATTAAAATTTTAAAATTTCGACCACCCCAATGTTTTCGTTCAATATTCGCCACTGTATATACTTTAAGTATATCTTGAAAGAGAAAGAAATAGAAAATGTGAAATGAAAGATATGATATATTGGTAATGTAATGAGTAAAAAGAGATAAGTAAAAAAACATTTTAAATGAGGGTTGAAAAGTTATAGATATATAAATATAAGACCCAACTATAATATGTCACATGAGGACATTATGAAGACACTAATAAAATCTAAAATATAGATGAATAATTCATATTGTTCATATATTTAAATGAGATTAATTTTTATGGTGTTAAACGTTTTTACACATATATCTAATTAAATTATATTATAATGTCACTTTTTTAAGTTAATTTTTAAAATATTTTTCCAAAATTAAATATATATTGATAGATTTAAATGTATAGAAATGTAAAAAGTTTTACGCAGTTGATATATAAAAATAAAATACTTGAAATATATGATGACATGATGACACGAGGGGTTATTTGCCGGCATGGTTTTGGAGATGTTAATTAGTCTATAGTCAATTTGAAATAATTGGGGACTATATTATAAGATATCTTGCTTGTTATTATAGCCACATATTTGTAAATGAAGACAAATTGTGCCTTTGATTATTCCGCTCTCCAATTTCATCCACTTTGTATAAATACCCTTTTGCTATGTGGTTACCTTTCCCTTTTAGCTACTTCCACTAATTTCTCATGTTTTGAGAAAAGATCATTAAAAAAATCATGAATCAACAAAGGAAGAAACAAAGGGTGGTAGAAACAAATAACCAAGATCGTATTAGTACACTACCCAATTTCATATTGTGCAACATTTTATCTTCTCTTAAGATAAGTGAAGCCGTCAAAACAAGTGTTCTATCTTCCAATTGGAGATACAATTTTACCAATCCAACCAACCTTATTTTTGATGCCCAAAACATGTTAGTGAGAGATTACTCACCTACCAATATATGCCACCTAAACAAAATCATTCTTTTTGATATGAAAATGAAGAGAGCCTCTACCTTTGTAAGTAATGTGAACAAATATTTGTCACATATTAAAAAGGTACACAAAATTGACGAATTTAAAGTTTGTTTCACATTTCGTCATAAAGGGTATGGTTGCAATGATCTTGATGAATGGATTCGTTTCGCAGTCGAACGAAATGTAAAAGAAATTGATATTTGTTTGTTAGAAGAGAATCATCTAGCTTCTCCTAACGATGGTTCCTTCTATGTTTTTCCTTGTGAAATAATTGGCTTCAATTCATTTTTGAAGTGTCTACGCTTGTCACATTGTGTATTGGCTCCGCAACAATCATGCAACCATGGTTTTAGTACACTCACAACTTTGAAACTCATCAAAGTTGATTTGAAATCTGAAGAGTATATTCAGATTTTATTATCAAGTTGTGACAATCTTGAATGTTTGTGCTTTTCTGAATGCTATAATATGTATTACTTGAAAATTGAGCACCCTTTTTGCAAGAAGTTGAAGTACTTGAAGGTGAATCTTTGTCGCCAATTGAAGGCAGTTATGCTTCACAGCAATAATTTGGAGACCTTGGAATACATAGGAAGCAAAGTTATATTCTCTTTTGATACCCCTAGACTTAAAAGTTTCATTGGTCGTGTGAGTGAATCTATAGCTTATCAAGGCGAAAATTGGTTAATTTATGAACTTTCCAATGATCTTCCTCAGCTTGAAACTTTGTTTATTGAATGCAGCTCCATGGTAAGTTGTATACATTTTTTTTTTTAATAATTTGATGTTCCATCTGTTCTAAAATATAAACAAAAATTAATTAAAAAATAGTTAAAGAAAATTAAAACAACTAGCTAGGCCAAAAAAGAGGCTTGATTTTATTTGATATCCTAAAATTATACACTTTTTTAAATCATTTCATATTTTATTAAAAAAGGAACTTAATTTCTCTCTGGTATCTCTAAGTAAAGATCATATGATGCATTAATTTAAATTCAAATTCAATTGTGCTCAAATGTAACGGATGTTAAGGGTTAAAGGACCTATCAACCCTCATATGTGGTTTAGGCCCTCCTTCTAACGTCAATAAACTTAAATCTGCTGTTTTGTCTATTTGAAGTGTTGTCCCTTTTGGGTCTTTAGAAATTTGAGTGTTTATAAACTATTGTTAGCCTATTTTTTTGTAATGTGAAATTTTTTGTTGTAACGAAACATATGGATAGTGATAATTTTTATAATTGTGTTGATGTATTTTTCTATATGAGGTGTATGCAGGGTAAGGTTGTGACAAATAGATTCCCCACATTTCCAAATTTGAAGCATCTAGAAGTTATAAAAGTGGGCATATTTCGACAGGACCTCTCATGGCTACCGGTTGCTCTCAATGCATGTCCAACTCTTGCAAAACTTAAGCTTCATGTAAGTTTCTCTTTTTCTTTTACAATATTTTAAAATACTCTATTTAATGATAGGGTACTTTGTAAGGATTAAAGAATTGGAACACTCAAATTCAGATTCAGGGAGGAAAAAGATACTAACTTAACAACGAATTACTCACTTTTATTGTCTAAAAAAATTATAGTGTTTGTCACCATGTAAATAAAATATGATTCTTGGATTCTTCAATTTTTACATGTATTTAATCCTTAGAGACCAATTATACTATTATGTATAAATGAGTTGGAATTTCATAAAAAACTTTCGTATTTGAAATTTTTATAATTTGGGTTCTGTCGGACTCAAATTCTAAGAGTGATCGGAGTGGTTCGATAACAGTGGTTGATTAAACAGATCTTCGATAGACTCTGATATCATATTATAATCTAGATTGAATCTATCTCAATCCCTACAAAATATATTCTCAATGATAATTACATTATAAGACTTTATCTCATCAAATACACTACGCTTAACGACGGACTGAACCACATAAAGATGGCTACTATAATATAATTCTCATGCCTTATATTAATTTTCTCTATGCATACCAACCCCTGTCTTCTGCACCCACATGGTCAATTAATCATGATGCATATTTTAAACTTGATGAAATAGATTTAAAGGAACTTGTAAAAAAAACTTGAAACTTGAGTCATCTAATCTTAATTAGATAGTCTCGATTTACTAATTGCATAACAACAAAGATTTATTGATAGCAAGAAATTCATATTCCATCTACATACGATAATCTCAGGAGCTATATCAATTTTTGATATGATCAAATTTAAAATTATCTTTTAAAATTCTTATTTCTAAACATAGTATATATGTCTCTTTAATTAAAACAAAAAATATTATCTTTTAAATTCTTATTTTTAAACATAGTATATATATCTCTTTAATTAAAACAAAAAAGGGTAAAATGTTATGCAAGAAATTTATTGTGTTTTTTGTAATTATCAATTTAATTTGTTGCAGCTAAGTACCCATTTTAACATTGATGAAGATCTAAGGAAAACATTTTGGCCTCCAAGATGCCCACATAATCATCTCAAGGAAATAACAATAACAGGAATTAGAGGTCATTCAAGTGAGATTGCAATTGCAATTTATCTCCTAAATAATGCAATTGCACTTGAAAAAATGATAGTAGACCCACGTCCAATAATTTACCTTGGAAATGGTAAATGTGTTCATTCAGAAGCATGTGAGAATTGGAGCAGGATTGGGAGGCAGAAGGTTCAAATTCTTCTAAAGCAAGAAGTTAATTCCCTAGTGGAATTGTTAATCTTATAAACAAAATTGATGAATGAGCCTTATAAAGAAATAATAAGCACATAAGTGATGGAAATGTGAGCTTATAATTTGTGATTTATCACTACTATAGTCTATATGCAATAATGCAATAACCATTTGAGAAATGTAAAAGGACACTGAAGGACCCCTAAGTTCAATGAACAAAAGGGAGTTTCCCCAAACACTTCAATGAAATAGTAAATAAAGTTCCATTGATATGAATTGAATTTGGTTGAATAATTGACCGGTGTTTATCAACAATAATTTTCTCTTTTTAGTCGATTGCATTAAGTGAAGATAACAAAGTTAACAAAATTTCATTAGTCACGTTCTAAAGTTTCAATTGGAAATACTTGTTCCGTTGTATATTATTCTATATGTCTAAAGTTGTATATATATAGAATATTCATAACTTAATCACAAAACATAATATTTGCTAGCTGTCATATTAACTCTCCTCTTCTAATTGGTGCATAGATATCATACATGTGAGACTTAGATGACACAACATGAAATGGACTTCTAGGAACATCACGAGTCATCATATCAACTAGTTGATATTAACTTTTAATGTAAGAAACATTTATCATGTCGGCATCCCATATGTCATAGTTTGGGTGCTTTGCAAGAGCAACCTTCCATCCATTGATATCTCCCTTTTTCTTCCTCCATCAATGTGCATATCCATGACTTGAGACCAAACATGATAGTTAGCCCCATTCGATTTGATAGAAATTATTAGGAAGGAAGTTAATTTCGTGAATGGTTATCGTTGACAGCGTCGTGGACGATATCTTCTTGTTAGACAAATTCTCCATAGTTTTCTGAGTCTATTTCATACATGGTATAGGACTTAGAAGAAATGTATTGGACATAAGAAGAGGAAGGTGGCTAGGGTTCATCTATAAGGAGGTCGCAATGGAAGAATTTTTCCAATAATATAATGCCAAATTGGAAATACTTGCTTAATGGTATATTATTCCATAATATCAAATGAGTCACTCCTTTATACACTTTTCAAAAATGGTATTTAAATTCAACATCAACCACCTCTTTCTAATTCAAATTATAGGTTATCTTCTTCCTCTTCCATTAGAGAAAGGTGGTTTATGACTATTTTTTGGTCTAGAATCACACATACAAATCGTTATTATTTTATTTTAACAAGTGGTTTCCACATAAATTTAGTATTTCTTTCGTTTTTGTTGTTGTTATTTCATCGTCTCAATGCGATGCTTTTTGGATTTCTCGTCTTGGTGCAACGTTTTTTCCCGTCTTGGTGCAACGTTTTTTTCCGTCTTGGTGTGATGTTCGTTTTGGTTCAAATTGATAAAGTAGTTTTGATCGCTTACAGATTCCAACTAATGACATTTGCATTGTCAACATTACAGATCTAAAAGCATATGTATTACAGACACTTGAGTATTTTCATATTTTTGGGTATGTTGTCGTTTAGTGCTATGTTTGTCGTTTTACTCTATTAACTTGAGTGTTTTGAATTTATTAGTAGATTCATCATTTTGTTTTTTAATAAATTTGAATTAGTATTGTATCAATGTAGTCTATACTTTGAATCAATGAATATCATTTTACGCTATTATATTTCATTTTGAATGGAGTATACAATAGTTTCAATTCAAAATACAATCCTAAATTTTTTTCTCAATTAATTGTTTTTCTTAAAACAATTTTGAAATAGGTTGAAAATTACAAAGCTTCTAAAACTTAAGAAGCTTAAATACGTTTTTTTTGTCCATTAATTTAACTTTTAAGTTCACTTTGATCTCTTAACTCTAAAATTAGTAAATTTGAACCTTGATATATATTTGCTAACACAAGATGGTCATTTTCTTCCAAAGGGTATATAAAAATCAAACTTTTATTATATGAATTTGACGTGTTACCTTAGAACCTATGTGTAAATATTATATTAATTTTTATTTAGTTTGGACATCAAAATAGAAAGTGAAAAATCAAAAGAAACAAAAACCAAAGAAAAAAAGTAGCATAACCAGACAAGGAAAAACAAATCAAGACGGAGGTTGTGGTCGGAGAGAACGTGTTCCCTAAAAAGTTGGACTACGAAATGTGTTTTGGGTAGAAAACAGAGCACCGGTTTAGTGTCTAGTGGTTTTAGGTTTGACTATATTTTTTTGTCCCCGGAAATATAATAGTTTTCAGTTCTAGTCTATGTAAAATTTTTTGTTTGGATTTCATCCCTACAATATTAGAAAATTTTATTTTTTTGGCACTTAACGTCAAGTGGATGTTACAAAAACGTCAGTTGACATAAGAAAAAATGTTTTTTGTCTCTTCAAATATAACACTGTTCAGTTTTAGTTGTTATAAAATTTTTTGTTTTGATTTCATCGTATTCATCACCATCCTTCACATATCGAGAAAGTGAGTTTCATCATTTTTATCAATCCAACAATCCATATTTAATTCCCTCACTCACTCAATCTCTTTCCCTTCATTATTCATACCTCATTGAACCCAATTTTTTCTATCAATAACTCTACCTCCAACCTCATCTTATCCCTCTATTATCTCAAAAAAGTATCAACCTCATCTTTGAAAATTAACTATTCAAATGATTAACAAAATAGAAATTTAACCCATAAAGGCTTAAAAAGGATTAATTTTTTTTTATATTACCCAGTTGTTCAAACGTCTCTTGTCGATTTGTATTCGAAGGTTTTGAGGGGGTTAGAGGATGCACATAAGGTGTTCGATGAAATGTCTTACATAAATGTTGTTTCTTTTACTATTTTGGTTTCTATGTATTTGAGAGTTGGTGATGTTGGGAGTGGTTTGAAGGTGTTTGATAAAATGGTTGAACGGGATGTTCCGGCTTGGAACACGGTGATTAATCCTCATCTTTGAAAATTAACTATTTAAAGGATTAACAAAGTAGAAAATCAACCCGTAAAGGCTTAAAAATGATTTTTTTTTTTTTTTGAGATAATAGAGGGTAAAGATGAGGTTGGAGGTAGAGTTATTGATAGAAAAATTTGGGTTAAGTGAGGTATGATTAATGAAGGGAAAGAAATTGAGTTAGGTGAGGAAAAATATGGATTGTTGGGTTGATGAAGATGATGAAACCCACTTTCTGAGTTTGTGATTGATGGTGATGAATACGATGAAATCCAAACAAATTTTTTTATAGGGACTAAAACTGAACAGTGTTATACTTGCAGGGACAAAAAACATATTTCCCTTGGTCAACTCACGTTTTTCTAACGTCCACTTGACGTTAAGGAACAAACATAAAGTTTTCTGATATTTTAAGGGTGAAATCCAAAGAAATTTTTTTACAATGACTAAAACTGAAAACTGTTATATGTACAGGGACCAAAAACATATTTTAACCTAATTTTTATCATATATCTGTTAAATTTTACTATGCCTTAACACTAAACACATAAATGATACAAAATATTTCATATTTTAAAAAAGAAAACCGTCAAATATATTATAGACAATTTTGGAGTATCTTAGTACCATAAAATTTTATTTATCAGATTAAACTTAAAATATTTTTATTTTATAAACATATTATAGATTATTTTCTAGCCCTCATTTTGTAAATTTTTTGGATCTACCACTGATTATAAGTAAATAATATGCATAAAATCATGGTCGTTATTATAATCATTTTTGAATCATTTAATGTTATTATTTCTTTAAACAAGTAAAAAATGAATATATTAAAGACATTACCAAATACAAGATGTTCTTAGAACTGGAAAATACAAATATTACATTATAAAGTCAAGTCTCACATTACCAATACCAAAAAACGAAAAACTAAAATAACTCAACAATTGAAATTGGGGAATTAGCCACAATCAATATCTACACATACCAAGTGTTGGGAACACCAATGATACACATCTATTATATATATTTAAAACAGACTCCGCTGCCACGTCATACTAATTTCTCCACATGTGCAAATATTTTCCACCTCAGCCTAAAAGCTGATGTGTACGTCTTCATAGAGAGTTTCCTCTACTCGGTTTCTAAATAGCTTTTTCCCTCTTTTAATCTCTTTAATCCCTAATTTTTTTTTGTCTTGCTTTGACATTTCATTTTCTCCTCTCCCTTCGACAATTTCTTTTTCTGGAATCTAATTTTTTTTAATCATCTTCTACTTCTGCTCGCAATCATCCCCCCCTCTCCCTGGACCAACCCGAATCTGCCCTCGAAAGTCTCTCTCCATTTTGGGAGCAGAGCATGCAAAAGCGAGCAATTTATCTTAGAAAAATTGCCTCGGGTCTCTAAAAATCTATAAAAATGAAAAGCCCGGGTAGAAGCAGAATCAAAAGGAGAGAGGAAAAGTAGAAAAAGGAAGGGGGGAGGAGACCCGCCTCATCCTCGCAGTCATCCTCTCGGTCGCTTCTGCTCCTCGCAAAATCATTTTTGACGTCGTTGCGCCATAACTCTTCGAAATCGCCATTTCGTAACTCTTAGAAATCACCGATTCGTAACTCTTTTGAATAGTCTCAATTGAAGGATGGGGTTAGGATCGATGATTATTGATATTGAGAAGGTGAGCTCCACGGTAGCTCTTCGAAATCGCCGATTCGTAGCTCTTTGAAATCGTCGGTTCGTAACTCTTTTGAATCATCTCAATTGAAGGATGGGTTTAGGACCGATGATTGTTGACACTAAGAAGGTGAGAAGGATAATTATGAATCTAAGATTGTTAGAGGGAATGGTAATTGGTGTAGTTTTGCCTTTGAGTTTACTAGGATTGGTTCATGTTTTATTATGGATGATGAATAAAGGGAAAAAAAAAAAGAATCAAGTTCAGAAACTGGTTCTGTTGTAAAAATGGACTATGAATTTCAAATGAGCACTGGACCTAAGAAGAGTGGTAATTGGGGTAGTTTTGCCTTTGAGTTTACTAGGATTGTTTCATGTTTTTTTATGGATGATGAATAAAGGAAAAAAAAAATGAATCAAGTTTAGAAACTGGTTTTGTTGTGAAAATGGACTATCAATTTCAAATGAGCACTGGAACTAAGAATATTTGTTATTATGAATTGTTGAATGAAACAAGCAACTTTGAAGAGAACCATAAGCTTGGACAAGGGGGTTTTGTTATATATGGTCTCATTTGATAAGGATCTAGAACTATTGTATGAGTTTTATGAATGAATCTCGTGTATAAGACTTTGAAACTAATTTAGACCTTGAGTGTGTTTGAAACTATACGTGAAAATATTTGTCTTATTCCACTATGATTATACACATCATTTAAAAAAAATAAAATAAATTAAGTGTCTGTATGGCATTGAGTTGTTATATGCATTTCTGCTTGTAGTTCTTGAATGTGTGAAATTTTTTTAATGTTTCTTTATATGCCTAACTTTTGTGAAATATGTAGAGTAATTGTTGAAATGATTTAAACACTCTTTAAGAGAGTGAAACTAGTGGAATATTGTTTGAGAAGTTAGTTGAACTCAAAAGCGTATATGATATGTGTTATTTGATTCAACTAAATGTACTATGTTGTTGTGGACTAAATTCACATGCTTAGTTTTACCTATAAGGGATAATTAATGATCATGATATTTTCTTCATTTTTAAGTTGTTGAATGTGATGTGTGTTAATAGATTTGTTGTGTCATGTTAGCTTATCATGCTATGATTCTGGACATACTAGGCTTAAATGAGTTGTTAAAACCTTAAATATGTTTGTTATATCCTTGGAGACAAAGTTTGAATCTTGAGGGTGGTTAGCTAGATATTAGTTCACTTATTATTCACTTCAAATTTCGAGAACGAAATTTATTTAACTAGGGGAGAATTGTAACACCCCAAATTTTATTATAAACTATTTTAATAATTTTGAGAATAATATTTTAAATATGGATGATTAGCCCAAGTGATTAAATTGTTTGGACACTTTAAAAATAAAAAAATAAAATAAAGTTTGGGATAGACCACTTCTTGCACCCCTCATTGTTGTTTGCTTCTACTATTATTTTGTTTGGGCTGTTTGCTTTCTACACCCCAATTTTGAGTCCTTGCTATTCGCACCCTTCCATCTACGTTTTAAAAAAATAAAAATAAATTGCCAAAGAATTCATGCTGACAGAATGCAGCAACTATACTCAAAGAGAACCCTTTTTTCTCTCAAATTCCCTCCCACAAATTCTTTGCCATCTGAATCGATCCCAACCTCTATCCCACACAAAATCGGCCACTGAATCCATTTTTGGCATTAATTTTATCAATCGTTGCTCCGTTTTTACAGAAACAGCTCCGTTTCATTCCTTGGGCGAGCTGTTTTTGGCCGATTCCGATCACCACGTTTGTCGTCTCAAAAAACTAACATTGTTTTTGGTTTCCTCTCGTCGAAACCTTCAAGAAACACTACTCATTTGCATTTTTCGGTGAAGTTGACGTCAGACCCTTCCAGCGCTCCGACCGGTCGGTGAGACATTTTCTGCAGTTTTCTTGTCGTCGTTTTGACTCCATTTTTGTTCCTAAAATTATTATTAATTATTTAACATTTATTTTTATGCTCCGCATACTTTATCAGTCATGTCTCGACGATTTTGTGAAGTCGCCGTTTATTCGGATTCGCTCGCTGTACGTTGACGATATGCAGTCGCTATTGATTTCTGTGTTTGAGAAAGCGTCTAAATAAGGTAAGGGGTGCGATAGCGTTTGAATTCATGAGTATAATATATTGTGAGATGAACGGGAAAACCGTATTTCCCAACGATTCATCCGGGGTTCGCTACGGTATAGCAGTAGACCTTTGAGGGATAAATTAATTAATGTGCAAATATGGAAATTGTGAGATTAAAATATAGAATAGAAATATTTTTAAGGTGTTGATTGATTTAATTTCTTTAAATGTGTGGTATTTGATGTTATTGTGATATTGAGTGTCGAATTAATTTTATAAATATGGTTAATTAGATGAGTTTATGTGATCTGATAATAAACGATGGATGTGTTGTGATAATTTTATGTGATGATGATGATGTATGAATAATAATTTTGATTTTATAAATTTGTGATAAGTTTATGTGATGAGGTACGATTGATGATAGTGATGCTCTAAATTTGTGATGAGTTATGTAATGATGATGATGTGTGATTTATAATAGTGATGTTATGAATTTGTGATGAAAATATTGAAGTAACCCCTGATGAAATAATTGTGATTCCAATTTGTGTTTGAGATGACGGTCTTAATGGGGTATCATAGGCCACGAGGGGAGAAAATAAATATTGAGAATTTGTGAAGTGGAGATTATTTTGTCATCATATAGATAGGGTCTGACAAGCCTAGTGATTCCGGGGAAGTACAACTGAGTTGAGCCTGATCGTGGCAGTCTATTGTTGAGCCTTAAGGCAAGATTGTTAAACCTTGGAGGTATTTGGGTGGGGTGTTCCTAGGTGACTTGGAGGTAGCATTCCAAATGTCGGGAGCTACCATGCAACACACGTTTACCTCGACTGTCGCGTATATGTGTCTCGGGTTGAGTTGATGGGATCTCTGAGGACAGGGCCAATTTGAATTGTCCGTCCACCGGGATGGTGGCATAATATCAAGCCTCCTAATCAAGTACTTTAGAGTTAGAATGGAACCACATTGTGAAGTAGAGTCTAAGCTCATGCATAGCATTGCATTTTATTGTGATTGTTTTGTTGTGATTAATGTGTATCGCATGTGATTATAATTTCTCTTAGACGATTTGATGTTACAGTGAAATGTATTGATTTTTCTTAATTTTGACTTTGACTTTATTATGTGATGTTATTCCATGAATAATGTTTGTTTAATGATACGGTTTATTTATGATCAAATGCATGTTCTTCTTACTTATATTATATTATTAACATGATTTCAAAACTCACCTCCTTCGTTGTTTGTGTTTGACTGGCTTGGCCCTGCGTTTGCGAAATCGCAGTTGTTACAGGTTAATGAATCTTGAAGTTCAAGTTGGGAGGAACCCCGCTCTGATAGGTGATACCGGGAATAAGAGTTGTAATTTGTATTTTACTTATTTAATTTGAAACGACTTTTTGTATGAAAACCTTATAAGTACTAGTAAGTTTTTAGAATTAAATCAAGTAATTATACTTAAATCAAGCTTATTGATATTGCACTATTTTATAGGAGTAAAGAAGTTTAAAGTTTTCATTTTGATTTTTGAGAAACGTGATATTTTAAATTAATTATAAAAGTTTTTATTCCCTTGAAAACATATTTGCTTTATCCGCTGCGAATTAAAAAAAAAATTCTATTATAAATTATTATATATTATTTTGGGGTTTATGGTGTCACATTCTACATGTTGCATGGAAGGTCGGGTGCAACTTCCATTACTAAAATTTCCACCAACTTTGCTCTATCACATGCTTGATTATGATGGAGATAGTGCAGCAAAAAATTTATGTCGTAACATTAGAATTTATAATGCGGCTTTTGCTTTTACATCTATGGGTGGAAAAATTGACTATGAAATCAACAAACATGGTGGCCCTTATGTCTTTCGAATCAATGGGCAGGCCTACCACCTACTTGGGTCTTTATGCCCTGAGGATGGAGAAAAGCCAAAATTTGCCCAACTTTATATACATGACACCGAAAATGAGATCTCAAATATATTAGGCTTTATCCAAGGTGATAACGAAAATAGGATGGTCAGAGATAAATATGATCACCATGATGTCGGAGAATTGAAACTAAGATTGCTTAGCAATAGGTTGACTGATGGGAGACAAAATAACTTGCCATCTTGCTCCGAAGTTGCAGCGCTTTTAGTTGATCAAAGCTCAAATGAAGAAAGTCATCGGGATATAATTGTTGAACACAAAACAACTGGTCTTTAGAGAATTACAAAATTGCACCCAAGTTTCATGGCACTACAATACCCATTATTATTTCCATATCGAGAAGATGGTTATAGGATTGGGATAAGTCATCGAAATCCAGAAACAGGGAGCTATTATAGGTGAAAAACATTTACTATGAGACAATATTATTCTTTTCGCTTGCAACGAGCTAGAGAGGCACAAACATTGTTACGGAGTGGGCGTTTCTTCCAACAATACATGGTGGATGCTTATGCTTCCATCGAAGAAGTTAGAATCAATTGGATTAGAAAGAATCAAAAGCAATTGCGTGCATAACTATATAGTGGATTGAGAAATGCTATTAATCAAGGAGACGTCATGACAAATTCCGTTGGTAGAATGACAATCCTTTCATCGTCTTATACTAGTGGACCGCGATATCGTGTTTAAAAGTACCAGGTAGATAATTATTTCACTATCTATATTTAGTCATGCATTATATACATACCCAACAAATCTTTGTGACTTCCAATATATTTTGCTTTGAAATAAATCCCCTTTCATGCTATTCTTCGACTATACTTAGGATGCCTATATCTGATTTTTATAAACGTCTCTCTAAATTGACAGTCATTTTTCAAAGACGTATTTTTTAAGTTAGTAACTAACAATTGAAATCATACTCAGGATGCAATGCTATATGTCGATATGCTGGATATCCTGACCTATTTTTAACATTCACATGCAACCCAAAATGGTCAGAAATACAATTTTTCCTTGAAACTGTTGAAGGACAAAAAAGTGACGACAGACCCGACATCATTAGTCGTGTTTTCTCTATTAAGTTATGAGAGCTAATCAATTATATTAAACGTCAACAAATATTTGGTAAAGTCACATCAGGTAATATATTTTGTCACAATTTTAATTAATTTTAGTCTTTGAGTACTTTTTTCTTTTCTCTTAACTATATTGTGGCTCAGTTGGAAAAATGATTGAGCAGAAATAGAGATAAACCCATATTGATGAGGACATAAGATGAGATATTCATGCAGCAATTAAAAATGCATGACATAATAAGAGATTTTTCTACAATAATGAAATTGGTAAAAACTGATACAGAAAATGAAAGCAAAAATTAGAAATTAAGTATGCTTTTTCTATATTCCTTTCATTGAATCTGTGTCACAAAAATGTAAATATAAGTATAAAAATGACTTGAATCAATTTTACAGACAATCTGCATAAGTTTCAGTATAGGTACATGTAATTTGAAGTTTTAAAGCTGTTGGTGAGATCACGGTGTCTAATTTAATAAGACATATTCCATTTTGTTTGTGCTTTTATCATACCTATTTTTTTCAGTAAAACCAAATGATGAATATGGATTTACATTTTCTCACGACGGTCGTCTAAGTTCTCTATCATGTATTCAATTTTACAGACAATCTGCAGACGTATCGTTGATCTCACCATTGTTATACTTGGATGAAAGTAAAGCTCTTTGCTATATAATTGGTGTGAGACTCATGCTGCGCGCACTTTTCGGGTTACATGTAACAGTCCCCAACTTAAAAGTCTCTAAACTATTTTTCCATCTATTAAGTTAGTCTCTCCGTTAATTGTATCTATTAAGTGATCTTTAGTCATGACCGCTCCAACACAAGTTTTAATATGGAGTCTTTTTAAAGTTTATAAAATATAATTATTTATTAAATTAATATAATTAATATTGTATAATATTTCTTTTACAATGGATAATAAAATCAATTGATTTAATATTTTGCCCAAAATCTATGAATATTAAAATAAAAATGTCCCATAATGTTTTTATTTATTTCATTCTTTTTAATTATGTATTTCCTTGTTTTAACAGTTGTGTACACTGTTGAATTTCAAAAAAGAGGTTTGCCCCATGCCAACATATTAGTGTTCTTATATTCCGAAGATAAAATACAAACATCATCTAAGATTGATGACACCATATCGGCATAAATTCCAGATAAAGATATTGACCCTATTACTTTTAGTGCAATTGAGCGATTTATGATACATGGACCATGTGATATTTTAAATGAAAAATCTCCATGTATGGTTAATGGAAAATGTGGGAAGCACTATCCAGAGAGATTTCATGATAAAACATCAATAGATGAAGATGGATTCCCTATATATGCGACGAAATAGTGGTCGATACATCTTGAAGAATGGCAGCCAACTTGATAGTCTTTATGTGGTCCTATACAATAGAAATCTTTTGATAAAATATGATGCCCATATTAATGTTGAGTTTTGCAATCGTTCTAGATCAATTAAATATCTTTTCAAATATATCAATAAAGGTTCTGATTCAGTTAGAGCAGTCATCTCTAATGTAGAAAACTTTGATAACAGTTCAACAAGTTCAATGCACTTTCGTGATGAAATTAAAGAGTATCTTGATTGTAGATACATTTCTCCATCAGAGGCTTCGTGGAGAATTTTCCAGTTTAATATGATTTTTAGAGAACTAGCAGTCGAACGCCTTTCCTTTCACCTCCATGGGCAGCAAACAATATCTTTTCCAGAATCTATGCGTATTTCTACCATTTTAAATAGAGAAGGAATTGAAACCACGATGTTCACGGAGTGGATGAACATGAACGCTGTAGACATGGAAGCTCAACAACTAACGTATGCAGAATTTCCTACTAAATATGTTTGGAACAAGACTAGAAAAAAGTGGACCAAACGGAAAAATGGAAGGTGTGCTGGAAGAATATATTATGTTCCTCCTACAACTGAAGAAAAATTTTATTTACGAATGCTCTTAAACAAAATACGAGGCTATCGATCATTCGAAGATATTAAAACTGTTAATGGGTTCGTACATCTAACTTATAAGGACGCATGTTATGCACTTGGTTTACTAGAGGATGAAAAAGAATTTGATGATTGTATTAAAGAAGTTGCAACATGGGGTACTAGAGTTCAACTACGCCAGCTCTTCTCAACAATTTTATGGAATTGTACTGTTATTAATCCAGGTTTGCTTTGGGAATCTAATTGGAAGTTGCTTTCTGAGGATATTTTATACAGGCAACGCCGACTACTAAACTTCCCCGACCTCCATTTGTCAGATGACCAATTAAAAAACTATGCGCTTTCAGAGATACAAAAATATCTTAGAAGGGTCGGGAAGTCTTTGGAAGATTACAAAGGAATGGCCATTCCCAATAGCAATGTAATTGAGGAAGCAAACAACCATCTTATTACGGAGGAGCTAAATTATGATATGTTAAAAATGCATGAAGAATACTCTTAGTTGCTACACGGTCTTAATTCAGATCAAAAGGCAATTCATGATTTTGTGCTTCAATCAATTACCTTGAACTTTGGAATGTTATTCTTTGTGTATGGTTCTGGTGGAACGGGAAAAACTTACCTTTGGCAAACACTACTTGCAAAATTAAGATTGGAAGGTAAGATTGCTCTAGCTGTTGCAACTTTTGGCATTGCTGCTCTATTACTACCAGTTGGCCAAACTGCACATTCTAGATTTCAATTACCTTTGAATCCAAATGAGGCTTCAACATGTTCAATCAATAAAGGCACACATCTTGCTGAATTAATTATGCAAACATCTTTAATTATTTGGGATGAGGCACCCATGGCCAACAAATATTGCTTTGAGGCAGTAGATCGATCACTTTGAGATATTATGAAAGGAATCACAGAAGACTATGGTTTGAAACCATTTGGTGGAATAACTACTGTATTGGGTGGTGACTTTCGTCAGATTTTACCTGTAGTTCGAAAAGGTGATAGGCATGATATGATAAAAGCTTGCATAAAAAATTCATACCTTTGGAAATCATGTGAGGTTCATTTGCTACGTAAAAATATGCGTCTACAATCAAATGAGTTGGACTCAATCTCAAAAGATGCAATTCAAAACTTCGCAGATTGGATACTTGATGTAGGTGATGGAAAACAATGCTCGGATATTGGAGAATCATGGATATCAATAGAACAAAATTTGATGCTCCAAAAATCACATGATGGTGTTCAATCTATAGTTGACGCTATTTATCCAAATTTAAATAGCCTTATTGGGGACACAAGTTACCTTGTGTCGCGGGCTATCTTGACATATACAAATGAAATAGTTGACGATATAAATCACCACATTTTGAATAATTTCACAGGCGAAGAAATGATTTATTTATCATCAGACTCAATTTGTAAGGCAAATTTCAATGTTCAAGATCAAGATCTTCTTTACCCTACTGAATTTTTGAATACACTCAAATTTCCAAGTTTGCCATCACACATTTTAAGGCTTAAAAAAGGATCAGTAGTTATGTTAATGAGAAATTTGAATCAAGGAGCTGGGCTATGTAATGGTACAAGAATGAAAGTTACACAACTTGGAAACTGGTTTGTGGAAGGAGAAGTGTTGAGTGGATCTATCATTGGAGATAAAGTTCTCATTCCAAGGAGAAGATTCTTTAGTTGTTTGTTTACATGATTGTGCAGGTAACACAACAACATTTGTATACAATCTTTGTTACCGATTGTTTACTAAACATTTATATATTTTATAAATATTTTAACAACCAATCATTTTTTTATTATCATTATCTCGTTTATATCTCATTTGGTTGTTGGCAGCTACACTTGGATTTCAATTATACTCAACTCTCTGTCTATATATCCTTCAGTTTTCATTTTAGCAACTGATAATTTTCTTTCTTTAATTTATCAGAATTCTATGACAACATGGGAATGTTATGTAGACTGGAGGAACAAGGTTGTCCTTAGACGTCGCCATGGAGGCATACTTGCAGCCTCCTTCGTTCTTGGTTAGTTTAAAATTTGTCCTTTTTAACTCAAAGATGAAAAAAAAACACATATTTACTCATGTTTTTCACTCGATTAATTAAAACTAAAGTTATTTGTATAGAAAATCTCAACACACTCCTTATGCCTATTAGCGAACATCTAGAGAGTGATCTGAGTGGTCCAACAGAGGATGCCTAATTTTATCTTTAATAAATTTTCATATCATTTTAAGTTTTTATATTTGTCCAACACATATTCTTAAAAAAAAATATTGTAACATAAATTATCTAATGCGATGAATCATTTGAGTGTACTTGAATTTGAATCTTGGTTATAATAACTTCTTATACAAATATTTCTAATTGCAGATTGAAGCAAAAGAAAACAACAATAACAGCATAAACCGACAGAAGGTGAAGGTTGTGGATGTTTGATCCTGTGTTTTTGTTTATTGAATTGAATTGAGAAGATGTCGCCAACCCCATTAGAGAGGTACAAAAAACTTGCCCTAGCTGAGTCTTTACAAAAAATCTATAGATACCTAATTGTCTGCAAAGAACTAACCTTCGTTCTTAGAGAAGCTTTCAATCAATTACCAATGATTTTGCAATCCCTCGTATTCCAAGACTCTCTCTCTGCCTTCTGTCTCCTCCCATAGTACCTTTCTATTCTCCAATATTTCTTCTTATTCATTTCTTTCGTTAATCAAATTAAGATATCATTTCTTATGTATGTATTTTGTTCTCTTCATTTGAATATTTTGTGTAAATTCTTTTATTTTTGTTCATAATTATGTGACCATTGGATTACAAATGAATCTTGTAAAACTTAGATAATTTTCATGTGCCAATGGAATACTTATGCTTTTTATTTACTATGCTATAGTGTATATAAAACCATGAAATGTGTTTTATGTGTTTTCTTTGGGGAACAAATTTATATGACTAATTTTAATCAATGTTAATTTGATACTAATTGAATAATTTTTGAGGATCAATTTGCCTCATTATTTTTGTTGATACTCTCTAATTCTAGAATGCAGACTCAGAGTGTTGTTTCAACAGTCCATTTACTCCTTCAAAGTGTAGAAGCAACACTACTGAAACAGAAAAGGAATATGGCTGTAACAGAATTTAAATAGGCAATGATCACTCATAAGAGGCGCTCTAAAGCTCACCAGGTACATAAAGGTTAGATTAAAGTTAATAAATATAGCTTTGTGTTATTTTACTGAAGAACGAAAACATGTCATGTTTAACAAGTTTCTGTTTTTGATGTATATCAGGTTCAGTCCAATTGCCACAATATATTCTAGATATGCAATCATTAGTCTCAGCGGGGATAGTCTGCTGGTAATACAGTCTTTCTTTTGACTAATAAATTTTTGTATCACTTTCTTTTTTTATATTTTTGTATCAATTTTTTACAAATAAATTTACAACAATTCACACTTATTTTTTCACGATATAACTTACAATAAAAGTTATTCCTCTCATCACTTTTGTCATCAGCTCAGACTCACTACTACATATCTATTAAGGGCCTCAGGGCCTCCACAGTTACTCACAAGGTAACAACCTCTTCTTACCATTTAATGCACTCTTTCGTGAATATCTATTATCAGACTTGGTGGCGCTCCATGGTAGTCACAAACTTCTTTGTTTCAATTTATTATTGGCATTTTATTCCTTCCAATAACTTGAAAAAAAAACACATTTTAATGGACAATTAATGCCATTGTATTCTCTTCCAATAACTAGGAACCCAAGTCATCGCAACCGACAAAGTCCAACTCAAATGACAAAGAGGATATAAAACAAAAATGTAAAATACATAAAGAAGTGAAGTATGGAGATGGGGATAATGATAAGGACAAGGATGACAACCGGTTATCCAAAGGAAAAATCAAGGTACAACAGAGCAATAAAAACATTCACATATCATCGTTAGATGAAGACACAATCAAGACAACAGTTACAAAAAAAAAAAAAAAGATTATGGTCGAGAAGATTACAAGATCTAACGAAGAGTCCATCCTTCTACACACCTTAAGGAAAACCAAAAAGAAGAAACTAAAAGAAAAACAATCCGGAGGTGTAATGAAATTGATCAACCCAAAAAAATCCAAAAAAAAATTGAAAAAAATTAAAATCGGGAATACAAGATGAATGCATTCCCAACTATTTCACTTTAATCATTTTTAGTTTTAGCAATAAAGTAATACTTTTTGTAACTCAATTGTATATCAATTGAGTCTATCTCTTAATTTCAATTATCAAATACATTACTTGTCTTCTACAAATTACATTGGTACAATCTATTATCTATCTATTATAATATATTAAAAAAGAACTCCAACACCATATGGTGACATGTCATCGGCCGAATGCCACGAAATCGAATTTAGGCCACTTTAGCAAAAATCTGATTTGTTAATCTTTTTTGCTACAAATTAATTGCAAATTATTACTTAATACATTTTTTTTTGTCTGGATTAATCAACTTCACATTTTCGCCTCTACCTGTCATCTACTTATTTGCTAGCAATTGTATACATCTTTTCAGAATATATAATATTGAACTTAATAACATGAGAAGTTTCTTCAACTTCTTCTGAATTCAGAGTACATATGTCTCTCTTGCTTACTCCTAAAATATATTTCGACTATTTATATGTGCCTTTTATTGTTGGGTGTGTTTGCTAGCAACATTCGTCTGACAATGGTACTTCTCTTCTATAAATTACATTGCTATAATTGAATATATATTATTGATATAATCATTTGACAATTGGGACATAAAACTTTATATTGATTTTTTTAAAAATCCACTTAAATTAAATAAATTAAAATATACCCGCGCAACGTGCGGGTTAGCATCTAGTAATTAAAATATTTTACATTCAAGTTGATCCAACTTCATGCTAACAATTTGACAATTTGAATTATAAGATTTACATTGAAAGCATGTTAACGAAAAATTGTCTTGTTTCTTGATTTCCAAATTGCTCAAGTCATCTCCAACTAAACTATATCAATTCTTAGACGCATCCCAAAACCACACGAAAATAAATCGTCAAATTATTTAGCATGATTGAATGCTTTATTAGAAAACGCTCTAGATAGACCTAACAAATGCAAAACTCTATACCATATCAACTCAAAAAGAGAACAATTAAAAACAGATGACAGACAGTTTCATTTTCACTACAACGTGCTACGCGCTATTGTGCTTTAAATGGAACAATACTTCGCCATAACAAATCATCTTTTGTAGGAAGCCTATTATGACAAAGCCTCTACCTAAATAGTGAAACCATTGTAGGTGCATAAGAGTGCCAAGCTAAGCCTTGAAAAGTAGACGTTGGTGTTGAGGTCAAAACTATTTTATATATGTTTTAATGACAACAAACCTTATGAAATAAATGTCAAGTTTTATAAATGGTGATCTATTGATGATTGCACTTGAGTTTTTATTTAAGGAACATGAAGCACATAAGTGGATAAGTTAGAAGTCATTCACAGCAACAAATGCATAAGTATCTACTCAATGATGAAAGAATCAAAGTAGCATTAGAAGATTACAACATTAATATCATAAGTTTCATGGAGATATTAGAAGGCACTTTTCCAAACAGGTTTATGAACCCATGAGAATCAAACAAGTCAAAAATTGCCTCAAGGAACAAATGCAACAAATGTCTAGAATATTCTGAACCAAAGAATAAAGAGAATGATCATTAAAATGATCATTTGATACCTTGAGAAATATGTCCAAAGGAACAAATGCAACAAATGTGAAGATGAATAAAAAGTTAAAGAACATCTTTATGAAAGAATCTCAAAAGAAATATATCATATATAATATCAATTATTCAAGAGAACACTCTCATGATGAACAAGTTCATTGCACTCATAAATATTCCTATCAATTCAGCTAAATGACAAGAATCAACTTTGATGAAGATTGACTCATTTATTAAAAGAATGATATAAGAACATTTAGTAGAATGTTGTGGCTACTCTATTAAAGAGCGAATGACTAGAGAATACTCTAAAAAATATTCTAGTTATTTGGAGAATGATCAGAAGAACATTCTGGTTGTCCTTTACAGAAGACAAAGTCAAGAAAGATTAGTTTGAGAAGTCCAAATTGTATGTTAAGAATGTCAAAATCGCACATAAGGTTGCTAAGATCAAATGAACAATTACGAGACTCAAATTGAAGGCCCAAATGATTAAAACAATCTCTATATTGATCTCTAGATTGATGAATTGTGAGCAAGGACAAAGGAACACAAGTACATTATACTAGCATTGTTATGCAAAAAGCTATGCATGCTTCTGATCACAAACAATACCAACTGACTTTTGACAACTCATTATCAAACTTATTCACATTTTCCTTCAAACTCAAAAGCAAAAACGTTATGGGTTGATCTAACATTATGGACAGTAATATAAACATGTGTTTAATATGTCTAAATCATATTTGACCTTTGGCTAATGTGTCTAACGACTATATTCAACTTTATATGAGTTTTCAAGCTTCTTTTCATCTATAAAAGGAAAATCAATCAGAAGAAAAATGCACGAGTTTTACATACTATCAATATTCACTTGTTCAAGTAAAAAATTTTTCAAGCAAACTTCAACTTTCTTCACTATATCTTTTGATAATCCTTTTTGAGTTTTACTTTCAGTTAATCTAAAACAAAGAGTTATGAATCATTAGATCCCAAACACTTTTATCATACACATTGTAATTGGCTCAAGTTTATCTTATGTTAGATTGAGTGTATTTGAAAAATCTTTTCTAGATTAAAAAATGATTGTAAAAAATCATTTCTAGGTTGAAAGGTGGCTGTGAAAATGCTTTCAACGTTGAAAGGTGAATGTAAAAATCATTTCTAGGTTGAAAGGTGAATATTATAATTGATCAAGACAAAAGGTGCAAAGGAGTACATTCTAGATATGAAGCACATAGTGAAAATCTAACAGTTGTGAGAACTGAACTACTCCGAGTTGGGCGAACCTATATACTTTTTGTGTGTGATCTTTATATCTCTTATCTTTAATTATTTGCACGCGCAAATCACATTCACTATCATTGTTTTTATTTACAACTTCTTAATTTCATATCAACTATCCAGAACATTCCAATCAGTTAAGAGCTTACTAATCAACTTTTGATTATCAAATTTTATCTTGAGTAAATCATCAATTAAAGTACATAAACTAAATTTTAAAAGGATCATAATTCAAACCTTTCTTTCTTGTGACTACTCATTGCACTATAATTGGGACACCATCGATAAAGTCCTCCTGCAACGCAAGATAAGCCTCATTTACCGAATATGAACCTCCTTGAATACTATTCCACGATCATGTATCGTCTACATTAACCTGCAAATGTACATTATTCAAAATAGTCCTACATTCCTTCACTAAGTTCTCCTCCCATGCACACAAACTTCTTTGCCACCTCCACCCATTAACACCCTCCTTACGCAATAAATCTAAC
This sequence comes from Cicer yamashitae, assembly GCA_037974755.1. Taxonomy (NCBI): domain Eukaryota; kingdom Viridiplantae; phylum Streptophyta; class Magnoliopsida; order Fabales; family Fabaceae; genus Cicer; species Cicer yamashitae. The sequence continues at coordinate 23,482,687 of JBBPBQ010000002.1, forward strand.
TTCACATATACACATTCATGCAAAGACAAATTAAATAACCTACTGAACTGCTCACACAAGATCCCACACACCAACCAACAATCCTTTGAAAATTGAAGTAGAAGTAACACATTCCAATATGCTTTTATACTACTTCTTTGGAAAACTCATCTTTGATATAACAAAATCTAGATAATTCCACTCAACTGAATCATACGCATTTTCAAAATCCATTTTAAATAGGAATATATCATTTTTCTTCTACTTTGCCTAATCAACCACTTCATTTGCAATTAAGATTCATCCGTAAAATTTCTACCTTTAACAAAAGATGATTAAGATTCAGCTATTACATTCCATGTAATCTACTTCAGCCTATTAGCCAGCACTTTTGATAAAACTTTATAAATGCACTATACCAAAGAAATGGGTTTAAAATCTGACAACACCTACAATTATTTTTCTTTGGAACAAGAACTATAAAAGTGCAATTCATACCTTTTAGCAACCTCCCATTTGTGTGAAACTTGACAAAAGATCTCATGAAATTAAAGACAAATTTTACCCCATTTGAACCTATAATTCTTAAGTTGTCAGAATCTCAACTGCATATTTAACTCCCTATTCATTGAAACCAACTATCAAAGACTTTATTTGAATTAGTGAAAGTGATTTAAATTGCAATTTATCAAAACCCAACAGAACATGTCTAGTAGATTTAAAATAGGCTTCAAAATTATTAAAAAAAACACTACATTTCTCATTAGCTTTGCCCTTCTACTCGCATTTCCTCATCTCAATGGTAGAATCAAATTAAACCTCCTTTTATTTGATACCACCCAATGAAAAAAATTGTGTTTGCATCCCCTCCAATTAACTAAATACTACAATTTAACTGAGACAATTAAAAAGTTCTAGAGGACAACTGACGTCGCTCCTCAACCTCAACACAAAAATACTCAAGACTTAACTTTATATCTAACTTACTCAAGTCCTCTTTAGCAACCCTTAACTTCTCAATCAGATTAGCACAATGCTCTATGTACCAAACATGCAAATGATTTTTAATATTTTTCAATTTTTATTTCAATTCAAAACCCCTCATCCTGTCATCAAATAGGAACTCCACCCTTCTTTAAGAAAACTCGAATAACCATCCAACTCTGCCCAACATTTAAGCATATGAAAAGGTCTTGGACCCCAATTCTCCCATTCATCACACAAAAACAATAAGTAGTGGTATGATAAACTTCGATCCAAAGGGCATTGCAACCAATTGGGCCATTGGTTACCCCACCACTCTGATAGAAGAAAACGATGTAGCCTACTCCTAGCTACTCCATCCAACTGACTTAACATAAACACTCGTCTGTTTAAGGGTAAATCAATGAGATATGACTCTTTAATAAAATTGTTAAAACACAATATATCATTAACTTGAATAACTTCACTTCTCTCACATACACCAACAACACTCTAGCACACTCGTTACCTTCTCCCCTACCATATTCCACAGCTTCAACTTCTCTATCATATCATAAGGTGCGTAATCATTTGCCACACCAATTGTTCTGCCATTCTCCTTCCACGTGCCCGTTTACAACTAATGCATGATTTAGAATGGAATATCTCCAAATATCAATATGTGATCTATCCCATATGGTACCTTCAATTAGCAAACCACTCTTTGGACCCACCTATCTGCATTACGACAGCCAAGTGCTACCTAGTGGAATTGGTAAACATTAAGTAATTATAATTAATGAGAAGAGTAAGCTGGGAACCAAAAATACATTTGGCCAACTAGAGGTGAACGAACTCGGATCGGGCTTGAGTGTTGTTTACCACTTATAAAATAATTATTTTCATACAATGAGTTCATCTGTAACTGTTATTTTAAAAAATAATTTTTATAGTATTCTAATTTATTATTATAATTTAAAAAAAAGTATTTAATAAAATACGTAAGATAGGATTAATAAAACTAGGTCATTCTTGTGAATTTGAAAACGAAAATGAAATATAAATGAAAATGATAATTGAAAAGTTAATTTATTTAAATTAACTATTATTTTTAGTTATATTTTATTTAAAAATATCTAATATGAATAACTATTTTTGTTTATATTTTATTTTCAAAAGTTTATTAATTAACATAAATATTATTGTTGTCAATATAAATACTAACGGATAACGAAAAATAAAAAGAGAACCAAAATCATTAATGAAACTGCACCACCACGTAGAAGACACATTTTGTGATAGTTTCACACATTTTTACGAACTAAACTATATTCCATCTAAAATTTGTTTGCATGTATAAAATAAGAGAAATGTTTGGAGAACTCTTTTAGTGGTTTATATATTTTGAAAAAAAAAATAATTAAATAATAAATATAATAAATTGATGATGGAAGAGAAAGAGAGAAATAAAAATAAATTAAAATGTTGAACGAATGAATAAAAAATAAGAATATATATGTATCGTAGTTGATAAAATAAAGTGAAAAAGATAAGCAAGTAGTTCTGAAGCAGTACACAGAAAACATGTTCAGAATGTCATGTGGCCAATCGATATCGCTTGTCCTTACAATATTCGATTTCAAACTTCAAAATTCAAATAAATAACCCTTTGGTCCAATGTTGCGTCTAGGTTCACTACTCACTCAAACTTTTTCCCTTATTCCCAATTTCCCATGAACAAAAGCAACATTTGCAGCTCAGTGCAAAGAACAAGACACATTATAAATAACTTCAGTCACACAAATCACAACAATAATAAGGACATATACAACTCTCATTTCATTAGGTGTCACCTGGTTTTCTCTCAAACACTTCAACGAGAAGAGTATAAAGCTTATTAGCTGAACTATCCTCTATGAAGTGTTCGGGGGAACACTGGTAACATTTGATACATATTACATCTTATATATCAGGTATAAATTATTTTATCTGTGTGAATATATATATAAGAGTCTTCATAACACATTCCTTAATACTACCTCCATTTTAAAATATAAAACTCTTTTGAGATTTTAATTTTTGTCCATTTTTATAAAGATCTATTTTAATTTTTCTATTGTATAAATTATTTCTTTACAAATTTACATCTAATTATTTACATTTTTATTCTGTAATTTATAATAAATACCACAATAAACACATAAAAGAATTTTCTCTCTTTAAAAATAAATTAGTAAAACAATTTAAAATTTCAACAAATTTAATAATAGAGCTAACTTTCTAAATTCATGCGACTTACTCACAGAGTCTTGTATAAAGGGACATATGAAGTACTTACTTTTTTTTAGGTAAAAGGAAAAGAAAAATGGACTAACTTCTATTTTTTTTTTTTTTTTAAATTACATGTGTTATTTGGAAATCCCAAAGCTTGTTTATGGTACTACTTGTACTTATAGATAAACACCCTCTTTAAATTATTTTTGTCTTTATTATAATTTTCTTTCTAATTTTTCAACTACACTAATTATTTTATTTTAGATTATGTTAATAGTGTCCTAAGGACACTTTCTAAGAAAGAAAAAAAAAATTAGTAAAAATTTTAATTTTTGCAATTCTAAAATACTAAGGGCCCAAGTTTTAATATTTTATTGTTACATTTGTTTCCTTGACAAGTGCCTTTAGACTCTTCTTGATAAAACTAAGCTTTCAATAATCGTTAAGCTAATTGAGTGTTCGATAAAATTAACAGTTCAATTAACTTAAAAATACAAAATAACACAAAAGGACATTCTTAATTAAAAAGAAATTTTATAAGTTAATGTTTAAAATATTTTAATAGTAGTAATTTAAAATCTGCTTTTTATTTATGTAAAATTTATCAATCTGAAATATTTTTTATGTATTTATCTATTTTATTTATTTTAAATTAAAATAAATAAATTATTTACTTTCAAATATTAATTATTTTATAATTTTATTTAATTTAAAATTAAGAGTAAGAGTAAAGTTGAAAGAAAAATGATAAGCTATAAGTACATAAACTACTTGAATTAGTTTATTAAAAAATGCTATAATGTGATAAATGAATGTTATCAAACAGAACTTATAGCTTATAAGATATAAACTGTAAGCTATAAGTTCATTTTTTGTTCTTATCAAACAGAGTCTTAGAGCACTTGTTAGCACTTCAGTTTCTTTATTTACATACCCCTAATTAAGTACCTCTTTTTTCTGCAATATGTAATAAATATTACAATAAAAACAAAAATTAATTCACTCTCTTCAATGGTAAATTAATAAAACCATTCAAATTTCTGACAAATTTCATACTACAATCAATTTTATTATTTTTTACAATTTAGGCAACGGAGTTTTATATATATGGACGAAGGTAGTACTCATATCGTCCCACAATAATCGACTCATTTGTAAATAGAATATGTCCTACAATGAAGGATCCTTTCGATTTCCAATACACTATTTTTTAAAATTATATCATTTAATTAATACTACTTGCATCAATTCCAATTAAATATCTTCCACTATGCATTTCTGACATTAATAATGCATCAATACATAACAACGATTGTTTGAAGAAAATATCATGTGCCTCTTAAAATAACTCATAATCATTATCATTTGATATGCTTCCGAGATGGTAAATTTCACTATAATTAACTCACACAACTGTGAGTCCCGGTTCGAACCCGGGACACGACGTCCAACCTAACAATATTTACATTTGTCAGTTGAGTTATGACTTAAGAGCATAACAACGATAATTTAGTAAAAGTAATATTATCTCTTTTATATTTATATCTATTTTTTAGTATGTGTAAATTAATTAAATAGTTCAATTATTATGAGATGGGGAGAGTGGTCCGAAATCTATGTAGACAAATAAAATTTTGATGAAATAAATTGTACATTCGGCATCGGGTGAAAAAATTGAGTAAAATATATATGGGTCCATTTGGTCCGGCTTAGGATATCAAAATTTAAACCATCAATAATTGAGCTAGACAAAAATTTTATATAATTTTTAATTTTAGGTTCAATTGTAATTTTGATCCATTATTTTTATCTATATATGAAATTGGTTCCTCTATTTTAAAAATTTTAGTATTGGTTCCTCTTTAAAAAATTCAGTAGCAAATATGGTAACGTGGCCATTAAGGGTGGGAATGAGTTGAGTTGATAGACTTTGTAAATCTCAATCGAAGTTTGGTTAGACAAGGAAAAAACCTTGCTCCTACGTATCCCCAGGTGCAATAGGGAAATCAAAACACACGTAGTTCTTGGGTAGAAAATATTTATGTGTTGTCTGATTTTTATTATTACTCTATTTTAATTATTTTTTATTATAATAATTATTATATACGTATCAAAAAATAAAAATGTAATGATAATAATAATGACGAAAAAAAGAGGTGAGATATTTGTTCACGGATTGTATTTTTTTATATTTGTTTTAAAGAAAAATTAATATTTTGTTAAAAAAACAACGTAACGAAAATATAATAATAACGAAAAAAAGAGGTGAGATGTCTGTTCACGAATTCTATCTTTTTATTTTTGTTTTAAAGTAAAGAAAAATTGATTTTTATTAGAAAACAACGTGACACTGCGGTATGTGAACGAAACAGATGGACGCGACAGCAGCCTGTTAAAGGATTTGCTCGTGCGTTGTCGGATATGTCGCAACACAAAGGCCACCAACAATTTGGGGTGAGTGATGTGGCGCGGCGAGCGAGGATGAATTTCATCCAGCGGCAGCGACCATTAATCCTAATCCTAAGGGAAAAACTATTTATTCGTTGTTATGATTTTTTTTGTTATTTGATAAAGACGTGATATGAGTTTTCTGTTATATTACAATATGGTGAAATTTGTTTTCTTGATGATTGGTTTATAAACATCAATTAGTTATATTTTTTTTAGCATTTTGTGTTGCAAAGAAAACAATTTTAGGAACAGACAACTTTAGAAAAATGAAAGCTTAACATATGAGTTTATTTTTTGCATAAACAGAAAATGAGAAAGAAAAAAGAACATTTTTTAAAGGGATGCAATACAAAGACTAATAAGAAGAAAATTAGAGAAATAATAAGAAAGTAATACCTTACTACTGAATTGGTTTTTTGCTGGACTGATTTTCCGATGAACATATTCTCTGCTCCTCTTTTGCCTATTATTCTCACTTCTTTCTATTTTTTGTGCTCACAAATAGTCCTCTCAAAATGTGCCCTCAAAATGTGCCCCCTCTTCTACTCTTACTATCGATTATTTATAGGCTTTTCGGGTGTAGGTTACAAAAGACAATGGAATAATTGCCAATTGATCACCATTTTATTACTATTAATCGCTTTCTTTTTGGTTTCTTTTCTTTCAATTGATTATCATTATACCAATTTTTATGACCATCAATCCATTTCTTTTCGGTTTCTTTCATTCAATTATGTACCTTTTTATATTTGCTATTATTATTATTTTTTTTTATTATTTTTTTTTAGGAAAGAGTCTGAACAGGAATTAGAGGCAAACAAAAACTGGGAACATATGTGATTGTCTAAAGTTTAAAGCCCTAATTATTTATTTTTATTTTTATATTTCTATACATTTATTATTATTATTATTATTATTATTATTATTATTATTATTATTATTATTATTATTATAGAAACAATAATAATTCAAGATGCGGGTCGTTTTCTCGGCTTTTGGTACGAGTCGTTTTCCCGGCTTCAAGATGCGGGTCGTTTCTCGGCTTCAGGTGCGAGTCGTTTTCCCGGCTTCAACATGCGGGTCGTTTTCTCGGCTTCAGGTGCGAGTCGTTTTCCCGGCTTCAAGATGCTGATCGTTTTCTCGGCTTCGGGTGCGAGTCGTTTTCCCGGCTTCAACATGCGGGTCGTTTTCTCGGCTTCGGGTGCGAGTCGTTTTCCCGGGTTTAAGATGCGTATCGTTTTCTTGGCTTCGGGTGCGAGTCATTTTCCCAGCTTCAACATGCGGGTCGTTTTCTTAGCTTTAAATTTATGTAATGTCATGAATGAGTGAATGAATGAACGAATGAATGAATGTGTTGGTTTTTATTAATATTTTTATTGGACATGACCATTAAAATCATGGATGAAAAAGGCACTTATACATTTTTCTTGAACTTGATATCTTTGATCTCTCTTTTGTCCATTTCTCTTTTTTCTATTTTTTTTTGTTTTTTTGTTTTTTTTTT
>JBBPBQ010000002.1:23489916-23511765 GCA_037974755.1 Cicer yamashitae
ATTGTTTTTTTTGTTGTTTCTTTGTTGTTGTTGTTTTTTTTTTTATTTTGAAGAAGAAGAAGACGAATTACTGTTGTAATCTTTAGTTAGATCTCATATTGTCATATGTCTTGCACTCTAAACAACCTCTAATATATCCAACTTTATCGCAATTCATTATATCAAGGTATGGTATATGTTTTACTTTCCAGTACACGATAATCATAAAATGCATTCGGGAAATAGGGTTAAATTATAAAGATGATAAAAGTATATATCAATATATTGGGGTTCAATATTCGTCGTAAAAAAAAATATATAAATAAGATAAAACAAAAGAAATGGGTGGAAGACCCGACTTGGTTACTAGTAAATTAAAGGTAGATTGTACGAACTTCTCGTGCCATCGTCCGATCCATATTGTTGATTTTGTCCTTTTGAGTATATATTCTTTGTTGTTGTTGTTGTTTTTCTTCTTCTCCTAGGTTGCCCTTTCAGGTTTTCAACCCAGCAGATATTTATTATATCTTTTTTGTACTCTAATTTTTGCCTAGGTCGCCCTTTAAGGTTTTCAACCAAGCGGATATTTTTTGTACCCTAATTTTGCTAACCTAGCGAGTATTCATTATTATTTTTTGTACCCTAATTTTTGCCTAGGTCGCCTTTTTAGGTTTTCAACCTAGCGGGTATTCATTATTATTTTTTGTATCCTAATTTTTGCCTAGGTTTCCCTTTCAAGTTTTCAACCTAGCGGGTATTCATTATTTAAGTAATATACTTTTTTACGGCATCTGAGTTTATAGGGAGGACTAAATCTTTTCCATCCATATTCGTGAGGATCAAAGCTCCACTTGAGAAAGCTTTCTTCACGACGTATGGGCCCTCATAGTTAGGGGTCCATTTCCCACGATAATCCTTTTGAATGGGTAAGATCTTTTTTAGCACCAAGTCTCCCTCCCGGAATTCTCGAGGACGTATTTTTTTCTCATACGCTCTTTTCAATCTTTTCTGGTATAACTTCCCATGGCATAAGGCCGCCAACCTTTTTTCTTCAATTAAATTCGATTGATCGAAACAGGTTTGTACCCATTCCGACTCCTCTAGTTTGGCCTCCATTAATACTCTTAGTGAGGGGATTTGAACTTCAATGGGTAGCACATCCTCCATCCCATATATTAGGGAAAAAGGGGTTGCCCTAGTTGAAGTGCGTATCAAAGTGCGATACCCGTGTAGTGCAAACGACAACATCTCATGCCAATCTTTGTATGTTACAACCATTTTCTGAATAAACTTTTTGATGTTTTTATTTGCTGCTTCAACTGTGCCATTCATTTTTGGTCTGTACGGGGACGAGTTGTGGTTTTGAATTTTGAAGGTGGCACACAATTCATCCATCATTTTGTTATTCAGATTTGTGGCATTGTTAGTAATGATCTTGCTTGGTAGGCCACAATGACATATTAACTCCTTTTTTATGAATCTGACTACCACATTTTTGGTTACATTGGCGTATGAAGCGACCTCTACCCATTTGGTAAAGTAATCGATTTCCACCAAGATGAATCAGTGTTCATTTGATGCTTTTGATTCGATCATTCCGATGACGTCAATGCCCCACATTGAGAACGACCAGTGTGCTGAAAGGGTGTTCAAGGGAGTTAGTGGGGCGTTGATATTATCAGCATATATTTGACACTTACGACATTTCTTTACATAATTAAAACAATCTTTTTCTAGGGTGAGCCAGTAATACTCGGACCGAAAAATCCTTCTAGACATGGTGTGTCCGTTCATATGGATCCCATAAGAGCCATCGTGGACATCTTGTAGAATTTCTTTTGCCTCATTGACTTCAACACATCTAAGGAGTACCATATCATGATTCCTCTTATACAAAATATTTTCATTCACGAAAAAGCTCGCGGTTAACCGTCTCAGAGTTCTTTTCTCATTCTCTAATATTTCGAAAGGATATTCTCTATTTATAAGATAATGTTTGATGTCGTGATACAACAGTTTCCTGTCGATTTCTTCTTCCATTACGTGGCAGTAGGCAGGATGATCTCGACTCTCCATTTTAATGGAAGGGATTACATCGTTTCGACTTATTTGGAACATCGAGGATAAAGTAAGAAAAGCATCAGCTAATTGATTGTTTTCTCGAGGGACATGGTGAAAGGAGATTTTGTCAAATTGTGAAGATAATTTCTTTATGTAGGTAAAATAAGGTATTAACTTCTTTTCTCGAGTTTCCCATTCTTGGTTAAGCTGATTAATGACCAGGGCTGAATCTCCATATAGTTCCAGCACTTTCGTTTTTGATTCCAAAGCCGCCAAAATTCCCATGGCACAAGCTTCATATTCTGCTATATTATTGGTACAACCAAAACACAAGTGCACTGTGATAGGTATGAACAACTTTTTTAGGAGATATTAAGACAACCCCAATATCATGCCCCGTTACATTTGAGTCCCCGTCGAACAATAGGGTCCATTTTCCATTGTCACATTCTTCAAACAAAACTAAGATGCTTTCATATTGCATTGACTGATAATCATCCCTAGGTTGATTAACTAGATAATCTGTCAAGGCACTCCTTTTGATGGCTTTCTAAGTAATACAGGTAATATCATATTCTGATAACATCACCTGCCAACGAGCAATTCACCCTGTGAGAGCAGGCTTTTCGAAAATGTACAACATTGGATCCATCTTGGATATCAAGCAGTTCGTATGGCAAACCATGTATTGCCTTAAGCGATGGGCCTCCCAGGCTAAGGCACAACAAGTATGTTCTAACATCAATAAATTTTTTTACTCAAATAGAAAATAACGCTCCTTCTTTCCTGTTTCATTGTGTTGCCCCAACACACATCCCATGGATCTATCGAGGACTATAAGATACATAATCAAGGGTCGGCTTGGAACTAGGGGGACTAGAATTGGAGGCTTCTGCACCTGTCGGATTTTCTCAAATGCGTTTTGGCATTCTTCGTTCCTCACAACTATTTGATTTTTCCGTAATAGTTTAAAGACTAGTTCGCAAGTGGCAGTTAGTTGTGATATAAATCTGGATAAATAATTTAGTCTCCGAAAAAAACGCAAACTTCTCTTTTTGTACTTGGGAGAGGCATTTCTAAAATGGCATGAACCTTATCGGGGTCAACTTGTATTCCTTTCTAACTAACCACAAATCCCAATAATTTGCTCGACCTCATGCCGAAAGTGCACTTGGAAGGATTAAGCTTTAGCTTAAACTTTCTAAGTCTTTTGAAGAGTTTCTTTAGATCATGTCATCTATATAAACTTCTACCTCTTTATGAACCATGCCATGGAATAGGGCTACCATAGCTCTTTGGTAGGTCTCCCCAGCATTCTTCAGACCAAAAGGCATTACTTTGTAACAAGATGTTCCCCAAGGGGTGATGAAAGTCATTTTTTCCATATCTTCGACTGTCATCTTAATTTGATTATACCCAGAGAAAACATTCATAAAAGAGAAGAGCGAATTGTAGGCCACATTGTCAACCAGAATATGGATGTGAGGTAGCGGGGAATCATCTTGGGTTTTAAACTAGAGGGTGCAGGTTAGTCATCCCAACATTAAATTAGAGTGTGCGGGTCTGTAGTCCCGACTTTAAATTTATATACTAGTGAAAATATGAAATGTCATGAATGCATTTGATGAATGAACATTTTCCTTCATTTTCATCTTTTTTTTTTCAATCAACTTTTTTACAATTTTTTTTTATTTCTTTCACCTCCTTACGAAAATGATCCTTGGATTCATGGATGAAGAATATGCACAACTTCGAATAAATAGTGGAGATTGTCCTTTTGATCTTTAAAGAGATTTTTGTTACATCTTCGACTTGATCTCTAGTTGCCACTACCTTATGTGTAAACATCATACTAGTTTTGGCCTCTTGACATTCACATATCTTGTGCCCCAACATATGATTATCATAAAAATGCATTTTGACAAAAAGATTCATAACTCAAGAAATTAGTTTAGACGATGATAATTAGTGAGAAAATCTATGGTACAAAAAAAAAACGATTCATAGGAAGAGAAGAAGATAAGGTGATCTCATATGGGTAAATGACCCTATTTATTAGTAGTATTTCATAAAAGAAGTGTGCTAATAAATCATAACATAATGTCAATCACGTTATTAACCCACTTTGGAGGATATGATTTGCCCCAATTTATCTTCACAACCTTTCAGAATATATTGCTTCGACTTTGATTTGTGTAAGCCATATTATTTGCTCATTTTCTTTTATTCTCAACCTAGTGAACTTCTTCATTCCTTTTTTTTTTGTGGCCATAATTTTTCCTAGGTCTCCCTTTTGGGTTTTTGACCTAACAGGTTTTCATTCATTTTCGCCTAGGCCGCATCTTCAAGTTTTTGACATAGCAGGTCTTTATTCGACTCTGTATCCTAACGTTTTCCTAGGTTGTCCTTTTGGATTTTCAACCTAGTGGGTCTTTACTCATTTTTGTACCCTAATTTTTGCCTAGGTTTCCCTTTCAGGTTTTAAACCTAGCGGGTATTTATTATTTTTTTGTACCCTAATTTTTGCCTAGGTCGCCCTTTAAGGTTTTCAACCTAGCGGGTATTTATTATTATTATTTTATTTTTTTATACCCTAATTTTTGCCTAGGTCGTCCTTTTGGATTTTCAACCTAGCGGGTCTTCATTTAGGTGTAATACTTTTTGAAGCATCGATGTGTGTAAGTAGTGATAAGTCTTCTCGATCCATATTGGTGTGGATCAGAGCCACACTTGAATGATTTTTTTTTTTTTATGGTATTGGGGCTCATATAGTTGGGAAATTTTCTGTTTCGTCGAGCCCCGAGCTTGTGGTCCTCCTTTGAGTGTGGGTTCCATTGGATGAATCTCTCAAGTCAAGGTTCACGTACATAACAGCAAGAATGGTGCAGCGCATATTTATCGTTCTTGCTCGGGAGCCAAAACGAACACGCCTGCTACCTACTGTACAGGACCTTCGACCAGGCATTCTACCCTTGTCGAATCGGAACCAACCACCACTGTATTGCGCTCGAACAGTTGAGCGGCCGCTGGCCAGCAACTTCCGTACCGTACACAGATATAGATTCATTCTTCGTACCTGGTCCAATCCACTTGTCATGCTAGTCCTTTTAGATATGTGAAATCTTCTTGAGCGCTAATTCTTTCTTTTGAAGCTCCAAAATTCATATGTTCTTCTTTTAAGATCTTTTGAAATAATTGTCCTTGATATAAGGTAGTCAACATTTTTCGTGAATTGAATTCAGTCGGCCAACACAGATCATTACTCTTTATAAGGGGTTTTTTATTTGAATGGGTTGCACTGCCTTTATTCTATATAATAATGAACAAAGGGGTGCCCCAGTTATAGTCTGATACTCAGGGAGGGTATTCCACAGTTACGAGATAATATTTGGTACGAGAACTTTCCATCTAGCCTTTTTTTATACATTTGATAATAAGCAAGATAGTCGTGACTTTCATTCTTGTGAGTGACTATTCTTCATCATGACTTGCGTTGAACATTGAAGATAAAGTAGCTAGAACGTCAGCTAGTTGATTATATTATTGAGGGACATTATGGAAAATGACTTCAATTTTTTTTTAGACATTTGTCTAATATGTATATATAAATGGTCATCTTCTTATCCCAGTTTTTCCATTCTTGATTTAGCTGATTGAGGATTACATTCAACTCTCATGTACTTTCAACATTTTCACTTTCGATTTGTGGGCGATTAAAATACCCATGGTACAAACTTCAAATTCCTCCACGTGATTGGTATATTCAAATCCCAATTAGATAATGATAAAGATAAAACGACCTTTATAGGGGATTAACATGACGTTAACTGCATGTCCCAACATATTGAGGTCCATCCAAATAAAGGATTTTATTTTTATCGTTCTCATCCCTTTCAGTGGAATGAATAGCATGACTGAAATTATGTAATGAAATATTAGCAAACTTATTTATGAATGAACTACTTCCAAATATTTATGGCACATGGTTAGAATAAGTGAAAGGCGTATAATGTTGGGTAAGACATGGTTAAATTTATGAGAGGTAAAAAGGAAGAGAAAACAAAATGCATATATTGATATTCATAATATTAAGGAAACAAGAATGTGTCAATATAATAAAGTGTCGTAAGACTTTATACTTAGCAATATTATCGGTGCTTTAGAATCAAATTGAGAGGACTTGATAATATCATCACTATTGACTTTGCCCCTTGGATAAACTCAGAATCTGTATGCAACATCGTCAATGTCTTCAACATAATGTCTAGTCGAGGTTTTTTTTCAATTGTCCTTAAAGGTTCATGCAAGATTTGACATTTTTCTTTAGACTGATGAATTTTTTCATGGCATCAAAGTAATAAGCGATAGTGATGAAAGTTCAACATAGACGACCCAACATCTAGAAGTTCGCCTGCTACGAAAAGCCAAAAAAGTATGTCCACGACCCACAAGTAGGGGGTGGAGGATGAAGATGAATGTCATTAGTATCAGGTTCAAATCTTGTAGACAAGTGACTTGATGTAGAGTATAACCAAAAAGTAGACTAAAAGGTGAAAATTGTTAGACTTATGAAATCAATGGATAAACATGAGTTCTTCGTGATATACTTTTTTCCATGAAGGATTCCCATGATTTCAAGTATTGATCGTTTGTAAGATTTCCAAGCTTTTAGCCATAGGGCCTTTCAATTGGTTTAGATCATCTTTGTATGCTTCCATTCATCCATGATTATAGCCTGAGAACATGTTCAGTAAGGGTGTCATGATATTTTTTTTTGCTTTCTTTTTTTTTTTTTTGCTTTTTTTTTGCCATTTTTTTTTATTTTTTCTTGAAGGAAAATGTTATGAGAATGTAAAAAAAAAGTGAATGCAATGATTATGCATTTAACTGAAACATTTTACTACCTCCTAATATGCAATTAATTTTTTCTAAAAAAAATGAGGAGAAAAAGAAAAACATGTTGTAACTTTAAAATGGCAATATTATAGAAAAGGTCAACTCTAGGTGAGACTTTCATGACAACCAAACAAGATGTACATCCAGAAAAATATCATTACACAGTCTCTAACTTATCTTAGGTTGCACTTAGCCCGGGTATAGAGCCCACTCATAAGTGTGTGAATCGTGCAAGGGTAGTGTATAGAAAAATGAATAAAGTAAAATAAAACAAATCATCACTATGAAAATAAATTAACAAGACACATATAATTATATTCACAACATAACAAAATAAATCAAACATTAGGGGTAATATAAATAAAACAATAAACAATTAATTAGATTGGGCTTGACTCTCAAAGGTCCCCAGTGGAGTCGCCAGCTGTCGCGTCCGGTTTGTCCGCGAAAAAGGAGTCGCCACCAATTTTATTTTATTCAAAGGAAAAATTGGATAAAACCTAAAATAATGATTTTTGAACCAAAAATTTGGTTTCGGGAGTCGATTACGAGTAGGGAAAGTATTACCACCCTACAACGTCCGTTAAAACGGTTACCCTATAATTAATTGTATACAAACTATTTATTTATTTATTCATTTATTTTTACCCCAAAAAGAATAATAAAAAATAAATAGATTATTTACATTAATAAAAGAAGGAAAAATATTTTTTTTATTAATTTGGTTTGACAAGGAAAAAACCTTGCTCCTACGTATCCCCAGGTGCAATAGGGAAATCAAAACACACGTAGTTCTTGGGTAGAAAATATTTATGTGTTGTCTGATTTTTATTATTACTCTATTTTAATTATTTTTTATTATAATAATTATTATATACGTATCTAAAAATAAAAATGTAATGATAATAATAATAACGAAAAAAAGAGGTGAGATGTTTGTTCACGGATTGTATTTTTTTTATTTTTATTTTAAAGAAAAATTAATTTTTTGTTAAAAAAACAATGTAACGAAAATATAATAATAACGAAAAAAAAGAGGTGAGATGTCTGTTCACGAATTCTATCTTTTTATTTTTGTTTTAAAGTAAAGAAAAATTGATTTTTATTAGAAAACAACGTGACACGGCGGTATGTGAACGAAACAGATGGACGCGACAGTGAAGCAGCCTGTTAAAGGATTTGCTCGTGCGTTGTCGGATCTGTCGCGACACAAAGGCCACCAACAATTTGGGGTGACTGATGTGGCGCGGCGAGCGAGGATGAATTTCATCCGGCGGCAGCGACCATTAATCCTTATCCTAAGGGAAAAATTATTTATTCGTTGTGATGATTTTTTTTGTTATTTGATAAAGACATGATATGAGTTTTCTGTTATATTACAATATGGTGAAATTTGTTTTCTTGATGATTGGTTTATAAACATCAATTAGTTATATTTTTTTTTTAGCATTTTGTGTTGCAAAGAAAACAATTTTAGGAACAGACAACTTTAGAAAAATGAAAGCTTAACATATGAGTTTATTTTTTGCATAAACAAAAAAAGAGAAAGAAAAAAGAACATTTTTTAAAGGGATGCAATACAAAGACTAATAAGAAGAAAATTAGAGAAACAATAAGAAAGTAATACCTTACTACTGAATTGATTTTTTGCTGGACTGATTTTTCCATGAACAGATTCTCTGCTCCTCTTTTGCCTATTATTCTCTCTTCTTTCTATTTTTTGTGCTCTCAAATAGTCCTCTCAAAATGTGCTCTCAAAATGTGCCCCCTCTTCTACTCTTACTATCGATTATTTATAGGCTTTTCGGGTGTAGGTTACAAAAGACAATGGAATAATTGTCAATTGATCACCATTTTATTACTATTAATCTCTTTCTTTTTGGTTTCTTTTCTTTCAATTGATTATCATTATACCGATTTTTATGACCATCAATCCATTCAATTGATCCTCATTATACCGATTTTTATGACCATCAATCCATTTCTTTTCAGTTTCTTTCATTCAATTATGTACCTTTTTTATTTGTTAGTATTATTTTTTTATTTTTTATTTATTTTTTTTATTATTATTTTTTTAGAAAAGAGTCTGAACACGAATTAGAGGCAAACAAAAACTGGGAACATATGTGATTGTCTAAAGTTTAAAGCCCTAATTATTTATTTTTATTTTTATATTTCTATACATTTATTATTATTATTATTATTATTATTATTATTATTATTATTATTATTTCTCCCTTTTTTAATAAAAAATAAAAATAAATAAATAGATAAATAAATAAATCAAAAGCGGACAAAATTAGGTGTCAATAAATATTATCTCTTTTATATTTATATATATTTTTTAGTATGTGTAAATTAATTAAATAGTTCAATTATTATGAGATGGGGAGAGTAGTCCGAAATCTATGTAGACAAATAAAATTTTGATGAAATAAATTGTACATTCGGCATCGGGTGAAAAAATTAAGTAAAATATATATGGGTTCATTTGGTCAAGCTTAGGATATCGAAATTTAAACCATCAATAATTGAGCGCGACAAAAATTTTATATAATTTTTAATTTTAGGTTTAATTGTAATTTTTATCCGTTATTTTTATCTATATATGAAATTGGTTCCTCTATTTTAAAAATTTTAGTTTTGGTTCCTCTTTAAAAAAATTAGTAGCAAATATGGTAACGTGGCCATTAAGGGTGAGAATGAGTTGAGTCGATCTAGGCTTTGTAAATCTCAATCGAAGTTTGGTTAAATAATTCAAGACCTAGGTCTGATTTATAATTTGTTATAGATTTATTTTTAGGCTTGAGTCTGGTCGTTTTGAAAGTTTGGTATAGTCTGTGTAACACCTCAATTTTTAACGGGGAGAGCGTATGTTTTTAAATGATTTTCTTAGTAAAGTAAGATAAAACACCTTTTACATTAAATACATGCATATTTTTTTCTTTTTAAAACTTAAACAAAACCCAACGACGTCTCACGCAGGGTTCAAAGTGGAAAGATCATTTAAAGAGAAATGCATACACAAATGAAGCACCTATTATATTATAGGCTAAATTGCATCTGTGGTCCCTTAACTTAATTTCAGTTAACGTTTTAGTCCTTTATCATTTTTTTTTTCCGATTTGGTCCTTTATTTTAATTTTAAGTGATAATTTAATCTTTTATGTTTTAAAATGTCTACAATGTTATCTTTTTTTTTTTTTTGCAAAAAATCGAAATATTCATAAAAAATTTCAAAAAAAACCCATAAAATTAATTATCATCCTCAATATAACGCAAATTTCATCAAATTCATAACTTAAATATTTAAATAAACTCATATTTTCATCTACAACAACAGCAAATAAAGAATGAAAATATGAGTTTATTTGAAGATTCAAGTTACGAATTAGATGAAATTTGTATTATATTGAAGAATATAATTAATTTTATGGGTCTTATTTGAAAATTTTGATGGATTTTGTGAATTTTTGTAAAAGAAAGGATAACATTGTTGACATTTTAAAACATAAAAGATGAAATTTTCACTTAAAATTAAAATAAAGGACCAAATCGGGAAAAAAAAAGATAAAGGACTAAAACGTTAACTGAAATTAAGTTAAGGGACCACATATGCAATTTAGCCTACAATATATAAAATCAAACCCGCATATCCTAGCATTGACATTTCACCTCTTTGTGTACCAAGTAATAGTATTTGTGTCACATCACAAATAATTTGATGTGTTACCTTCTAAATCATACTCTCAAACCTCCAAAACACATTCTCGTTCTCATAATATTATTTGATTTTCCTACTCCAAACCAATAACGCTCAAACATTTATCCACAATTAGTATTTAATAAATTCTCGTTAATCTCTCAATTTAATTGGCAATGCATAGCTGATACCCTTCAAAGCTCGGTGCTACATTCCCAACTCCAAAAATCATTTTTCAATTATCTATAGTATTAGAGTTCAAAACAGCAGTTTAACGTTCGGTAAAAAAAAAAAGGAATAGTAGTTTGCAATATAATCTATTCCAATATAGAAAGAGATCTTTGAAGTTCCATCTACAACATGTCCCAATGACATATTTTTATTGGTACAAGTCTTAATCACATGTTCACTTCTTTTATTTTAGTAGTTTTCAAATTTTATCTTATTTGTTTTCCTGATTTCAAGAGATGGGTAGTGTCTTGATAATGGATAATGTATCTCTTAACTCTTCTTCACCGGTATATTACAATAATAATTCAAAGTTCTCTTCTTTATCATTTGTTTGCCACAATTTACATGAATTATGTTGGAGCATCACAACTGATGGGTGAAACATTTTGTTGCCTATTTTTGATCGCTACAAAGTCACATGTTTCACTATGTATATGATAAACGGTTGAATGTAACTCAAATTTCTATGGTATCATGCATATTTACTTCCTTTGTTTAAGATCATTCAAATGCCCTTTTTATTATAGTAATAAAAAAATTCTTAAAACAACTTATCTCTCAACTTTTTGTTACTTTTATTGTTCATGTTCTAAACCTATTTCAATATATATATATATATATATATATATATATATATATATATATATATATTATGATTTTAGTTAAGTACTTAATGCCTTAAATTATTGTTTCAATTTCTATATGCATTTAATATTCTTTTTTTATGTCATGTATTTTTGATATTTATTTTTATATATGATATAAGATTGAAAGCAATATAAGGAATATAGGAACGGATGAGTCTATATAAGTTGTGCCACAGGTCGGTCAGATCAGATTCAATACTCTTCTGTCTATAATATTTTTAGATATTGATTCATAATCAGTTATTGTTAATTTATTTTGATCTATGAACCATTTATTTGTAACTTTGGAATATTTACCTATTTTATGAGAATATATATATATTATAAATATAGTCTTGTGGTATATACCTTACCTTCTACAACTTTCTTTGTAAGAAATTTGTAGAAACATAAAAAAATGTTTATCTATTTATAACTTATTAAAACATAGACGTTAATTAGAACTTAGCTCTTCTTATGCCACTTAGTTTTAGTTTTGCCCCATCAAATAAATTCTAATGTGACACATTCAGAAATGCACTTATCACTCTTCTCTATAGTTGGATTAAACTTACTCATGTGTTCTATGTGACACCCTAAACTCAAATTGAAATGGAATGTAAAATACGTTAGTTTTGAAAGAGATACGCAGTGGTTAAAAATAGAGTATACAAATTTTATTTTAAACTATAAGGTTCAAGACGTCACACTCATACTTACACAAAATGCTTGCATTAAAGTTTTCAATTAAAAAATCTTTTAATATCGAACATAGTTGAGGTTTATTAAATAAAAATTTCTGACATAAAAACACGTTCTAAACTTAGAGACAATTAATTTCTACATCCGAATAAAAGATAAAAATAACACAATTGATCGATCGAATTTACAAAAATCAAAATTAGTTCATAACTCAACAAAATACGAAAAATTACTCCCACCTAGTATCACCTATCAGAGCGTGGATCACCAACCGATAACTTGAAATGACTGCGCGCTCTGGCAAGCGCCAAACATAAGCAACGTGGGGTGAGCTTCGAAAACATGTAATAGTATAAAATAATTAAGAAGAACACGTAAAATATATTAAACACCGTATCATATCAAATCACAATTAACAAGAATAATCAAGGTAAAACATTGATACAATGCACAACATCAAGTAAGTAACCACACAAATCAAGTAATGTTATGCATGCTCTTATACTCTAGACTCCTCCTCTTTCTTTGGTACCATTCTAACTCTGAAGTACTTGGTTAGGAGGCCTGATACTATGCCACCACGCAAGTGGACAGACAATTCAATTTGGCCATGTCCTCATAGATCCCCTCAACTCAACCCGAGACACATATACGCGACAGTCGAGGTAAACGTGTGTTGCGTGGTAGCTCCCGACATTTGGAGTGCTACCTCCAAGTCACCTAGGAATTCCCCACCCGAATACCTCCAAGGCCTAACAATCTTGCCTTAAGGCTCAACAGTAGACCGCCACGATCAGCCTCAATTCAGTTGTACTTCCCCGGAATCACTAGGCTTGTCAGGCCCTACCTATATGATGACAAAATTATCTCCACTTCACAAATTCTCAATATTTATTTTCTCCCCTCATTGGCCTATGATACTCCATTAAGACCGTCATATCAAACACAAATTGGAATCACAGTTATTACATCAGGGGTTACTTCAATATTTTCATCACAAATTCATAACATCACTATTATAAATCACACATCATCATCATTACATAACTCATCACAAATTTAGAGCATCACTACCATAAATCGTACCTCATCACATAAATTTATCATAAATTTATAAAATCACAATTATTATTCATACATCATCATCGTCACAAAAATTATCACAACACATCCATCTTTTATTATCAGATCACATAAACTCATCTAATCAAACATATACATAAAATTAATTCGAAACTCGCTATCATAACAACATCAAATACCACACATTTAAAGAAATTAAATCAATCAACACCTTACAAATATTTCTATTCTATATTTTAATCTCACAATTTTCATATTTGCACATTAATTAATTTATCCCTCAAAGGGCTACTGCCGTACGTAGTGAGTCCCAGATGAATCGTTGGGAAATACGGTTTTACCGTTTATCTCACAATATAATATACTCATGAATTCAAACGCTCTCTCACCCATTACCTCAATCTGACGCTTTCATAAGATATAAGGACCAGAATAATTTTCCGCAACCATGAGATGTCGATAACGTGCAACGAGCAAGTCCAAAAGCATTGACGAATTGGTAGAGTCAATGAAATATGGCTGATAATTTACGCGGGGAATAAAAATCAGTGTTATATAATTGATAAAAATATTAGGCGAAGAAACATATTCAAAATATCATGAAATAAGTTATTAGAAAAGGTCTCACCGATGTGTTGGAGCGCCGACAGGGTCCGACGTCAACTTCACCAAAACACGCAAATGAGTAGTGCTTCTTAAAGGTTTTGATGCGAGGAATCCAAATATGCTGTCAGTTTTTCAGGACGACGAACGTGGTGGCCGGAATTCGACAACACAGTCGCGACGAGGGTGAAAACCCATTTTTTGAAGTATAACGGTTGGCGATTTCAAGCATAGATAATGGAAGAGGGTGTTTCGTGGAGTCCAAATACGATCTCAGTTTTTGTTGGTGATAGTCGTGGTGGCCGGAATCTTGATCAAAAGGTGGAGGTGTGATTTTTGACAAAGAGGAATAGAGCGTTTCAATTTGCGATTCAAGTTGGGAATGAAAGAGGAGATCACAACGATCACAAATGTGGTCTCAGTTTTGTACGACACCCACTATAATGGTCATGATTGAAGAGAGAAGATGAAAAAGAAATACGAAGGGCGGCGGAGGCTACGAAGAAGAAGCCCTTATGTTCTCCTTTTTTTTTATTGTTTTTTTTCATTATTATTATTGTTATTATTTTATTATTATTAATTAGATTTTAGCTGGGGCTAACCCATAAAGCACATTTTACTTTTTTCTTTTAAACAAAATTTAATTACTAATATTTCAAAACTAATATTTTATAAAATAAAGTAATTAATCTTTTAAAATACATTAATAATTAAGATTCTCATATTCAAATAAATCACTATAATTATACTTTTTTTTTCCAATGCTCATATTAAAATACTAACATCATTAGAGAATATTTAAAATTATAAAATAAATAAATATTACATCACCACTTTATATTAGTTACTAAATCATAATAAATATATATAAAATCACAATGTCATAACAAGCATATACAAATAAAGGAGATTAAACACAATATTATTACTATCTCAATATAACTATTCACAAAATAAATAACTAAAAATAGAAATAATTATAAATAATCGAAATATAACTACGTGTACACTTAACATGAGTCGAACATCTAAGAAGATATTATATTAATTACGAACGCACGTGTACACGTAAAATCTTATTCTTTAAAATATGTACCATAAAATACTATTATTTTTAGAAAAATATAAAAAAAATAAAAACTTATAATATTTATTATTTATATCACTCATTTAGTCAAATATGTACATATTAACACATCATAGAAAATTATATTTTTTGGTTATTGTCATATGTATAATATGATGTGTTCTTTTTAATATTTTAAAATGTTCTTCTCCTAAATACATTTTTCTTATATATTCTTTACAATTTACAACTCCATGAATTTCATTTCCAATTGTGTTTTTTATGAATCATTTCCAAGTGTTTTACTAAAGGATCTTCCATATGTCTCATTAACATATATATATATATATATATATATATATATTAATGAATGAGACATTATTTGTTTATCTTAAAGAATATATTAGTGATTAAGTACATCAAATAAGAGAGATTACGCCGAAAAATTAATTCTATTAATTTCTAATATAACTTTTATACACATTTTTTACCTCACATTGCTATATGAATTATGTTTGAAATTTATCTCAATATTGTTTCTTTTTCTAAGGTAGTAAATTGTAACCTATCTCATCTTTGCTTAGAAAGCATAATTAGCTATAATTGTATGTGTTTAGACAATTATTTTTAAGAAATATCAAGCTTTATTTCATATTCCCGTTTTCAATTCAATGTGTTATGAACAACTCATTGCATAAATAATTAATATTTTGGTCATTCTTAAACTTTTTCACATAGTAAATTGATAAGCTAGAATTTATCTATTTTTATAGCTTTATTTGATAGGTTAATTTGATGTTTTTAATTCGATTTTAGTTCTATTTTACTACCTTTTTGTTTTTGTTTTTGATTGCAAGGAGAAGTGAAGGAATAAGTGAAGATTTTTGGTGCAAAAGAGCCTTGAATTCAAGTGGTGCAGTCATGTGCATCATGATCAAGAAAATGAAAGAAAGAAACTCAAGTTCCAACACTGCTGACCATAATAGTCATTACAACCATAATGGGTGAACGAAAAAAATAAATAAAATAAGAATTTGCAACTTCAAGTCAAGGATTACTGCCTGGCAATAATGACCATTATGGCCATAATCTGTTCATCTTCTTCTGCTGCACCTATTACTGTCTTGCAGTAATGCCCATTATGGCCATAAATTGCTCATTTTCTATTGAACCGTTTTCCTCTCCTATGAAATTCTGATGGTTTCTTGTAATTAAAGCTCATGAAGGCACCTAGGACTATAAAAAGGACCAAAATACTCAGTTGTAGAGACATTCCTACTCACAATCTCATACTACTCTTTCTTTTGTTCTTGTATTTCTCTTAGAAATTTTCTAGTTTCAATAATATTCAGTTTTCTACTTTTGTTTTGTTATTTTATTCTGTTATTTTATATTTCCAATGTTTTTATATTTAAACTTTGATTCTACTATGATCATATGTGAGTAGATCTTCCTTGTCTTGGGATTGTAGGATTTCCAATGTTGGATCTCTAACAATTTCTATTTCTTTTTTTCATGGGGGTTGATCCTTTAATCCTATCTTAGTAAGAATCATATTCATACTTAGATGTCAAATAATATACCGAAAGGTAGATTTGATATCTGACCCCTAAGATTGGACAAGAGAATCAAATCATGAAAATAGATTTTGGTTCTTTTGAAATAATGAAAGTTATCTTCTCTTAAAGGATTTTGCTAATACATCAATCATGAAAATAGGTTGGTTATTAGTTTAAAATACACTTTTGTTCTTTGAAAGAAGGCATTAGTTACAATTATTTATTTGATTTTTAAGAGTTTAACACCCATAACTCATAAAGGTTAATTTTATTGTATCCATCATTGTGAAAACTACAATCCCAAGGCTTTATTTTTATTGTGAATTTTAAACCAAAAATCATTATCAACATTTACTGTTTTAGCTAATAATCTTAGTAAAGAGACACCGGTACTCATAACAAAGTCCTTGTGGGAAGAATAATTTTTACTACACGATAATACTATGCACTTGCAGTCTTATTAAGTTTTTGTGGTTCCACTACTTAGATAGTAAGCATAATTAGCTATAATTGTATGCGTTTAGACAATTAATTTTAAGAAATATCAAGCTTTATTTCATATTCCCGTTTTCAATTTAACGTGTTATGAACAACTCATTGCATAAATAATTAATATTTTGGTCATTCTTAAACTTTTTCACATAGTAAAAACATCATAGTTTCTTATTTATATTTTAGTAAATAAAAACATAACAATATATTACATTACCACAAAAATATACTAATAAAATCCAATTTTAAAATTAAATAAATAATAAACATCAAAATAAAGTAAATAAAAAATGATCGGAACAAACAAATTAATTAAAAGTAACAAATTAGAAGTTGAAAAAAATTGAAACTAATTTCTAATGTTAACTTATGCACTAAAAGTAGTGTGTATATATATATATATATATAAGGACGAACAATGGCTCAAACAAGGTAAAGTCTACAAATACTGCAAAGAGATTCATCGCAAAATGTTATTGCTATAATTTTACTTTTTGATATTTTATATTTTTCCTTCATCTATATTGAAGTAGCAATGTCAAGTTACAAGGAAGGGGGTTTGAATTGTAATCTTTCCTATTTAAAAATTTCGTGTTAAAAACTTAAGAAAAACAACTCAAGAATGATCTTGGTTATGAAAAGCAGAAACGGAGAACGTTCTTGGTTCTGAATCAAAAAAAACAGAGAACGTTCTTGATTAGTTAAAATTGCAGTTTTTAGTTTCTCTATTTAATTTGACAATAAAAATAACTGAATGTAAATAGAGATAAGGAAGAGATACTACACAATGATATATCCTGGTTCACCCAACATGGGCTACGTCCAGTCGTCACAACTGTGAGATTTTCACTAAGTGTTCAACGAACGAAGAACAATCTTCTGGTTACACAGTTAAAGATCAACCTTGATCTCTAACTACACTTCCTTTCCACCCAGAAAGCATTCAATCAAGTCATCTAACTAATCTGCTAGGATTTTACAGTTAACTCTTTTAATCACACTCAAACTATAAACAATCCTTATAGTTATGAGTTTACAATAATAATTTAAAGAATTTGTTGAAACTGATTATGCTCAACTGTTGTTTGAGAATAAAATCAGAATAAAAGAACTCAGTAATATGATCTGGAAGTAGGAAACGGTTTCAGCCTGATTTCTTTTGTGAATGAGATAGCTTCAAGAATAAGTGAATGTGATTTAATGAGAATACTTGGCACTTGAAGTTCTAAATGATGCTTGCGAATTTTCCTTCCTTTTATAGACGATTTGAGCAATTAATTCTGGTCAGAAAGAGCTGTTGGTAGTGCTCTGTTTTCCTTCTGACAAAAGCAACGAATCTGTTGACAAAATGCACCATTCATGTGATAGTTTTGGGCCTTGCTGTTTTGGGCCGTTTTGCTTAATTTCAAACATATTTCATGTGCGCTTAATGACCCATTAAGCTTCGAAAATACTTGATGATTATTGGGTTTTGATCTGGACACTTGATTCGATCCAAAACTATTTGGAAAGGAGTGATTAATTTCTTCAGAACTGAGAAGTCTTCTTCTGCAGAAATAGAGATTGTTCTTCTAAAAAACAGAGAAAGTTGATTAAAAGTGGAGATTGATGATCAATTTGGTCTGATAGTCTTCTGGACATTCTGAGGACTTATAATCAATCTTGAAGTTCAGCTTTGTTTCAACTTTCTTGACAGTTGCAGACTAGAGAAAGTTCCAGTCCGTTTTTGACATGCTTATATTCATGATGATTTATCTTAATGATTCGAGAACCATTTTGAGTAACAATGATTCCTATCTGTTCCTTGCCATGTACTGATGAGATTGATATAAAGAAATAAGGCAGAATCATTGTTGAAGTGTTGGAGAAAGATTGGTCAAGTGGCTGTGACAATCATTCTTGATTCTGCAGATCTTTCTCTGTTTTGTGCAGCTTTATGATTAAAACTGTTCTGTTTAGTTTTTGATCTGATTTATTTGCTTTGCTTGGTTCCTATCTTTGATAAAAACACTCAAGAGCACAGATTAAATTAACATAACATTTAGAATCATAATTAATATTCTTAATTAATCTTTGTTTATTTTCATCAAAACTTAATTTGAGAGTTTGTCTTAACATATATATCATGTTTTTTTAACTTAACTACAAAATTATATTTGCTTTTAATTTATGTTTTTATTTTTTTTAGTTTAATTTAAATTCAATACTATTTCAGCATATTGGTAAAAGAATCAATATTTCAACTATAAAAATTATTACAACATTACAAAATAAATAATTTATTTCAATCCGCGCAATGCGTAGGTCACAAATCTAGTTGAAGATAATAATATAAATATTAGTGGGGGAGGCAAGAGAAAATTTTAATACATCAAAGCTCTGAGACCAGACCAGTAGTCACACATACCTTTAGGGTATTCTCAACTGTCACCTACGAAAAGGTGCTGCTCCAAGAAAATGAATCCTCTCTATGTTGTCAAATAATAGTACATGGGACCCACCAAGTCAAGCCATAAGTACAGTCATCCAAACATCCAAGTAATAAATACATCAAAACGCAAAAGATGCCACAACAACCCTAAACACCTATCCCTATCTGATCATACCAACATATCACAATAAGAAGGATGTCCCCTACACACCAGACATTTACCCAAAGAAGAAACATTCCTCCTCAAAGTTACCCCATATCATAATTCAAATCCACCAAAGATATTAGTGGCTTTGACGGCACCGGAATCTTAAAGCAACACACAACCTCGTATGCATAGAGTAAAGGCTCATCCAACTAAAAAATTATCTCTAAATCAACACAAGGGGACTTCAATCAGGGTAATGATAGTTCCGCAACGAAACCTTAATCCCTAGAAGTTTCATATAGTCTCTCTATATCCTTTGTCATTGGCATCGGTGCCTAGCCTCTTGCAGCGCTCTCCTACTCAGCAATTGTGACGCCTACTCCCATATATGGAGTCAGCACACCTATAGTGGCCTTAGCTACTCCTCTATCACAACTACTCCACCTTCATCCACAACAACTCAAAATTCCCCCATGAGACCTTCCTAAAAGCCTTAATAACCTAGTCCAAGGCCATAAGAAAATCCACCCTCTTGTGGGCATTGTCCACTAGTACTGCGCTCCTAAGTCTCCTAGTGGTCAACATGACTTTCCCATGTGTGTAGCCGAGCTTAAGCGAGGTCAAAAGCTTGGGTGCAAGTGTATCCGTGAGCCAAGACTGTAGCTGATTCTGTTGAGTCAAGAGAAGCTGCAGAGTTGCCATCAATTCTGAGTTGGTGGGTTCCCTTGGCGGATTCATGATTGGAGGAGGAATTGGAGCAGAGACAGTTGGGAGAGAGGTAGGTAGTGGTTGAGGATTAGATTGATTTGAAGAAGTCTGGTTGTTGGAAGGTTCGGGAGAAGCCAAAAATTGACTAATTCCAAAAATGGAAGAAATGGTTGTTTGTGGTGAGATGTACGCAGGTGACATGACTGACACATTTTGGTGGGGAAGCAGTGTGGTCATGGGATCAAGTGGAGAACGAAGGAGTTGTGAGACAGAGATGAAGTCAGTGGAGGAAATTGTGGGTTGTTGGGGAAATGCGGAGAAAGTAGGATTTGTAGGAGGAGGGCTGGGAGAACGTTCTTTGTTTTGAGGTGAACGTTCTGGAGATTTTTAAGGAGAACCTTCTGGGTTTGGTAGAACGTTCTTGAGTATTGGCAGCAGCGATCATGTGGTGAAGTATCAGATGAGGAAGGTTGAGACGCTTGCAGTTCAGAAGATGGTTTGCACAATGAGGAAGAAGAGTGTCCTGGCTCATGTTGTTGATAATTTTGGGAAGTGGGTGAAGATATATTGAAAGGTACCTAGTAGAGTTCTCTTGAAACAATTCAGTGAGAACTGCAGTCTCCTTAAGATTGAGAGCTGCATACTAGGATTTACCAAAAACAATAGGACCTTCAGTAGGAAGATCCAAGATTGAGGCCAGAATGTCAGGAGTTAATCTGATCTCAATTCCCTTGATGGTGGAAATTAACAGAGATTTATCAGGGAATGTTTTGGCCTGACAATAGAAGGCTCGAACAGCATCTAGATAGTGGGATTCAGAGATTTGTAAAAACGCAGTCCAGCCTAGGGCTTCAGTAAAATGTTGGACAACATTTCCATCAACTATGAGTTTGTCAAAAATGAAAACTCTGCCAACACCAATGGGTCTCTGAGCCCATTTGTCCTTAAATAGTTTGGTGGCAGTGGGAGGAATCAGAGGAGTGGTATGAGTTTTGGCTTTCTTGGAAGGTGGAGATGGTGGTGCAGGAGAATCAGAGTTAGAGGAAGGTTCAGAGGAAGGAGAGGAATGAGGTTGAGGTGAAAGAGGTCTTTGGTGGTTTGTGAAGGAGAGGGAGCATAAGACGGAGAACGTTCTTCTGTTGGTGAACGTTCTTGAGAGGTAGAGGGAGAATTGTGAGGGATAGGAGAACGTTCTGGAATGGGAGAACTTTCTGGAGTAGGTGAAAGTGTTTGTTAAGTATCTGGGGTTGGTGAAGGTTCACGGGCCGGGGAACGTTCTGGACTTGGAGAACGTTCTTAGGAAGAGGAAGGATTTTGGCGAAAATTTTGTTTAGGTGCAGTGATTTTGAATCTTTGGCGAATGGTTAGGTTTTTTCTGGCCAGAAATTTAGAAATTGGCACAGTGTTTTTTGTTTTGAGGGGACGAGTGGCGGGGCGGGTGGGTGGATTAGAAGAAAAGAGTTCATTGATCATTCTCTGTTTTTGATTTGGAGGGGTTGATTGAGAATGTTCAGATGAAGATTTGGGTGGAGTAACAAGTTTCGTTGATTTTGTTGATGTT
>JBBPBQ010000002.1:23512055-23546773 GCA_037974755.1 Cicer yamashitae
GGGGGGAGAATCAGATGATTCATCTGAATCAGAGTCTGAAATTATAAAGTAAGCAGGTTTAGTAATCGGTTTTTTAGAAGTCCCAATTCTTGCCAAGACTTTCATTGAGCGTCTTGTTGGTGCGGGAGGATTGACAAATCTTTTTGGTGGTGAGGGTTTACTAAATGAGTTGCGCAAGTGAGGAGGAACTTGAGCAATGTTAGTAGGAGGACAAGAGTAGAGAGGGGGAAGAACAGAAGATAAGGGTTCAGGGATGGAGGAGTTAGGGTTGGACTCAGGGGACGAGGAAAGGTAGTCAGAGAAGGATGAGTCTGATGAGTGTCTTGGAGGAGTTGGCCTGGGTGGAGGTGAAGGTGAACGATTGTAGACTGGTGAGAAGGATGATGATGGTGATGGTGTTTCTGTGCATGCGTTTTTGCGAGCAGATTGCTTTGTTCGAGCCATTTTTGATAATTGAGAGTGATGGAAGATGAAGTAGGAGGAAGACAAAGGTTTGAGAAGATGAAGACTGTTTCAGAAATGTGAACAGTTGTGATAACTGCAACACGTATTTGCAATTTTTTCAAGAGAGACAATAATGATGATTAAGCCTAGGGAAGTGACAAATGTTGGGGAAGGGAACAGACTTGACGGCTTCGCAGAGACTTTTGAGAGCCTTGATGCACGCGCATTTAATGCTAGGACATGCCTCTCCTGCGCATGATGAAGATGACGGCTGGGAAGAAGATTTGAAAAACGGAGAAAGATGTCTGAAAAACGGAGATTGATAAACGTTCTCCGTTTTCTACAGAAGCAGTTTTAACTTGAAATTACAGAATTTTTCATAATTTTCAGTTTTTCTTTGATTGAATTAAAACTTTCCTCGACCAAGGGCTTTGTAAAAATATCAGCAAGCTGATTTTGAGTATCAACAAAAATTAATTCAATATCCTTTTTATTAACATGATCGAGAATAAAATGATGTTTTATTTCAATATGTTTTGAACGAGAATGCTGAATTGGATTTTTTGATAAATTGATTGCACTAGTATTATCACAGTAAATTGGAATACTTGAGTAACTTACAGAGAAGTCTTCAAGTTGATTTTTTATCCAAAGAACTTGTGAGCAGCAATTTGCGGCTGATACGTATTCAGCTTCGGTGGTTGATAAGGCTATAGTATTTTGTTTCCTGCAAGACCAGCTTATCAAAGCATCACCCAGAAATTGACATGCTCCACTGGTGCTTTTTCTTTCAGTTTTATCTCCATCATAATCAGCGTCACAATATGCTACAAGATCAAAATGAGAACCTTTTCTATACCAAAGGCCAAGATCAGTAGTTCCAACAAGATATCTAAAAATTCGTTTTACAGCAGTTAAATGGGATTCTTTTGGCGCAGATTGAAATCTAGCACATAATCCTACTGCGAATACAATATCTGGCCTGCTAGCAGTTAAATACAGCAAGGAACCAATCATTCTTCTATATTCTTTTTTAGAAACAGAATTTCCATGTTCATCTTTGTCTAATGAAGAGGATGGATGCATGGGAGTAGACATGAGTTTTGCTTCATTCATTTTATACTTGGTCAACAAATCTTTAATATATTTTTCTTGACAAATAAATATACCATTTTCATGTTGTTTAATTTGTAATCCAAGAAAATATCTTAATTCTCCCATCATGCTCATTTCAAATTCACTTTGCATTAATTTTGAAAAGCCATCGCACATCTTTTCATTAGTTGATCCAAAGATGATATCATCAACATACACTTGTACGATGAGTAAATCATTTTTATCAATTTTCTAAAAGAGTGTAGTGTCGATTTTTCCTCTAGAAAATCCATTTTTAATTAAGAAGGAACTTAATCTATCATACCAAGCTCTTGGTGCTTGTTTTAAGCCGTAGAGAGCTTTTGTAAGTTTGAACACATGATTTGGTTTTGATTGATCTTCAAAACCGGGAGGTTGTTTTACATAAACTTGTTCATTTAAGAAGCCGTTTAAAAATTCACTTTTAACATCCATTTGAAATAATTTAACAAGTTTGTGAGATGCATATGCAAGAAGTATACAAATAGCTTCTAACCTTGCAACAGGAGCAAAAGTTTCATCGTAGTCTATACCTTCTTGTTGGTTATAACCTTGAGCAACCAATCTTGCTTTGTTTCTTACTACCTTACCTTCTTCATCTAATTTGTTTCTAAAAACCCAGCGTGTACCAATGATTGTTTGATCTTGAGGATTTGGTACCAAGGTCCAGACTTCATTCTTATCGAACTGCTGCAGTTCTTCCTTCATGGCTTCAATCCAAGATTGATCAACTATGGCTTCTTTAATTGATTTTGGTTCAACTTGAGAAATCATTGCCATGTTTCTCATCATTCTTAAATGACTTTCTGGTTCGAATTCCATCTGCTGTATCCCCAATGATTTGAGTTTGAGGATGATCTCCTATTGTTCTCCAGCTTTTAGGTGGAGAATGATACGGAGATTGTTTATCAATCTCCGTTTCCTGCACATCAATTTTCTGCTGTGTGTCTGGCAGCTCTTCGTCCTCATTTGTTTTTTCCAGTACTAAGTCATCAAACTCATCAAATAAAATATGCATGCTGATTTCAACAACTTTAGTTCTTAGATTAAAAACCCTATAACCTTTAGAGTCGGTTGAATAACCCAAAAAGATAGCTTTGTCTGATTTTGAATCAAATTTTCCAAGAACATCTTTGTTGTTTAGAATATAATAGTAACACCCAAAAATATGGAAGTATGAAATGTTTGGTTTTCTGTTTTTCCAGATTTCATATGGAGTTTTGTTTATGATTTTTCTAATGGATACACGATTTAAAATATAGCATGATGTATTGACAGCTTCAGCCCAAAAATACTTTTCAACATTAGATTCTTCCAAGATTGTTCTTGCCATTTCTTGTAAGGTTCTATTTTTTCTTTCAACAACTCCATTTTGTTGAGGAGTTCTTGCACAAGACAAATTGTGAGAAATGCCAAGTTCTTCAAGAAAGTTTTTGAAAGGGGTATTTATGAATTCTCCTCCATGATCACTTCTTATAGAAATAATGCTAGATTCTTTTTCATTTTGTACCTTTTTACAAAAGATTTTAAAAGTTTCAAAAGCATCATCTTTTTGTTTTAAAAATAGTACCCAAGTGTATCGGGAGAAATCATCAACAATAACAAAACCATATTTCATTCCTCCTAAACTGGTTGTTTTGACAGGACCAAATGGGTCTATGTGAAGTAATTCAAGAGTTCTGTTTGTGGAAATAAATTCTTTTGATTTAAAGCTGCTTTTAACTTGCCTTCCCTTGACACATGCTTCACATATTTTGTCTTTTTCAAAATTCAGTTTTGGTAATCCTCTGACAAGTTCTAATTTTGAAATTTTAGAAATGGTTTTCATGCTGACATGCCCTGCCCTTTTATGCCAGATCCAATTATCTTTATCAATAGATATGAAGCAGGATTCATCAGGCAATTCTTCAAGATATATTACATAAAGATTTTTCTTTCTGGTTCCAGAAAACAGTTTTTCACCAGATTTTGTTTTTATGATTCCACATAGGTTGGGTTTGAAAATAACTTCACAGCCATTGTCACAAAGTTGACTTATGCTTAAGAGATTATGTTTCAGACCTTCAACGTATTGAACATCAGTTATTTGAGCAGAGTTTTTCTTACCAATTGTCCCTTTACCTTTGATTCGAGCTTGATTGTCATTTCCAAAGGTGACAGACCCTCCATCTTTCTTAACAAAGGACATGAAGCAATTTTTATCACCTGTCA
The DNA here is from genome assembly GCA_037974755.1 of Cicer yamashitae. Classification (NCBI taxonomy): domain Eukaryota; kingdom Viridiplantae; phylum Streptophyta; class Magnoliopsida; order Fabales; family Fabaceae; genus Cicer; species Cicer yamashitae. The sequence goes on from JBBPBQ010000002.1 coordinate 23,515,845, forward strand.
TATGTCTTGAACAACCACTGTCCAAGGACCATGGCTTTTTCTTGACACCTTGAGAACCAACCTGCAGTTTTGGTTTCATTAACTTTTGGTACCCATTTTGTCTTGGGTCCTTATGGATTAGTTTTAAATTTTGATTTTCTGTTAATATGACATGTAGATTCAGAGTGTCCAATCTTAGAACATGAGGAACATTTGATCATTTGTTTTTGAAAAGATTTTTTAACTAGTTTTGACAGATTTTCAGAACTTTCTCCATTTTCTGTTTTAGCTAGAGAACGTTCTTGTTTTTTCTGAGGAAAACCTGTTTTTGTTGCAGATTGTTCACTTCTCTGTTTGTTCCTGATTTTCTCATATCTTTTCTTAAAATAACATGCAAATTCAAGATGTCCAATTTTGCTGCAATATGAACATTTGATCTTGCATTTATTCTCTCTTCTTTCTAGAATAAAAAAGTTTTCATACATTTTGGTTTTCTGAGTTTGATTAAAACCAAGACCAGCTTTATCAAATATTACAACTTGAGATCCCATGATATTTTGAAAGGTTTCAGTAGCTTTAATGAAGTTTAATAGATCATTTTTAAAAAGTTGAACTTCAGCTTTCAGGAGAACGTTCTCCTGTTGAAATGCAGAATGTTCTTGAATTTCTTGATTTTCAGTGTGAAAGTTTTTGGTCTGAGATTCTTTCAGATTTTGAATGATTTCCTTTAGCTTATCATTCAGAGCCTGAGTTTTTTCTTTATCTTCCTTTTCTTTATAAAATTTATCTTTTAAAGAACTACACTTTTGAATGAGTAAGTTTGAATCATTTAATAAGTTGTCAAATTCTTTTTCCATTTGTTCACATAAAATGGAGGATTCAGAATTTATTACCTCATTTTCTTCATTGTTTGCCATTAAGCATATGTTAGCTTCTTCATCAGATTCATCTGAGTTATCCCATGTGGCCATCATTTATTTCTTTTTGAAAGGAAATCTGTTTGGTGTTCTTTTGTTCAAAGGGCACTCAGATTTGTAATGTCCCAACTTATTACATCCGAAACATGTAATTTGGCTTTTGTCTATTTCTGTTTTGGGATTTTCTCTTTTGTTTGGGAATCCCTTCTTGATTTGGTCCCTCCTTCTCATCATTCTTTGAATTACTTTTAGTGAGAAGAGCAATTTCTTCGTCAGCATCTTCTGGACCTTTTTCTTCTGTTTCTTCTTCTGATTGGTCAGGCATGCTTTCTTGAGATGCTTTTAAGGCTATTGCTTTTCCTTTCTTGACAGGTTTATCTTCTTGTAGCAATACCTCATGTGCTCTTAAGGTTCCAATTAGCTCTTCTAGTGCCAGTACTTCAAGATTTTTGGCTTGGCTTATAGTTGTTACCATTGGTCTCCATATGACTGGAAGACATCTCATGATCTTTCTTACTCTGTCTTGTACTGAGTAAGCCTTTCCCAATGATCGCATTTCATTCACTATTGTTGTGAACCTTGAATACATTTCATCAATGGTTTCTCTTTCATTCATTTCGAACAGCTCAAATTTTCTTATGCCGATGTTTATTCTTGTTTCTTTGGCATGGTTTGTTCCTTCATGATGAATTTGCAATGTATCCCATATTTCTTTAGTAGTTGTGCATTCATCGACTCTTTCGCTTTCTTCCCTGCTCAAAGCGCATGATAAGAATAATTGAGCTTTAGAGTTTAAGAGTACCTTAGTTTTGTCTTCAGATGTCCAGTCAATTTCTTCCTTCTTGGCAGAGTTTGAATCATTTTGATCAGCTCTTGGAATGAAATCTCCATATGTAATGATGCGCCACATTCCTGTGTCTTGAGACTTTAGAAACAGCTGTATCTTGTTTTTTCAAAAGTAGTAATCAGTTCCATCAAAATATGGTGGCCTGTTTGAGGATCCTCCTGTTAAAAACTTAAGAAAAACAACTCAAGAATGATCTTGGTTATGAAAAGCAGAAACGGAGAACGTTCTTGGTTCTGAATAAAAAAAAAAACAGAGAACGTTCTTGATTAGTTAAAATTGCAGTTTTTAGTTTCTCTATTTAATTTGACAATAAAAATAACTGAATGTAAATAGAGATAAGGAAGAGATACTACACAATGATATATCCTGGTTCACCCAACGTGGGCTACGTCCAGTCCTCACAACTGTGAGATTTTCACTAAGTGTTCAACGAACGGAGAACAATCTTCTGGTTACACAGTTAAAGATCAACCTTGATCTCTGACTACACTTCCTTTCCACCCAGAAAGGATTCAATCAAGTCATCTAACTAATCTGCTAGGATTTTACAGTTAACTCTTTTAATCACACTCAAACTATAAACAATCCTTATAGTTATGAGTTTACAATAATAATTTAAAGAATTTGTTGAAACTGATTATGCTCAACTCTTGTTTGAGAATAAAATCAGAATAAAAGAATTCAGTAATATGATCTGGAAGTAGGAAATGATTTCAGCCTGATTTCTTTTGTGAATGAGATAGCTTCAAGAATGCAAGTGAATGTGATTTAATGAGAATACTTGGCACTTGAAGTTCTAAATGATGCTTACGAATTTGCCTTTCTTTTATAGACGATTTGAGCAATTAATTCTGGTCAAAAAGAGCTGTTGGTAATGCTCTGTTTTCCTTCTGACAGAAGCAACGAATCTGTTGACAAAATGCACCATTCATGTGATAGTTTTGGGCCTTGCTGTTTTGGGCCGTTTTGCTTAATTTCAAACATATTTCCTGTGCGCTTAATGACCTATAAAGCTTCGAAAGTACTTGATGATTATTGCGCTTTGATCTGGACACTTGATTCGATCCAAAAATGGTTGGAAAAGAGTGATTAATTTCTGCAGAATTGAGAAGTCTTCTTCTGCTGAAACAGAGAATGTTCGTCTTAAAAACGGAGAAAGTTGATTAAAAGCGGAGATTGATGATTAATCTGGTCTGATAGTCTTCTGGACATTCTGAGGACTTATAATCAATCTTGAAGTTCTGCTTTGTTTCAACTTTCTTGACAGTTGCAGACTAGAGAAAGTTATAGTCCGTTTTTGACATGCTTATATTCATGATGATTTATCTTAATGATTCGAAAACCGTTTTGAGTAACAATGATTCCTATCTGTTCCTTGCCATGTACTGATGAGATTGATATAAAGAAATAAGGCAGAATCATTGTTGAAGTGTTGGAGAAAGATTGGTCAAGTGGCTGTGACAATCATTCTTGATTCTGCAGATCTTTCTCTGTTTTGTGCAGCTTTATGATTAAAACTGTTCTTTTTAGTTTTTGATCTGATTTATTTGCTTTGCTTGGTTCCTATCTTTAATAAAAACACTCAAGAGCACAGATTAAATTAACATAACATTTAGAATCGTAATTAATATTCTTAATTAATCTTTGTTTATTTTCATCAAAACTTAATATGAGAGTTTGTCTTAACATATATATCATGTTTTTTTAACTTAACTACAAAATTATATTGGCTTTAAATTTATGTTTTTATTTTTTTTAGTTTAATTTAAATTCAATAATATTTCAGCATATTGGTAAAAGAATCAATATTTCAACTATAAAAATTATTACAACATTACAAAATAAATAATTTATTTCAATCCGCGCAATGCATAGGTCACAATCTAGTTGAAGATAATAATATAAATATTAGCGGGGGAGGCAAGAGAAAATTTTAATACATCAAAGCTCTGAGACCAGACCAGTAGTCACACATACCTTTAGGGTATTCTCAACAGTCACCTACGAAGAGGTGCTGCTCCAAGAAAATGAATCCTGTCTATGTTGTCAAATAATAGTACATGGGACCCACCAAGTCAAGCCATAAGTACAGTCATCCAAATATCCAAGTAATAAATACATCAAAACGCAAAAGATGCCACAACAACCCCAAACACCTATCCCTATCTGATCATACCAATATATCACAATAAGAAGGATGTCCCCTACACACCAGACATTTACCCAAAGAAGAAAGATTCCTCCTCAAAGTTACCCCATATTGAAATTCTAATCCACTAAAGATATTAGTGGCTTTGAAGACACCGGAATCTCAAAGCAACACACAACCTCGTATGCATAGAATAAAGGCTCATCCAACTAGAACATTATCTCTAAATCAACACAAGGGGACTTCAATCAGGGTAATGATAGTCCCGCAACGAAACCTTAATCCCTAGAAGTTTCATATAGTCTCTCTATATCCATTGTCATTGGCATCGGTACCTTGCCTCTTGCAGCGCTCTCCTACTCAGCAATTGTGACGCCTACTCCCATATATTGAGTCAGCACTCCTATAGTGGCCGTAGCTACTCCTCTATCACAACAACTCAAAATTCCCCCACGAGACCTTCCTAAAAGCCCCAATAACCTAGTCCAAGGCCATAATAAAATCCACCCTCTTGTGGGCATTGTCCACTAGTACTGCGCTCCTAAGTCTCCTAGTGGTCAACATGACTTTCCCATGTGTGTAGCCGAGCTTAAGCGAGGTCAAAAGCTTGGGTGCAAGTGTATCCGTGAGCCAAGACTGTAGCTGATTCTGTTGAGTCAAGAGAAGCTGCAGAGTTGCCATCAATTTTGAGTTGGTGGGTTCCCTGGGCGAATTCATGATTAGAGGAGGAATTGGAGCAGCACTGCTTGATGGGGCAGAGACAGTTGGGAGAGAGGTAGGTAGTGGTTGAGGATTAGATTGATTTGAAGAAGTCTGGTTGTTGGAAGGTTCGGGAGAAGCCAAAAATTGACTAATTCCAAAAATGGAAGAAGTGGTTGTTTGTGGTGAGATGTACGCAGGTCACATGGCTGACATATTTTGGTGGGGAAGCAGTGTGGTCATGGGATCAAGTGGAGAACGAAGGAGTTGTGAGACAGAGATGAAGTCAGTGGAGGAAATTGGGATTGTTGGGGAAATGCGGAGAAAGTAGGATTTGTGGGAGGAGGGCTGGGAGAACATTCTCTGTTTTGAGGTGAACGTTCTGGAGATTTTTTAGGAGAACGTTATGGGTTTGGAGAAGAACGTTCTTGAGTATTGACAACTTGTCTGTGTGGAGAAGGAGAAAGTTGTGTGGAGTCTGGAACAGTACGGCGTTGTCTTGTAGATCGTTTGCGTTTTAAAGGAGAAGGAAAAAGGAGATGATTGGGGCAGATTGTCTTGTTGAGGGACGGCTAGTGGTTGGATGTTTGTGATGTGTTTCTGGTGTGGGGGAAGGCTGTCTGGTGGAGGTGATTTTCATATGGGCCATGTTTTTGGTGGAGAATTTTGAGATTTTGATAAGTGATTTTTCATCAGACAGAGGAATATTAAAATGGCTAAAGACTTTTGTAAGAATCATACCATAAGGAACAATATTCTTCTTATAGTCTTTGTTGGCAGCAGCGATCATGTGGTGAAGTATCAGATGAGGAAGGTTGAGACGCTTGCAGTTCAGAAGATGGTAGATGATGAGCGCGTCATTTTCAGAGACATACTCATGGCTTCCACAGTGAGGAAGAAGAGTGTGCTGGCTCATGTTGTTGAAAATTTTGGGAAGTGGGCGAAGATATGTTGAAAGGTACCTAGTAGAGTTCTCTTGAAACAATTCAGAGAGAACTGTAGTCTCCTTAAGATTGAGAGCTGCATACCAGGATTTACCAAAAACAGTAGGACCTTCAGTAGGAAGATCCAAGATTGAGGCCAGAATGTCAGGAGTTAATCTGATCTCAATTCCCTTGATGGTGGAAATTAACAGAGATTTATCAGGGAATGTTTTGGCCTGACAATAGAAGGCTTGAACATCATTTGGATAGTGGGGTTCAGAGATTTGTAAAAAGGCAGACCCATTCTCCTAATACTTAACTTAGTCAAATAGGTGCTTGAGACTTTAACTCCGTCACTAACTCAGACCCATTCTCTTAATTCTCATGGAGTGTGTATTTCTTCACCCAAATAATCTTAACAATAATCAATTGAAGCCAAACAAACTCACACAGTTTAATTATTTTTATTAAAACTCAATCACATTATATTAAACAAATTCAAAAGGTTTTTTGTTTGTAAATTATTTAATGTTTACCACGAATTTCAACTCAAAGTCTGATGAAATAAATTAAACCATAAATAATTCATTTTCAACATAACAATACTTTGTTTTAAAAACTTTTTCTAAAGTATATGTCATGAACATTTTTTTTTCTTTTTCCTTTTCTTGAAATTTTAACACAAAACAAGATAAATATTTCAAAGTTCTCCCCACTACTAACTTTGTGTCAACAATCTCGATTCCTTTTCGAGACTTAACTCAAATTATCACTTACAACCCAAATGACATTAGTCAATTCCTCGAAAGCACATACTTACTTTAAAATTCCAATTTATAACTTTGTGTTGAACTTACTACATCGATTAAGTTTCTCTTTTTAGAACTTAGAGTATAAAACCAAAAATTTCATTTCCACATTATTATCTCTGTTCAAAACACATCAAATGGACGTAAAACCAAAATTTTAATCACTTTAATAGCTTACATATTTTAGTAAATTTTGTAACATCATTTATTTGAAATTAACTCATTATGTAACTCAAAAACATCAAAAATCAAATTTATCAAACATAAGGCGTTGCGTTTGGCCCAATACAAAAATTGGGTGTTTTGTTTCTTTTCTTGCTATTCAAGTTACAAACATCATCAATTTCATATACTCAAAGCATTGAAGGAAAAATCACAATCTCATTTTCCTCCTTTCACCTAGGTTTTTGATTTTGAAAGAGGGAAATTGTTTATTTTGTCATTCTAAACAATAACAACAACACCAACAAACAAGCAAATTGAACCACAAAACACCCAAAAAATACACCGCCCATAAAATGCTTGGCTGCGAGTTTGGGAGAGAAAGGGGGAAAATGACTAGTGGTGGATCTTGCACAAAATATTGGACGGAGCGACAAATAATAACTAAAATATTATAATTGAAATTCATAAAAGTCATATAGTTTTATCAAAGATTCAACATAACATCAATACCCAATAAAAATATAATATGTGAAAAGAGACATTTACATCAAATTAAAGTTGTGCCCTTCGTTCTCCTAAAGCCTTGAAATCATCGATAATCGAATCAGATTTAAAGCTTTTAGCTATTTCTTTTTTAATATAAAGCATCATATTGTTATCAAGAAATTCATCATCCATCTTATTACGCAGTATTGTCTTGATAATCTTCATTGTTGAAAATGATCTTTATGTAGTAGCTGTAGAAATCGGAAGAGTTAAGATAAGACGAATTAGTCGATCAATCAAATAATATGTATTTGCCTTCCCTATTTTTTTTTAGAGCTTCACATAATTTAGACATAGTCGACAAGTTATTCAAATCTAGATGACTAACAACGTCAAGCATAAAGTGTTTCAATTGAAATCTTAAATTAATTTTCTCTTGATAATTAAAATCTAGAGGATAAAATTTATTAACAAGAGCACATATATTGTCCATATCAAATACTTTTTAAATATCTTTAGGAACCAAACTATTGCTTAGACTCAAAAGCTCCATTGTTTGCACACAAAATCTATGATTCAATTCCTGTAATTGTTGATCAATTGTAACACAAAAGAGATTCACTCGATATTGTTGACCCAATATGATGTGATCATGTTGATGACAAGCGCGTCCTTCTCCTTCTATATAAATAGCATTACCATTGGGGGAATCAATATCATGTTGCTCACAAAATAATATAACATTTTTCAATAAATCATCCCAACCATCATCTATCAACTTTTGAATTAATATTTTTGCATTGCATTAAGTATATCTTGTGATTTATGTTGTAAAGTTTGACATAGATGAACTGTAATTCCCATAATCTTTCTCATCATGTGCAAAATCAATATGAATTCAAATGATTTCAAATAGCATTACCACATGTAGAATAACATGTTCCATTTCTTCTAATTGCAGAACCACACAAGTTGGATTGTAAAAATTTATCATACTACAAACTGAAGAAAAATGTGAGCTCCAACGAGTATCGCCGGCTCGTTTCGAATTGCAAATCTGATTTTGTCCACTACCACTTTCAAGTTCACCAATCTCCAACAAAGTAGAAATCTCCTCTAATATGGCAATTTGCAATTCATCATGATGCTTACTAGAGGAACACACAACATTGATATTAAAAGTTATGTGTGAAAATAAATCATGAATAGGAAAAACTTCTCTACAAGCAGTAACCAAAGCAAGTTGTAATCTATGTGCAAAACAATGTATATAATAAGCATAAGGACAATCTTTGAGAAATAATGCTTGTAATCGATTCCACGCCCCTCTCATATTACTAGCCCCATCGTAGCCTTGCCCTCAGATATTTAAAACATCAAGAGCATACCGAGAAAGAACATCACAAATGGCTTTTCAAAGAGTGATCGCTATAGTGTCTTTAACATGCACAAGACCAAAAAAACGTTCTTGTATAAATCCATTTTTATTAACAAACCTCAAAATAATAGCCATTTGCTCCCTTAGAGATTCATCACACGATTCATCAACAATTATGCAAAATTTAGAATCCCCAATCTCTTCTCAAATATAGCTTTTCACTTTACTATGCATGATATGCAAAATTTCCTTTTGAATTTTAGAAGAGGTATACTTTGAATTATATGGAGCATTCTCTAGCACTAGTTTTGCAAGTTCATCATTGTATGATACTAAGAGTTTTACCATTTCAATAAAGTTACCTCTATTTTTTTATCCTAGTGATTCTTCATGGCCTCGAAAAGCACAAGCTTGAAATGTAAGCCAATGAACTAAATCAATAGAGATCTTGAGACGAAGTCTATTTTTGATGATTAGATCGGCACTCTGTACATTAAAGCTATTTATGATGTACATAGATTGATTGAACAACTCTTGACATGCTTTCATTGCATTAGTGTGAAACAAACAAGGACTCTCTCCAATATGTTTAAGAATAGCACAACTATTTCCGGCATTGACCTTTCTCTATGCTTTAAATCCTTTTCCGGTGAAGATGATAGTGGTAGGGTTCCCAGTTGGTTTGGTACTAAACAAGTAACAAAACAAACAATAAGCAACATCATTAGTTGGAGAGTACTCTAGCCATGAAGGTAACATTTTGAACCAAGATGCTTGAAATCGTCTTGGATGCTTGTCTCCATTTAGGAGATAGTTTTCAACTACACATTGATAGGGACCCCAATTAAGATAAGTTCTTCGACTTCATCTCTTTGATTCACCAGGTATTCCCAAATTTGGAGACGCTTTCCGGGGTCACGTTCTAAACAATTGACATCAAATTTATCCATGGTGATTTTTTGAATCTTACAAGGCTGCTCATCTGGTTGAACTGTTTGATCACTATAAGGATTCTTTTTAGGTGTCGATGTTGAAGATTTGCAATTTTCATCTTCGTCAGAAACTTTTTTCTTGAAAAATGCATCAATTTTCTTATGTTTAAACATCGTTTCATTCCTAAAAAAATACACAAATTAATTAAAACAATTCACAAATTAAACAAAATAATTCATAATTAACAAATAGTATCACATTATATCATATAACGGTTAATAGATAAAACTTTATTATAGTTTGTTAATTTGTAGTTGGGTTGGCTACAACATCGAAATCATGGAAACAAACAGCAAAAAACGTTAAAAATATTTGACATTTATGATTTATACATATGAAAATTTAAAATGTTTGACAAGTTTGAAATATAATGTACAAATATGATTACAATACCAAAATTTGATAAATAAAAAAAAACTATTTTCAATTGGATTAAAAATGTATAAAACAGTATCCAAATTTGTAAATTTTGAAATGGTAAACTACACAACACAAAACATCAAACAAGAGGTATATAAAACAAATTGATTCAGGTAGGAAAAGAAATGTATTTGCAATTATATGGTAATGAAATAATCAATAAGAAACGCATGGAGAGAGGTTAACTTAACTATGCAAGTGGAGAGACATAAGATGTCTAACTTTACACAACTTCTTCCTATGTTATTGTAGTTGTCAATTGTCACATATAATATAACAAAAGTGAAAATATTTATTTAAAATTACAACATATTTATAGGATAAAACATGAAATACTTACGTTTTTGTGTAGTTTGACCCATTACCAATTTACCATATTTTAATAACTTAATTTGCAATTATTTTGTCTTTTAAATAATTAATCTAACATTATTATCATTCATGAAAAATTAATCTAACATTATTATCATATATGAAAAGTAAGGAGAAGTAAAGATAAATTAGAGAACATAAAAAAGATTAGGAAGAGAAGCCATAAATAACTTTTAAATCATTCACAGACTGCTAATTTTCTATCTTTTTTCTTGGTGTGATCACAAGCAACACATTTTTAAAATATATGCCAATATTTTTAAGATGAATTTTAAATGTGAGATTTAGAGTAACAATAAATTTCAGTTGATCCACAATATATTTTTAATTGACATTTTCTTTTTACTCTATTTATAGAGAAAAAAAATTACTTAAGTAGGAGGGGAAAAGAGTAAAAACCTGAAAAATATAAGAAGTAAATTGAAATAGTCTGAGTCCAAGTGAAGAGACGGAGAGGCGGAGAACAATCTGAGCAGAGAACTGATAGAAGAGAGGGAGAGAGCCAGAGAGAAGAGACTGAAAGAGACGTCAGTTTCTCAAACCCTAAAGGTTTGGGGGATATTTTAGTAATTATCACTATTATTTTAATAATCTATCCTTATTATTTATATAATTTTTTAAAAAATATACAGGGGATGTCGTGGCCCCTGCCCGCTCCTGAAGAAGGTCCCCCACTGGAAATGACTTTCTCGCCTTGAGTTTCTTAGCTCTTAGTAATCTTCTAAGGTAGTGGAGCACTTTTGTACTTGGAGGTATTGTGATTTGAAGCTCAAAAATGGTTGAAATGGTTTTAGGGTTTTGAGAGAATGAGAGAAATGAAGATGAGTATATTTTTGTAGAAGACAAAAATGAAAGTAGTGCGTTGAGTAGTGAGAGGGATGCTTGTGCTTCTATTTAAATGGCAAGAGAAATGATTTTCTCCTTCTCTTAATTAATCTATTCTCGCAATTCTAAACTAATCTACCAAATTTTCTAACCACAAAATTACACTGATCCTAAACTCTCACAATTATCATTTATGATACTTAGTCAAATTCACATCATTCACTTCTCATCTCTAAAATGTGTCAATCCCCTCAACAAACAGTGTGTGTAGTTAACAGGAAATAACTACAAATGAAATGTGTCGATAATTATTTTTACAAAAAAATAATCCAATTATTTAAAATAATCAAATTTAATATTCTTCCCAAGTGGCATCCCCACTAATGTTCCAAGTCACCTTGACCAATAGAATCTCTTTGTTCCTCATTCATTCAATTTCTTGTTTTCAATACTCACGGGTGGCACCTTAAATGAAAAATTATCCTTCAACTAGATCATGTTTGGTTTTATTATATGAGGTGAATCTGAATTGTACTTCCTTAGTTGCGACCCATGAAAGACGTTGTGGATGTTAGAAAACATTAGAGGAAGAATTATTCAATAAGCTATAGGTCCAACATGTGCAATCTTGCTGACTTGGCGTGATTGTAGGAAACATTTGGTCACCTTGTTCAAGTTATAAGATTCTAAGAAGCCTGCATAACTCTTCTAAAGGTTTTGGGAAATCTTCATCTTCTTTTTAATCATCTTGACTTTCTCTATCATCTGGTGCATTGTCTCATATCCTACAATCATACTTTCACCATCTTGATACCAACACATGGGTGTTTGATACTTGCTTCCGTATAAATCCTTGTATGGTGCTACCCCAACGGTTGCGTGAAAACTATTGTTGTAGGAGAACTCAATCAAGAATAACACATTGTCCCAACTCCCTCTATTATCTAATACACGTGCCCTTAATAAATCCTCTAATGACTGATTCGTCGTTTCATTATGTCCGTTTGTTTGTGGATGGTGCACTAAACTCAACCTTAGTTTTGTTCCTAATGCTTCATGTAAAGCTCCCAAAAGTATGATGTAAACTTTGGATCTCAATCTGAAACAATGCTCGAGGCTACTCCATGAAGTCTCACAATCTCCTCAATATAGATCTCAATTAGCTTGGCCACATTGTAGGTGGTCTTCACAAGTAAAAAGTGAACGAATTTGGTTAACCCATCCACTATTACCTAAAAAGAATCATTATCTCTCTTGGTCTTAGAAAATCATGTGATAAAGTGCATAGAAATGTTGTCGCACTTTCATTCTGGTGTATCCAAGGGTTTAAAATTCTTACAGGTCAATGATGTTCCACTTTCCATTTTTGACAAGTTAAACATGTTGATACATACTCCGCCACGTTTCTCTTCATTCTGGGCAACCAACTGTTCTGCCTGAAATCATTAATCATCTTTGTTGCTTTGGGATGAATACTCAAATCGCTCTTATATATTGCTTCGAAAATTATTCTTCTTAAGTCTTCAATAGTTAACACATATATTCATTCATTACATCTCAAAATATTAACAAACCCAATATTGAACTCAATTGTTTTCCCTTATACTAACAGGTTCCTCTTCTCTTGATTAAGTGCACCTACTTGATAATTTTCAATTTTCTCCAGCAGACCACTTGAAACCTTAATCATTCCCAACTTTAAAACTCCTAATGAAAACTCCACATCCAAATTGAATCGGGTTTACGTCCTAGCATACTTGTTTATGTCAATAAATATAGGTAGTACTTTCTTTGAAAAAGAGAATTGCCACTCTCTAATCATGCCACTTTTAACCAAAGAAAAAATTTCAAGGAACCCAAATTCTTGATGCTAAAGAGCTCCTACAACATGTCTTTGATATGTTGAAACTCATTCAAATAGTTCCCAACTAGGATTACATTATCCACATAAATAGCCAAAGCTGTGAAAGTATTTCACTCGTGTTTAATGAAGAGGGAATGATTTGATGTTGCTTGTTGAAAACCATAACTAAGTATTGTAGAAAGAAACTTCTCATGTCACTGCTTGCTAGCTTGCTTTAAACTATACAAAGATTTGATTAGCTTGCACCCTTGGTTTGCTTTGTTGGTTGTAATTCTATATAGTAGCTTCATGTATACATCTTCATGTAGGTCTCCATGTAAGAATGCATTTTTTATGTCAAGTTGGTGAAGATGCAAAGTAAAAATGGATGCCAAGGCCAATGGAACTCTAATAGTTGTCATTTTAGTGAATGGACTGAATGTGTCAAGATAGTCCAATCCTTTTCTTTAGTTATATCGTTTTGCCACAAGCCTTGCTTTGTAAATGTCTATAGTCCCATCCTGCTTTTTTTTTTTTTTTTTTTTTTTATTTTGTAAATTCATTTGCTCCCTATAGGTTTGACTCTAAAGGGCAGATTCACAATCTCCCATGTGTTGTTGGTTTCCATTGCCTTCAATTCTTTTTCCATGGCTTATTCCAGTATGAATGCTTACTTGCCTCTTCATAATTGTTTGGTTCTACTTCATTTAAGATAGACAGAGAAAACTCCTTGATTGTTGAGTGACTTGTGATTTGACACTCATAATCTGCTAGATAGGATGGTGGATGCCTCTCCCTTTTTTATCTTCTTATGTGATGATTTTTGTTATCATCTTGGTCGTGCTGAGCAATGGAGTCATGACTTTGCTCAGGTTCATAAGATTGTATGTTTGGGGCATGTTCCCATTCCAAATCATGATCAAAATGAGCTTTATGTAGCTCAATAACTGCAGGTTAACTTGTATATACAGGAGTACAGTCCCAATTCTTTAAATTTGAATTGCTTGGACTATAGGGAATGATGATTTCTTCAAAAACCATATTCCTAGAAACAACAAAACTTATGTCTTGGATGTCATAAAGTTGGTAACCCTTTCTACCTGCCTTATATCAGAAGAAAACATATTTCCTATAATGACTATCAAACTTAGATATGTGAGAAATAAGAGTGGATGCATAACAAAGACATCCAAAAACCTTAAGATTGTTCAATCAGGGTTAGTGTTATACAAACATTGATAAGGTGACTTTTTCTTAAGAGAAGGAGTAGGAGTCTTGTTAATAATATGAACACCATGGCTAAAAACATAGGTGCAAAAAGCTTAGGTAAATTGGATTGAAATAAAAGGCCTCTAGCCACATTTAAAATGTGTTGACTTTTTCTTTCCACCCTAGCATTTTGTTGAGGTGTCTCAACATATGTGGTTTGACACACAATACCCATTTTGGAATACAAATCTAAATTAATAAACTCTAAGCCATTTTCACTTCTCTAGACTTGATTTTCTTGTTAAACTGATTGTTCACAAGCCTAATGAAAGACTCAATATGGCCTCTAGTTTCATATTTTCATCTCAAAAAAATAACCCAAACAAATATGCTATAATAATCTAAAATAATGAGAAAATACTTAAAATGATTATGAGATTGAATAGCAAAAAGTCCCCATATATCAGCATAAATTAAATCAAAAGGAGCACAAGCATTATGATCACTATTAGAAAAGGTAACTTCTTTTGCTTGGAAAAATGACAAATGTCACAAACATGTTTATCACCATAAGCAATATAAGGAAACTAATTATTCAAAACCTTCATACCATTGTTCGAAATGTGACCTAAACGATTTGGGAACATGTCTAACATTGTAATTATTAATAATATTGATACTGCAATCGTTACAATTTTGTAAATCTGACTTTAACCCCTTAAGATAGTAAAACCCTTCAACAAGGTCCGTTGTACCAATCCTATTCTTGGTTCTTAAGTCCATGATAAAACCACCATTAGTATTGAAAATGGAATAACAATTTAATTGATACATAATCTTGAAATAGAAATGAAACTAAAGGAGAACTTAGGTAAAAGTATAATTGAAACTAATTTTAAATCTTTTGTAACAAAAAAAGTTCCTGCATAGTCAACAGTAGCAAAAGTCCGGAGGGTGCAAACACGAGAACGGGGTTGAATTGTGTTTGGCAAAGTTGATAAATTTTTTCTAATTTGATGAAGGTTGGTTGGTTTTTATGAATTACTTAGATAAGAAGCAATCGGGTTAAGAGGTAGCAAATAATGAAAGCATAAATAATTGGACACATAGATTTATCCTGGTTCACCACTAACTTGGCTACATCCAGTCCCCTCATTCAAAAAACTTTAATCCACTAATTTAAATACCTTGAATTACAAAGAACCAGACCCTCCAAGCCAGTCTTCCCAAACAGCCTCACAACCCCAGACTTTTAAGGAACTAATCACCTTGACCCTACAAGTCAAGTCTTCTCCTAATAACCTGACAACCCCAGATTGAAGAAGAAACTAACCACCTTGACCCTACAAGCCAAGTCGTCTCCTAACAAAACTACTTAGAAAATATTTTTAACTTTCTCTCTTTGAACTCTAAGATGAATTTTGAATTTTGAGCTTGAGTTCTTCTACTCTTTTTTGCTTTTCGATGCTCTTCTTCTTCAGTCATGAGTATCTATTTATAGTTAAAATTAGGACTTCAATTTAGTCCTTGTATAATTTTGAATTGTATCTTGTTCATATTAAGTTTGTAAATTCTTCAGATTGATTTTGTTCCTATTTTGTTTAGATTGAGTTTGTAAATTCTTCAGATTGATTATGTTTGTATTTTGTTCAGATTGCGTTTGTAAATTCTTCAGATTGATTCTGTTCATATTTTGTTGTTGATAAATCTTGATGAAATCTCGATCAAATCTTCTTCAAATATTGACCATATCTTCTTTTCAACTTGGTGAAAGATTTTCTTCAATTATAAATATGAATCAGATCCTATTTTATATTTTCATCAATTATAAATTTGAATCAAATCTTATTTTAGATTTTCTTCAATTATAAATTTTCTGCAATTATAAATTTGAATCAAATCTTATTTTAAATTTTCTTCAAAAACATGAATCTTCTTTCATACTCTTTGAAGTCAAATATATTGTTCTCATAAAATACTTTTGTTATTATCAAAACTCTAAGTATAAAATCAATTTGGTTCCAATAATCTCTCCCTTTTTGATGATGACAAAACTTGTATTTTTGATAACAACTTTTCTTTATATTTATGTGATTCCCCCTAACTTAGGGCTCCCCTTAAGTCTTAGTATCATTTTCCCCCCTTTGTAATCAGACAAAAAGACTTGAAAGTGAAACTTGCTCTTTTGTTTTATTTTTTTTCTCCTTTTTTATTCTTTTTTATTTTTGAATAACATGAATATAACATATTACAAGAAAATATAAAAACAAATGTAAAACTAAACTGCTTTGAAGTTATCACAACATCAGTCACGTAACAAGGTAAGGTTTAGGTTTTTCTTGATAAAGTCAAACCTATAATCAACTTTTTGGCCCGAATCATCTTTTTCAAGTGAACAGATATGGTGCATTGGTGTACATGATCAGTTGCTCTAGAATAAAAATTATTACACATGATCAGTTGCTCCAGAATCTATAATGAAAACCATATATTTGAGATAATTATTGATAGCAGTTAAAGAAAGTTTACCCGTGGATTTGTCAGTTGGGGTTAAACCAACCTGGGAGAAGGAAGCTAAGTGATTGCTACATGATTATTTCCCAAATTAGTTTACTATATCAGGTTTAGAAATCCTTTGATATGATCTTAAGTGTATGGACCTTGTTGGCTACCACAATCATCATCTTCCTCAGTCTTGGTGTTTTCTTGTTCACCATACACAATATTGATAGAACTACCATTCTTGAATTTGAAATTAGGTGGAAACCCATACTTTTTGTAACAAATGTCCACTGTATCATCAAACTTACCACAGTGAGTGCAGGTCTTGGAAATTCCTTTTTCTTTTGCAAGAACGTTTCTTTGTTTCAGTAGCATTAACAAAAATTTGAGATTTTGTGCTATCATTACACCCTTAATTTTATCTTCCTTGTTGGAGAACTAGTGAAAGGACTCTATTGAGATTTGGCAGGGGCTCCATGAGCAATACTTGAGTTTTAACCACATTAAAACTTTCATTTAAACCAGTTAAAAAGTGATCACCCTATCTTCTTTGATATAGGTTGTGGAGGCATAATTTCATGGTTGGTATAGGGTGAAAATTATCCCATTCTTCCAACAAAATAGTTAAAACGGTAAAAAAAAATCTGAAACATTCATATTACCTTGTTCAATTGAATGAGTTTCCTTTTGCTATTATGAAACTCTAATTAGATCCCATTGTGAAATTATTTCCTTTAATTCAATCCAGGCTATGTTGGCATTATCTTTAAAGGCAAGACTATGAGCTATTAATAACCCATTGAAGAGCCAAATTGTTGCATCGTAGCCAGTACTTGTGAGATGGCTCAAAATCACTTGGCATAAGCAAATATCCATCAAGAAACTCCATTTTATTCTTTCCAACCATTGCTCTCATCATCAAACAAGCCCAAGAATTGTAATTGGTTTCATTAAGAATTGGAGTAACAGTGATAGAAGAAGGACCCTCACTTGAGCTAATGTTATGGACTTCTAGTGTTATGCACAAGATCAAGATTAACATTGTTATTGTTGTTATTTGATCTTGCCATGGTTGAAGATGATTAAGGTCCTCAAACCAATTAGGCTCAGTGATACCATATTAGGAAACAAGATGAAACTATTTTATTGAATAATTCCTCATATATTAATAAATGAAATGAATTGATTTATAATGTAGCATCTCAATCTCTTTATATATGATACGAGAGAAGAGATGAGATGATTTGTTACAACCATAACTGAAACAACAGAAGTAACTAACTAATAACAACTTAGGACAAATATCCTATAAGCTATTACAAGCAAGCTCACAGTTAGCTTGATTGACAAGTAACTATCAAGCTAGCAACTGGTAGAGCAAGCTGACTGACTGATTGGTGAAGTTGAGGCTGACTGGTTAAACTGAAAAATAATGGAGACTGACACATAAGCCAAATAGACCAGTTATTTTGTGATTTTGTTTTTACATTCAAATTATTAGGTAAGCATCCTGTTATTACATTCTTTGTTTCAACTGCTTTTATTTATTTTTACTTGGTTGGAGTATTTTATATAATTTTAGGTATCGTTTAATATTAGTAATCAGTACGTTATTGTGTTCTTCTCTTATCAAAATTCGATTGTTGGTATCATTTCAATATGAATTTTCTACTCTCCAGTATATCCCCTTTCTTGACAATGTTTACTTCCTTTGATTTGTTAATTTTGTTTTTTTAGTTTGGCAGGTTTTTGTGTGTTGATAATACGTTTCTTACTCTTTTGGTAAGGTATTTTTGTTAATTTTAAATAAGTGGTTTTCCAAATATATTTACTTCTTTTTTTTATGTTTTATTTATGATTTCATCGTTTGAGTGCGACGTTGCTTTGTTCGTCATTGTGTTATGGCGTTTTTTGTTTTCCCATATTGGTGCGGTATTTACAAAGGCAGATGACTCTTTTTTTCAATACCATATTTTGAACGGGGGCTTATGGAGGCTACCACTAAATTCAGCACTCTCTCAACTTTACAAAAGACTTGTCCACATGTGGTTAGATTGGTTAGAGATCACCTATAGTTGATATGAGATAGCACCGACAAATATTTTTTTTTTCTTTCCGAAAACAGATGACATTAAAGATTATGGATCTCACATTATTCTTGACCATTCATCGCTTATAGACATTATTTTAGTTGTTAGAAATAAGATTTTAGTTAGGTTATTTTTCTTTGGTTTCTACGATTATTATGTGAATCATTAACGTGTTTTTGATTTTCTTAGTCATTATATATAATTGTACTATTTTTGTTACCTTGGGTGATTTGGGAAAAAGAAAAGCTTGATGATAATGAAGGTTGAACAAGAAGATGAAGTTGATGATAATGAAGGTTGCACAAATAAACTCCAAAGCGTGTGTATCACACTAAGCTTTAGGTTTGATTTGCCCCCACCAATCTATATATATTGGATGCAAACGGGTTAACCAGCGAATCCCCTTCAGGATACTTTGGAATCCTTGAAGTGAATTGCACATTCACATCACGCTTATTGATCAATGATAGTTTACAGAATAAAGTTCCTTCATTTTCTCTCGTGCACTAGAGAAAGGAAGAAATGACTCATAAATATTTTTGACAAAAATTTGATTCATGTAACATGATAATTATGTTCTTCTTTTTTCTGCCTCTAAAGTGTCTCTATTTATAGAGAAACTAATACCAATTGGTGAAAGAAAACAACTCTTGAAAAAGATTGTAACATTTGGTAACTTAAAAGATGCATTGGTTGAATTAAACCCAAGCATTGCAACCACTTGACCAAGTGGTACATTAAGCTATTTAAGTTTGCTACGTTAATATAGCTATTAGAGAATTGCAAAGATATTTTGGAAATTCCCCTTACAATCACACACCATTTTCAAAATATATCTAAATCCGTTATTCCGGAAATCTCATGGTTTTCAAATAAAGGTATCTTACGATTTGAACCATTACTTAGTAAATTATGTTTTCACTCATCCCTGAATAGATTGGTAGATAAGCTTTGAATCAACCATTCATTAGAACAAGTGTGCATAACTCACACATGAAATCTCGGTACCATTGATCGAATTATAAAAATGACACATTTGATAAGGCCCTGTGTCTCATATCCTTTTCGTGAAAATTTAAGAGTCAAGCTCTTGAACTCTATGAAGCGGCCCACTTCACTCTCATATAGGTGGACTATATCAGAAATGCACCCATAATTATACATTTCAACAAATATATGCTATATGTCCATTAAGAGGAGACCTCATCCTACCACTTTTATTTTATGGTCCAAGTATACTTTCATCATTGAACTCAAGACTTGATGTTACTCAAGTGTGAGTTGATTGTTTCCACCATTGGTGATTATTTAAATATGAGCTTGTATCACATCCCTAATGATGTCTTCAACACCATGTCCTTTTTTAGACCTTTCGTCAAAGGATCTGCAAGATTCTTTTCAGTTCTTACAAACACTATGGATATCACTCCATTAAATCCTTTATATAGCTTTGTCTTAAACCAATATGTATTGATTTTCTATTATAGACTTGGCTATCTACTTTTGATAATGTGTATTGACTATCACAATGTATGGATACTGATGCCATCGACTTTGGCCAACTTGGTATCTCATATAACAAATTTCTTAGCCATTCAGCCTCTTTACTACTTGCAGATAGAACAATAAATTATGCAGCCATGGTGTTGTCGGCAATGCAAGTTTATTTATTTGAACCCCAAGAAACTGCACATCCACCAAGGTTGAAGATCCATCCACTTGTGGAAGCGTGGTCCTCAACATGATTTACCCAACTGGCATTTGTATATCCTTCCAAAACTAAAGGATATCCACTATAGATTAAACTATAGTTAATTGTTCCTTTCAAATATTTTAATGCTTTATTAATAGCATGTCAATGTTCTTTACTTCGATTGCTTGCATACCGACTTAACATTCCAACAACATATGTTATATCAGGTCTGTACAAGTCATGACTTACATCAAGCATCCGATTACCTTTTATATTCTTGATAGTTTTGACCAACTATCACCAAACCATGACCCTTTTGTTATTTAATCTCTTCACATTGTATCACATACAATTAATAAACATCTCAATTATCACATATACAAACTTTTATGTCATTCTGCCTTTTACTATATTTAATAAGCATCTCAATTTAAAATTCTAATTCTCTTTTTAATATATCCAAGTTCAAGAGATAATACATTGAATACATTAAATATATATTGCCACAAGCTAACAAAGCATGATCATAAAAATTTCTCAGAATTAAATATCATAAGGTGGATCCAAACATGTAAGTCATCTACTCCTTAACAAATAAGAATTCATTTCATTTCTATTAGAGAAACCATTTCTTCATAGTTATATTATAACTAATACATGCATCATGAATTCTATTTGTTAATTCATGTTTTATATTCAAATATGTTCTATGGTAAATCCAAATAAGTATCACAATAGAAAACAAACAATGAATAAAGTCAATAAGATTTTGTATTAGTTTCTTCCATAAACATTTGTCAACTTACAATAATTCAAAATATATATATCCAAATTATTTTTAATATAAAGATAAACAAGAAACAATTACTTTCATGCACATATAATGTGAAATTATCAATTATACATATAACCATTTCTTGCATGAAACAACAATTTTTATTTAAGACGTGCATGTGTTGATCTAATACCACATATTAAATATGATATAAACATATATATATATATATATATTTGGTATGAAAAATGATAAACATTCTACCCAAATAAAGACAACAAGAATTTTATTGACAGTGGTACAATCATAACCCATCGTGAAACAACACAACTCTTCACCAAACTTTTCAATTGTATACTTTCCAAACTTATACTTTCAGAAAAGTTTGATTCAAAAAAAGTAAATTTGGATCTTCAAAAATAACTATCTACCATTTTTCAAAGCATTCTAATGGAGGAAAACTATAATATTAAATTTATCCATGTTATAGGAAAACTTATAACTAACAATCATGCAAATTTTGTAAAACTATCATAATCACATGGAATGAACATCAAATCTTATATCAGATTTGAATATATATATATATATATATAACACCATATATAAATATATAAATATTTGTGTACCTTTCACTGTAGTCATAAAGAAATAGTATATGTGTGTTCATTTCTTCATCAAAATTGCACTACGCAAAAAAGCGCATTTTACAGCACTTTTTAAAATAAAAAAGCGCTGTAAAATAGGTGGATATATTGCGCGCTTGTTATACTTGTTTTACAGCTATTTTTTGAAAAGCGCTGTAAATCCCTTCTACAAACACGCTGCTTGTTATACTCGTTTTACAACGCTTTTTTGAAAAGTGTTGTAAATCCCTTCTAAAAACACTCTGGTTGTTGTACTAGTTTTACAGCGCTTTTTCAAAAAAAACGTTGTAATAGGTGCATTCTTATTCTAGTTTTATTAAAAAACGCTGTAAATGGAATTTTTAAAATAACGCTTGTTTGAGGTTTTTTTTGGCATTTTTTTTAAGAGCGTTGTCTTTTAATTTTTTTCCAAAATCATTTTCATCCAGAATCAATTCACAATCAGTTCACAATCATTTACATATTGACAAAATCAGTACACAACAACAGAACTATATAACGTTATAATATAACTTTATAACTTTACATATTTACACAATCAGTTCACAAGAAACTTGTAACTTTACATATTGACAACAACACAGAACTATATACATATTCATATAACTACATATTCACAACAAATTAAATGTGCTATATTCATATACATATTCATATAACTACATATTCACAACAGCACAGAACTATATACATTTACATATTCACAACCTTGCAGCATGCCATTTCCCAGCAAATCAAATAATCTTCATTTCGATCGCATACTAACACCAGTCTTCCTTTAATTCAATTAGATCTCTTTCAGAGTATATTGGACTGGAATTGTCAAAGTACTGTGTGATATAAAATTTGAACATAAATAAGTTTGAATCAAATATATACATAGTTTATATATGAAAATCGAAATATAATGAAAATACCGTACCGTTTCTGGGATTATAGTTTGATTGATATCAACAATCTCCTTCATGAATCGCAATATATAGTACCCGCAGTCTATGTTGTTAGTTTGACGAGGGCACTATAAAATAAAACATATAAGTCAATAAATATTTGTACATTGATTGTAAATGAAATTTTAAAGGCATATATTTCAAATCTTAATTGGAATCCATGTGATATTATTTGACTTTTGCTTCGACACTGTAGCACCCCTTTGAGCTCAGAAAACTTGTAAAGCACTATCAAATAAATAAATGTGATTATTATAGCATTAACAAACATCATTTATATATATATATATATATATATGTAAGAAATAAATGAATATTACTTACGTGTCGAAGATAATCTTTATATCCGAGTGATTGTTGTAATGGTCGTGCAAGGGATCTAAATAGTATATAACTTCAGAAGTCGCATTGATTGCAAATAGCACCACAACAAAAATTTGGTTGGCAATTTTGTTTACACAACTAATAAATTAAGATCTCATAAATTAAAAAAGATATAAATAAAGAATATATAATTACCTTGAATTATATGGCAATTTGCGCGTGCACACCAACTTCTCATACAAAAACCTTCGATGAAAATTTCAAATTAGATTAATTACCAATAAATTAAATTAATTACCAATAAATGCAATTAAAAGTAATTTTTACCTAATGTATAAGCTGATGACAGTAGCACTCAGCTCCTTATGATTGAGAGGTTCGTATATGTGCTATTTTTCAAGTAGTTCTTCATACTCATCTCTGAAAATAGCTTTATCCATGCTAATGATGCGTGAATCGTTGTTGTCCATATTCGTTTTTGCTTGTATGTCAAGACACGACCCAAATCGAGCAAGGCGTGGATGACTTATTTTAGGAGCAGCAAGTGATTTCCCCCGATCCAGTTTTTGAACTTTGGCAGCTTATAACCCTCCTGTTTTTGAAGTTTGCTAGCTTTATTACCCTTCAATTTTTGAAGTTTGCCAGCTTTATTTTTACCACGAACATCCAGCTGTGGTGCGGCTTTATTCTGGTAGCTGGTTTGCTGTGCGGGTGGTTTTGATTGAATCTGAAAAAATGAGGTTTATCAGTTTGTTAGTTATTTGAATCTGAAAAATTGACAAACCTGCCAGAATAAATGTGACAAACCTTTTCCGGTGACGTGACTGACTCATTGTGGGGAATCTTCTTGTCATTCTTTTAGACTTTGTCTGAATCTAAATAAATGTGAAATTAAAGTTAATAGCAGAAAAAATCAGCAATTAAATATAATCAATCATAATCATATATCGTGCAATTAAATATACATATCAATTAAACATACATTTCAATTAAACATACCTTATCAAGGGCAACAAGATGTTTGGGCCATGCCACGTAACTACCTATTGCTTCTCCCAAATACTTCATATCTCCATCGTTGTCCGGTATAGGCAACGGTGCATTTGGTTCCAAAGCAATCACGGATGATACTTTGACATGGCCGGCAGGGATCGGATTGTACAATGTTCCTTTTCCAACCTTGCGATGAGTAGGGGAGGATAAATACAGCACGCAAGGAGAGACACCCTAAATTAATGGTTAATACATAAGTATGTGAAACAATTAGGTTGAATGAATTTCTTATTTTATTAAGTAATTAATTACCTCGAGAAGACTTTTAAGACCAATGTTGCAACTAGCGTTTTCACTCTCCATTGTATTTCACGTTGGAGCTGATCCGAAAGTTGCTTTCTTTATTCGTCTTCACCAAGAGTGCCACTTGCTCTGTTAGGACTTTGAGCTTCTCTAATACTTCCTCATTAGATGGATTTGGGCGCTTCTCTTGAGAAAAATAGCTTTTTGGAGTTACGCCAAATAATTTCCCCCTCACGCGGCCGGAATATTCAGGAACATTAAATACTTTACCGAGTATGTCCCTGCAACTAACTTTGTTGTCCTCTTGATTTTCCTAACTTTGTTTTAGATTCTCCTAAAATACACGTAGGATTAAAAAGATAAGTTCATATCATTTTTAAAATACAATATTAAAAAATATTATAGTGATAATATACTTACACAAAGTTGTATCACTTTTTGAACATTTTCATTATCAACAACTCTATCTTTATTTACACGAGCCTCTTTCCACAAAATATGACGACCCAATGGTTGATCGGATTAGGTCTCTTGTAGCTATTCGTTAAGATCATAAACAAAATATTAGTTAGAAAGTATAGTTTATAATGTACCACATTATATAAACTACATATCTTTTGCATCCTTCAATGCCTTATCTCTCCAATCGTCAATTGTAATGGGGATATTCTAACGAACAACAACACCAATATAACTTACAAACATGGAACTGTTGGGCTTAATTGGCTGGCCACTTTCATTCCATCCCACCTAATAAACTCATAGTAAGTACATGCTTTCAAAAAAGATAAAAAATAAATAGCAAACAAAGTATAGTATACCTCAAATTTTATGCCATTACTTGTTGCTTTTATGACATTTTGCATAATGGTTGCACCACGTTTAACTTCATTTTCATAAGTCTTAGTGTTGACAACTTCCTCATTTTGACGATCCATATCCTTGTTGGAATCCATTTATCTACACCAAGTTCAACATGCAGTTCAGTATAACTTCAACAAGTTCAACATGCAGTAGTCCAAGTAAATAGCACTATAAGTTCAACATGCATTTTAGTGACAACAAAAAATTAATAAATACAATACCTGAAGAGTGCGAAGAAATACGTAGGGTTCGTAGGGTTACGGCTTCGTTTAAGAGTGCGTAGAAATACGAACGGTTCGTAGGACAGAGTAGGGTTCGAAGAATTGAAATACATAATGAGGATTCGTATGGAATACGTAATGTTCGTAGGGATAGTAACAAAGATGGAGGGTTCGTATGGAGAAGGTAATGTTCGTAATAGGGTTCGTAGGGAAACTAGGGTTCACAATGAGAAGGACAATGAACACAAGGAGGAAATTGAAGCGTAGGGAAGTTTACGTAATGAAGAGCAAACTGAAGCGGTTTACTGTTATATATAAAACCCTATTACAACACTTTTTTGAAAATGCGATGTAAAAGACCTCCTTATATTATTTTTTAAAAGCCTATTACAGCGCTTTTTTAGAAGTCTTTTAAAGCACTTGTCCAAAAGCGCTGTAAAAGACCTCCTTATTTTATTTTTTTAAAAGCCTTTTACAGTGCTTTTCCAAAAAGGGCTTTAAAAGACCTCTTTGTTTTATTATGTAACAAGCGCTATGTGACCCTTTTACAGCGCTTATGTAACAAGCGTTGTAAAAGACCTCTTTGTTTTATTATGTGCAAGCGCTATGTGGCCCTTTTACAGCGCTTATGCAACAAGCGCTTTAAAATACCTCCTGATTTTATTTTATTGAAAGCCTTTTACAGCGCTTGTCCAAAAAGCGCTTTAAAAGACCTCTTTCTTTTATTATGTGCAAGCACTATATGACCATTTTACAGCGCTTATAGAACAAGCGCTTTAAAAGACCTCCTTATTTTTGTTTATTAAAAGCCTTTTACAGCGCTCTTTTAACAAGTGCTTTAAAAGACATCTTTGTTTTATTATGTGCAAGCGCTATGTGACCTCCTTAATTTTTTTAAAGGCTTTTTATAGCGCTTATTGACAAAAGCGCTGTAAAATTACAAGTTTATGTTCAGTTCAGTTCAAGTTAAGTTAAGTTCAGTTCAAGTTTATTTGGAATCTTTTTTTCTTCCAAATAATTAGTTAAATACCTATATATATATCAATGCTAAATTACATGATCAACTCATATTGGGATGATCAGTTCAAACAGAAAATTAGTTCTGGAAGGTCAAACACTTAATTACATGAACTTAGTATAAAACACTAGATCAAGCTAAATATAAGCAGAAAATCAAATACAGTTCATGCTAAATACTAAAATGCTCAATTCTAGCATATCAAACAATTAAATTACATGAACTCAGTTCAGATTACATGGCTTACATAAAACAATTAAACACATTAAGATGTCCTTCTTCTTTTCCTGGTGGGATTCACATTTTTTGTCCATTAATGATACGAAGTGATGGACTAATCAAAATTCCCTCATCATGATCATCTCTAAGATATAAACCATCATCAGTTGAATCAATTTCATGTGGTTTTGATGTTGCAAAGAAAAGATCATTACCAACATCTTCATCACTATTGTTATCATCACTTATTTTATTGGTCGATAGGACAACGAACCATTTATCATCAGCAGGATTAGTGACATAAAACACTTGTTGAGCTTGCGACGCTAAAATAAAAGGCTCATCTTTGTATCCCACCCTATTAAAATTGACAAGCAAGAACCCTGACTCATCAATCCGAACGCCATTATTATTATCAACCCACTTGCAACCAAATATGGGAACATGAAACATTGTGTAGTCTAACTCCCATATGCGCTCGATAACCCCAAAATATGATAGATTTGCATATATTTTGGTTTTTGTCTTTTGCGCTTGTGATATGCATCGCTTCAGCTACGAGAGTGACTCCGCTATTTTGCATAGTGGTTTGATCATCTTGTTCTTTGGTATAAAATGTGTAGCCGTTAATTACATAACCGGTGTAAGAAAAGACATGTAAACTCGGACCATTTGCTAGCCACCTCAATCTCTGTGAAATTGATCCGGGGTCTATATCAAACTTTGACTTTATGTGATTTTTTAACCATGTTATAAAACTTCGATTGTGCTCTCGAGTTATCCAAATTTGATTCCTATTCATGTTCAAACTAGATAACTGATCCATGTGTATTGTAACATATGGTTGAACCTCATCATCATTGTGCAGAACATACAATTGTGCCTGCTCCCATTCTGTCCTTGATATAGTCACTAGTCTCTTTCCAATTATCCTTTCTCCTGATATTTTTCCCGAATGATGAGACATGGGAAGCCCTATGGATTCAACATTGGATAGATATTCAGTAC
Organism: Cicer yamashitae; assembly: GCA_037974755.1. NCBI lineage: Eukaryota > Viridiplantae > Streptophyta > Magnoliopsida > Fabales > Fabaceae > Cicer > Cicer yamashitae. Next base: position 23,543,466 of record JBBPBQ010000002.1, read on the forward strand.
AAAATTCAGCAGGTTCTTCGACAATGTACCGTTCGGCAATACAACCTTCTGGTCGACTTCTACTTTTTACGTACCCTTTTAATATTTTCATATATCGTTCTATCGGATACATCCATCTCATATAAGTTGGCCCACAAAGTTGTGTCTCCTTAACAAGATGAGCAGTAAGGTGAACCATTATATCAAAAAACGAGGGTGGGAAATACATTTCAAGCTCACACAAAGTAACAACAATTTCCCTCTGCAATGTCGGTAATTTCTGAGGATCGATCACTTTACTACAAATTTCCCTGAAGAAGAAACATAATTTAGTTATGGCTCGTCGAACTTTTTCAGGTAAAATGGAACGTACACCTATTGGTAGCAAATGCTCCATTAGAATATGACAATCATGGGTCTTCAAACCTTTTAACTTGAGGTCTGTCATACAAACTAAATTTTTAATGTTTGAACTTTAACTTCGTGTAGAAATTTACACAAAACAATTTTTTCCTTTCTAGATAGAGTGTAAGCGGCTTGAGGTAGATATGTGCGATTTTCTTTCTTTACGGGACCCAATTCATTTCTTATTCCCATATCGACCAAGTCCAATCTTGCATTGATGCCATCCTTAGACTTTCCTGGTACATTTAGTAACGTACCAATAACACTATGAAATACATTTTTTTCAATATGCATCACATCGAGGAAATGGCTTATATAGAATGACTTCCAATATGGAAATTCAAAGAAAATTTACTTTTTCTTCCACCCAGTTTTGATCAGCTCTCTCGCATAAGGTTTGCCAAATTTATTGGTCAAACCTTGTACTTTTTCAAGTATTTGATATCCAGTCGGTGCTAAAGGAGCTTTATCTTCCTCTGATTTTCCATTGAATGCATTTCTCCACCACGATACTGATGACTATAAGGTAAAAATCTACGATGTCCAAGAAATACATTCTTCTTACAATGTATCAACCGCATCCAATTTGTACTCTCTTCACATATAGGACATGCACACTGACCTTTAATGCTATATCTTGATAAATTACCATATGCTGGAAAATCATTAATTGTGCCAAACAACATAGCCCTCAAATTGAAACATTCTTTGTTATACCCATCATAAACTTCCACACCTGTCTCCCACATAATTTTTAAATCTTCAATTGAAGGAGCCAAGTATACGTCGATATCATTCCCCGGTTGTTTGGGTCCAGAAATTAATAGAGACAACATCATAAACTTACGCTTCATACATAACCATGGAGGTAGGTTATAAATCAACAAAATCACAGGCCACGTGCTGTGTGAGATGCTTTAAAGACCATGTGGATTCATTCCACCAGTAGAAAGTGCAAGTCGTAGATTTCTTGACTCTATCCCGAATTCAGGATACTCATGATCAATTTTTGCCCATTGTGGAGAATCTGCAGGGTGTCGAAACTTTCCATCTCTAATTCTTTCATCTGCATGCCATGTCAAGTGTTTCGAATCTTCTTCATTGCGATTCATGCACCTAAATCTTGGTATTATAGGAAAATACCACACGACTTTTCCTATAGTAGATTCTTTCTTCTTATATCGACAGACATTGCATTTCGGGCACACCTTTAGTAATTCATATTCGTTTCGAAATAAAATGCAATGGTTAGGACACGCATGAACCCTTTCGTAACTCATGCCAATAGAGCACAAAATTCGTTTAGCCTCGTAGGTTCGACTGGGAAGTTCATTATCATCTGGCAACATATCTTTTAAGAGTGTTAATAATTCTGAAAAGCTTTTATCAGACCATCCATTATGTGAGAGCGCTTAAATTTACAGCGCTTTTTTAAAAAATATTGTAAAAGAGTTGTAAACATTATGTGCAAGCGCTATGTGACCCTATATGACCCTACAACAGCGCTTTTTCCACAGCGCTTGTCAAAAAAGCGATTTGTATCCTCCGTTATTTTTAAAATATTATACAACAGCGCTTGTATTTAATAAGCGCTGTAAAAGACGCGCTACAAAATGTCATTTTTGGCGTAGTGTTGCCAGCATTGCTCACAAATAAATTGTAAATCAAAATCGAACCTAAAGATTGTTGGAATTTTGGTGGGGGTATGCTGCAAATCTTGAAAAGTAGAAGATGAAATTGATGATAGTGAAGGTTGCACAAATAAATTCCAAAGCGTGTGTATCACACTAAGCTTTAGGTTCGATACACCCCCACCAATCTATATATATTTGATGCAAATGGGTTAACCGGCTAATCCCCTTCAGGATACTTTGGAATCCTTGAAGTGAATTGCACATTCACATTAATTTTATCGAATAATGATAGATTACAGAATAAAGTTCCTTCATTTACTCTCGTGCACTAGAGAAAGGAAGAAATGACTCAGAAATATTTTTGACAGAAATTTGATTTATGTAACATGAAAATTATGTTTTTTTTTTGTCTCTAAATTGTCTCTATTTATAGAAAAACTCATACCAATTGGTAAAAGAAAACAACTCTTGAAAAAGACTGTAACTTTTGGTAACTTAACAGATGCATTGGTTTGAATTAAACTCAATCATTGCAACTACTTGACAAAGTGGTAGTTATTGAATTTTGCTACATTAATATAGCTATTAGAGAATTCTAAATATATTTTGGAAATTCCCATCACAGCTGCTTTCCATCGTGAGTTTGCAAATGTCTGTTTTAGAGAATAAAAGTGGGTGAACATCTGTTTTCTTGAGATGGACAGGCATGGAAATGATAACTAACTATCAATATGGGCCATTTAAGAAATATTTTGCATTATTAATTTTTGGGAAAATCACCCAAACATACAATTGTTGTGATCCTGCGCTTTTTCTCAGCCACTAAAATAGTGCTTCACTAAAAGATATACAATAAATTAGTTATGTAATATATTTATATAATAATTTGTAGATTCTATTTTAAATTTAGAAAAATATAATAATTCTATAAATATGCTACTATGTAATTGCTAGTTTATTTAATAATTTTTTTAATAAAATACAATCAAATTAAATTTTTTTTGAATTAATTGATATTAATAAATTCATAAATAATGGGAAAATTGAAAATGCAAAAAAAAAACTCTAGATATATTAATAATAATAATAATAATATTAATATTTTTTTCTATTCTAAATTTAGATAATATATATTCTACGAATATACTATCAGTAGTTTGTCATAACAAGGAATAATCTCGAAAATAAAAAATATAAATTTCAAATTATTTAATTATTAATTATTCATAACCTCATGATCAAGAATGAAAGTGAAACTGAAAATGTGAGATAAATTTCTAGTATGTTATT